>SMDT01002750.1:0-403191 GCA_005392925.1 Aquilaria sinensis
AAGCTCTACATTCTTAGTTTTAATTTTTTCTGAGTCACTTTTTTCTCCTTCTATAGACTCTTCAGTCGGTGTGAGCTTCGCTCCCGAGGTATGTGTGTGTACTTTCATTGGGCTCTGCCTCGCCCTTACGAAGACCTTCCGGACTTCAGCTTGATCAATAAATATTTTTACGTCCCCATCCTTCGTCCTGAAGGTGACCATCAGGTACTTAACATCTGGTCGGATGTGGAAGTTCCTTTGAGTTTGCCTTCCAAGGATGGCATTATATGAAAAGGGGACATTGATGACAATGAACCTGGTCATGGTAGAGGCAAAGAGCCCTCCATTGTTCTGAACAGAAGTTCCCCTTAACATCAGACGTAGGTTAATCCACCCAAGGACAGGGAGTTCGGAAGGACCTATCCCGAAGGTAGGGGATGTAACAGGTTTGAGGACAGTTTTTGTGAAGCCCAAGCTTGGCAACAGGTGGGAGAATAGGACATCGGCGTTGGACCTGTCATCCAGGAGCACCCTTTTTACGTCCCAACTCCCAATCCTTGCTGTAATAAGGAGTGGGCCATCAAGTGGGAACACTATGGTAAACCCATCTTTCCGAACGAGCTTGTTCCATGGGTTACCGAATTCCATCACCGAGATCTCCTTGGCTTTCCTCTTCCTCTCTGCTGAAGGTAGTCCCGTGGTGATCGTCTGGATTATTTCAGCCGGAGGTGGAGGATTCTTTTTGGGACTGCGATTTCGATGTCGGTCAGAATCATAGTCCTCATCTTCCTTTCTTTCCTCCTCCTTCCTTCCCCTGGGAGGAGGCATCCATAGGTACCGGCGAAGTTGGCCCTGCTTGATCAGAGACTCAATGTACTTTCTAAGTTGGAAGCAATCCTCAGTGTCATGACCGTGATCCCGATGGAATTGGCAGAATTTCTTCATATTCTTCTTGTTTTCCGAAGTCATGACCTTTGGACATTGAATTTGGCTCCCTTGCCTCTCCATAGCCATTAGGTAGCGAGGTTGTTGGCTTGGCCCTTCGGGGCAAGTGTGGTTAGGCTTTGGACCTCCTATCCTTGCTCTTTAGCAGTCATGTGCTATTCAGCCATTTGGTAGAACTCACCGAGGGTGTCCGGGGGGTCCTTTGAGAACTCGTAGAAGAGTTGTGAGTGTGACGGCTCTCCTAGTTAAAGAAGGGTCTTAACCAAGTAAGTATTTGTTTTAGTTTGTTTAAGTGTTTTTATTAAATTAAGTACCTCAAGTTAGCACCTTGTTAAGCAAGAAAGGCAAGCTTAACTAAGTAAGTGAGTTCCTAAGTGTGGTTTGGCACCTTAAAGTCAAAAAGGGGTAAAATGGTAATCTTGACCCAAGTTAGAAGCATGACTATAATTTTGATGAAATTAGGGTCATGTAAGAAATTTGGCTTAGTTAAGTCAAGACCATTAGTTATCCTAGCTATTAGAACCGTCTTTGAAGGTTTTGGGTAAAATGTTGCACTAAGTGTTTATTTGAGCCATTTAGGTCTTAAGTGGCCAAAGTGTCCAAGAGGCCAAGTGTAAGAGGCTTTTGGGCATCCTTTAGAACAAAGGAAAGATGGTTTTGGGTTGAGAGTTTGGTGACCAAATTAAAACAAATGAGAATTTATGGGTCAAGGAGCAAGAGTGGAAGAAGTGTGCCTTAGTGGGGGAGTTAGTATGTTTTTGGGTAAGTTGACTTCCCTTGCCATTTGTTTCCTTCCCCAAATTTCGTAGCTTCCTCTCCCCACCAGAATTTCTGCTCCAAAGCTTCCCATTTCTGCAATTTTCCATCAAATTTGAAGGCCCCAAGGTGTTTACAAGAAGCCTCAAGCTTCATTTTGGTGTTCTTGCTTCAACTAGCTCTTTAATGCTTGTTTGGACTTGAAACCTTAGGTAAGCTTCTTGGGTTTTCATGGGCTGGTTCTAAGTTGTTTCCATAGCTAGAAATGGTCTTGGTTTGAAGTTATTGGTGCCATATCACGTTGGTTTTAGGTTTGGAACTCAAGAGAGCTTGGTTGAGCTAAGGAGGGCTTGTGCTTCGATTCTTGCTTTGTGGCTAAGTTTGAGGTAAGGGTTTAAGTTAATTAAGCTCAAATAATGCATAGAAATGTAGTGTTTTGTGTGGGAATGAAGTGGAAACAAGACCCATGTGATTTGAGCTTGGGATGAGAAAGTTTGAGCAGGTTTCGTGCAAGATCGCATGCTGTCGCGCAATGCTGGAAAGGCATTGGCGACGCGTCGCCAGTAGCGACGCCATTTTGGCGACGCGCGTTGGCGACGCGTCACCGAGAGATGCCAAAGTTGTCCGAATGTCAATGCCTTTGGCGACGCGTCGCCAACGGCGCCGCCAAGGCATTTTGCCCCCAAGCTCCGGGCATCCTAAGAGTGTCTCAAACTCTCGATTTTCATCCCTAGGCTAACTTAAGATGTTCCGTAGCCTCAGTTGGGTCTAGAAACCATTCCTAAGTTGGGAATTATGCATTATTTAGGTGGTAGCTAAGTGGTGTGGTTAAGGAAGAGTAAGTAATGGTGGCTAAGGAAGTTAAAGTGCTTAAGTTCCTAAGTGAGCACTAAGGGGATTAAGTCGGTTTTCAGACTCTTTGTTGGCCGAGTGGAATGTCATAGACCTTTGGTCAATAAAAAGGAAACCTAAGTAGATCCCAACCGAACCATTTGGTTTGGTAAGTGAGCCACTACGGAGCTCTAAGCTAAACTCTAAGGGTTTGGCTAGTTAAACCACATTGGATGGCTACCCTGTACAATAAATTAAGGGTAAAGGCGGGTAAGTTTGAGAGGAGGTGACGACCTACTCTAGAACCCGTAGGTGGGACTTATGGGAGGTAAAGTACCCGGGATACGAGGGCCAGTGTCTCAAGTACCTCCGCCGTTTGAGCTCACGGCAGGCTTATGGCACCTAGTGTGCAGGAAGTCCCAAGTGTTATGTGAATTTCATATCATACATTCATGCATTGCATATTTTACATGTTGTTATTGCTTGAGTTTGTTTGTTGGTTGACCACTTGTCTGTTTGCTTGTTTGTCATGGTTGCATGTTGGCTTGCTGCTATCTTCTTTGCAGGTACCCCAAGGGACCCTTACTGAGTACATTCATGTACTCACTCCCTTAAGTTTATTGTGCAGGTTCTAACCCCGGGCCTAATAACTAGATGATAGCTGTGGCCTAAGCTTTCTCTTTTGCAGGTATTCTTCCTTGAGAATCCTTGTGATTCTAAGTTTACTTGTGGACTAAGCTATGTACTAACTAAGTTTTATGCCTTTACAGTGTAGAGGCTAAGTGGTGCACAAGGACTAAGGAAGGGCTTGCACTTGGAGCTTTGATAGCTCAAAGGTGGGGCTCAAGTAGATGATCTTAGTTAGGTTTTTGTCTCATGTATATAGTACCTTGTGTACTAAGGTGTTGCCTCTATTAGGATACATTGTGATGTAAAACCATCTAGTTACTTTTGGGTGCATGCTAGTGGTGTTAAGTATGCACAGACTATTACTTGAAGTCGAAGTAACTAGCATTTCACTGTCTTGGCACGTTTTGAGTATGTTTTAATTGAAATGCTCGAGCAATGTTTTTAACAAATAGTTTACTTATTCGTTTGCATTGCCAGGACAAAAGCATGCATATCTTTTACTGGGTAGGCTAAGAAACTAGTTGCATATAAATTGTTTTAATTTATATTGACGAGTAATAGTTAGCCAATAGTAACTAAGTGGGATTCATAGTCCCTAAGGGCCTACAAGCTGAGATAATGGGGCACTGGGGCCCCGTTCCGCCACAGTTTTTGGTATCAGAGCGGGTCAATGGTCCTAGTAGAGGCAATAAGTGAACTAAGATCTAAGTGTTCCTTGTGCTAAGTGTGGTTAGTACTGCTTATGAGTTGCTCTGGGTGTGGTCTTCTGGCTTTGGTTGCAGGTATTATGGTGAATACTCGGGCAGGTGCTGCTGCTGAGGCTCAGGCTTTTGGTGTGGGAACTAGTGATCCCAATGGGGCAGACATGAGGGAAGTGGTTTCCTTGTTGAGGAGACTTAATGAGTCGATGGACCGGATGTTACATGGTATGGCTATTCTACTTGAGGAGCGTGCTCAACCTCCAAATCAGGGGGAGACCTTGGAGGACCCTAATGGGGTAAGGGCCGATGTGCACCAAGGCCCAACGGTGCACCAAGGTCAGGGGAGAAATCCCCCACCCCAAGGGCAAGTGCAAGGTCAAGAGCAAGTAAATGAGCGTGCTCAAGTGGACTCCGAAGAGGACAGTGAGGAAGAAGATGAGGAGGATATCCATCCACGAAGGAGAAGAAGGAGACCTATTATTCCGGACCATATGGGGCTTGTTTCGTTATGTCGAGATATTAATACTCCAAAGTTCAATGGCGTAGGAGATCCCGATATAGTTGAAGGATGGTTGTATCAGATTAACGAAATCTTTAAGAACATGAAGTTGGATGATAAAGCCAAGATGGATTTGGTGCCTTTCTTCTTAGAAGGCAAGGCTTCCTTATGGTGGAAAGATGTCATGGAGAGACTTGACTCTAACAATGAAGGTAGACCCGGGCAAAGGCCCAAAGAACTTGATTGGACCGAATTTGAGAAGGAATTTCGGAATGAATTCAATAGTGAGGCGGCCCAAGATCAAAAGAGGATAGAATTTGATGAGTTGATTCAAGGAAGGTTGACGGTCCATGAGTATGAAAGGAAGTTTAGTTCTCTTTTTCGGTATGCTCCTCATTTGGCCGGGAAAGATGAACTTAAGGCAAAGAAGTTCATTCGTGGACTTAAGGTGGAATTAAGGAGTTTCTTGACGGTGATTGGAGTTCGAACCTATCATGAGGCCGTTCAAAAGGTGTTAGTGTTGGAGAGGGAGTTGATGGAGGCAAAACCTAAGGATAAGGCCATTGAGGCAAGGGTCCCGATGCACTCAAGGTTGGCGGACAAGAGGCCTAACCCGGGAGGAGACCAAGGTCCCTCCAAGAAAGTTAAGAAGGTTGGGAAGGGCCGTTGTCCTAAGTGTCAGAGGTTTCATGGTAACAAACCTTGCACCCTTGGGACCGATCTCTGTAATTACTGCCGCCAGCCTGGACATTGGGCTAAGGAGTGCCCAAGGCTTAGGCAAGACCAAGGTCAAGGAAGACCGGGAGCCTCAGGAGTTGGAAATGCATTTGCCAGAGCCCCTGTGCAACCACGAGTCTTTGCTTTGACGGGCCAGGCACCCAGAGAGCCTACAGCTGTGCAAGGTAACTTTAATGTTCAGGATAGTAGTATTAGAATTCTGTTTGATACTGGTGCTACTATTTCTGTCATTTCCTTGAGCATGGTTGTTAAGTTTGAACTACAAAGAACTTTGATGGATGAGATGAGGTTTATTAAGTCTGTTGGAAGAAATATTGTTTTCACCAATGAATTGGTCAAAGGGTATCCTTTGGAATTAGGAGGTCATAGGTTTTTGTGTGACCTTTGGGTTTTGACTTCAATCCCTTATGATGTTGTTCTTGGAATGGATTGGTTAAGTAGGTATAAGGCCCAGATCGACTGTGCAGGTTGTAAGGTCACCCTTGAGGATGCCTCAGGGGTAAGTGTGACTTGCACGGGTGGTTTGGCAAGTAGTGCTAAGAGTTTGCACCTCAAGTTGATGGAGTCCATTCCCATTGCGAGTGAGGAAGTGACTTACTCGCTGAATGGGGTGGCAGTCGAGGAGCAACTCAGGGAAATTCAAGTAGCCAATCTATTTCCAGAAGTTTTTCCTGTAGACCTCCCAGGATTACCTCCAAGAAGGGAGATTGAATTCTCCATACACTTACAGCCTGGGGCAGAACCAATTTCCATACCCCCATATAGGATGTCAGCACCTGAAATGGATGAGCTGAAAAAGCAGTTAGAAGAATTGCTTGAGAAGGGCTTTATAAGGCCAAGTGTTTCCCCGTGGAGTGCTCCAGTGTTGTTTGTAAAGAAAAAGGATGGAACCTTACGGTTGTGCATAGATTATAGGAAACTGAATGCAGTGACCGTAAAGAACAAATACCCATTGCCCAGAATTGATGACTTATTTGATAGGTTAAGAGAAGCAAAGGTCTTTTCCAAAATATACCTAAGGTCTGGATATTTCCAGATAAGAATGAGGGATGAAGATATCCCAAAGACTGCATTCAGGACTAGGTATGGGCATTATGAGTACACGGTTATGCCATTCGGAGTGACTAATGCTCCGGTAGTTTTCATGGATGCCATGAATCGGATTTTTAGGCCCTACCTAGATCAGTTTGTTGAGCTGTTCTTTGATGATATATTGGTGTATTCCCAAACTCCCCACGAACATGAGAAACATTTAGAGATAGCTTTGCAAGTGCTTAAGAATAATCAATATTATGCAAAACTATCTAAATGTCAATTTTGGGCAAGTGAAATTCCTTTCCTTGGACATATCATAAATGCTTAGGGACTAAGTGTAGACCCAGAAAAGGTAAAGGCAGTGGTGGAGTGGAAACGCCCAACAATTGTAACTGAAGTTAGAAGTTTCTTGGGGTTGGCAGGCTATTACCGAAGGTTTATTGAAAAATTCTCTATAATAGCTTCGTCATTGACTGCCTTGACAAAGAAGGCACAGAAGTTCATCTGGACTCCTAAGTGTGAGGAAAGTTTCCAGGAGCTTAAGAAGAGGTTAATTTCTGCTCCCATCTTAATCCTACCAGATCCGCATGAGACTTTTGTGGTATACACCGATGCATCTGGGACAGGATTAGGATGTGTGTTGATGCAGGATAAGCAAGTGATTGCATATGGGTCTAGGCAGTTAAGGCCTAACGAGTTGAATTACCCGGTGCATGATCTTGAGTTAGCGGCGGTTGTGTTTGCCTTAAAGCTCTGGAGACACTACCTTATGGGAAGGTCCTTTAAGATCTTTACGGACCATAAAAGTTTGAAGTATTTATTCACCCAAAAGGACCTTAACATGAGGCAGAGAAGATGGATCGAGTATATCAAGGATTATGATTGCTCGATAGATTATTGTTCTGGTAAGGGCAATGTGGTTGCTGATGCCTTGAGCCGTAAGTATTCTGGGGTGATTCTCTCCAAGGATCAAGTAGTACATACCTCAAAAGATTCCGTTATGGAACAATTCACAGTTCTATATGAAATATGGCAAGATTGGGAAATGGCTCAAGTCACAGTCCTTGAAATCCAGTCAGCATGGCTAGCCAAGGTTAAGCAAGCTCAAGACAATGACCCAAATTTCAAGAGAGTTTCTGGAGAGGAAAGGCATGGTACTGTGCTAAAGAAATTTCAGTACAAGGATGGACTACTTCACTATGGTGACCGACTCTATGTGCCATTTGACTTAAGGCAACAGGTGTTGCTAGAAGCACATACGAGTAAGCTCAACGTTCACCCTGGTGTGAATAAGATGTACCATGACCTTAGGACTCATTTCTGGTGGCCAAAGTTTAAGAGGGACATATATGAATATGTGTCTAAGTGCCTCACCTGTCAAATGGTGAAGGTAGAGCACCAAAAACCATCAGGAAAGTTGCAAAGTTTGCCCCTCCCGGAAAGGAAGTGGGGATCCATCACCATGGACTTTTGTGTTGGGTTGCCAAACACAAGAAGTCAGCATGATTCAGTTTGGGTGGTGGTGGATAGGTTGACAAAGTCTGCACACTTTATCCCCATCAAAATTACTTATACCATGGAGAAGTTGGCCCAGTTGTATATCCGGGAAGTGGTGAGACTTCATGGAATCCCCGATCAGATTGTATCTGATAGAGATCCCCGTTTTGTCTCAAGGTTTTGGAATGCCTTTCAAAAGGCTATGGGTTCCACTGTGAACCTAAGTACTGCATATCACCCTCAAACTGACGGGCAAACTGAGCGGGTGATCCAAACCTTAGAAGATATGTTACGAAGTTGCGTAATGGATTTTAGAGGGGATTGGGACCAGCATCTGCCCTTGATTGAGTTTGCTTATAATAATAGCTATCAAGAAGCTATTAAGATGGCGCCCTATGAAGCTTTGTATGGGCGTAAGTGTGTGACACCTCATTGTTGGGCAGATAAAGCTGATGAAATAATTGTTGGTCCAGAAATCATTGCCGAGACCACGGCAAAAATTAAGTTGATCCAAGCAAGGATCAAAGCTGCCTCGGACCGGCAAGCCAAGTATGCCAATGTGCGAAGGAAAGACTTAGAGTTTGAGGTAGGAGACAAAGTGCTCCTTAAGGTTTCCCCGATGAAAGGTGTGGCTAGGTTTGGCCAAAGGGGTAAGTTGGCACCAAGATACATTGGTCCTTTTGAAATCCTTGAAAGGGTGGGAAAAGTGGCTTATCGGTTGGCTTTGCCACCAAGTTTGACCCATGTTCATAATGTATTTCATGTGAGTTCCTTAAGGAAATGCATTGTGAATCCCGGGCAAGTGTTAACCCCACCCATCATTCCATTAAGAGAGGACCTAAGTTATGAAGAACGCCCCATCAAGTTTCTTGACCGCCAAGTCCGGAAACTAAGAACAAAGCGGATCCCAATGGTCAAGGTACTATGGTCTAACCATGGGGAGGAAGAGGCCACTTGGGAGACCGAGCAGGATATGCTAAGGCAATATCCAAGTGAATTCGCCCAATTAAGTCAGAATTTGGAGGACCAAATTTCTGAAGGAGGGGAGGATGTGACGGCTCTCCTAGTTAAAGAAGGGTCTTAACCAAGTAAGTATTTGTTTTTAGTTTATTTTAAGTGTTTTTATTAAATTAAGTACCTCAAGTTAGCACCTTGTTAAGCAAGAAAGGCAAGCTTAACTAAGTAAGTGAGTTCCTAAGTGTGGTTTGGCACCTTAAAGTCAAAAAGGGGTAAAATGGTAATTTTGACCCAAGTTAGAAGCATGACTGTAATTTTGATGAAATTAGGGTCATGTAAGAAATTTGGCTTAGTTAAGTCAAGACCATTAGTTATCCTAGCTATTAGAACCGTCTTTGAAGGTTTTGGGTAAAATGTTGCACTAAGTGTTTATTTGAGCCATTTAGGTCTTAAGTGGCCAAAGTGTCCAAGAGGCCAAGTGTAAGAGGCTTTTGGGCATCCTTTAGAACAAAGGAAAGATGGTTTTGGGTTGAGAGTTTGGTGACCAAATTAAAACAAATGAGAATTTATGGGTCAAGGGAGCAAGAGTGGAAGAAGTGTGCCTTAGTGGGGGAGTTAGTATTTTTGGGTAAGTTGTTTTCCCTTGCCATTTGTTTCCTTCCCCAATTTTTCGTAGATTCCTCTCCCCCACCAGAATTTATGCTCCAAAGCTTCCCATTTATGCAATTTTTTATCAAATTTAAAGGCCCCAAGGTGTTTACAAGAAGCCTCAAGCTTCATTTTGGTGTTCTTGCTTCAACTAGCTCTTTAATGCTTGTTTGGACTTGAAACCTTAGGTAAGCTTCTTGGGTTTTCATGGGCTGGTTCTAAGTTGTTTCCATAGCTAAAAATGGTCTTGGTTTGAAGTTATTGGTGCCATATCACGTTGGTTTTAGGTTTGGAACTCAAGAGAGCTTGGTTGAGCTAAGGAGGGCTTGTGCTTCAATTCTTGCTTTGTGGCTAAGTTTGAGGTAAGGGTTTAAGTTAATTAAGCTCAAATAATGCATAGAAATGTAGTGTTTTGTGTGGGAATGAAGTGGAAACAAGACCCATGTGATTTGAGCTTGGGATGAGAAAGTTTGAGCAGATTTCGTGCAAGATCGCATGCTGTCGCGCAATGCTGGAAAGGCATTGGCGACGCGTCGCCAGTAGCGACGCCATTTTGGCGACCAGCGATGCGAGTTGGCAACGCGTCGCCGAGAGATGCCAAAGTTGTCCGAATGTCAATGCCTTTGGCGACGCGTCGCCAACGGCGCCGCCAAGGCATTTTGCCCCCAAGCTCCGGGCATCCTAAGAGTGTCTCAAACTCTCGGTTTTCATCCCTAGGCTAACTTAAGATGTTTTGTAGCCTCGGTTGGGTCTAGAAACCATTCCTAAGTTGGGAATTATGCATTATTTAGGTGGTAGCTAAGTGATGTGGTTAAGGAAGAGTAAGTAATGGTGGCTAAGGAAGTTAAAGTGCTTAAGTTCCTAAGTGAGCACTAAGGGGATTAAGTCGGTTTTCAGACTCTTTGTTGGCCGAGTGGAATGTCATAGACCTTTGGTCAATAAAAAGGAAACCTAAGTAGATCCCAACCGAACCATTTGGTTTGGTAAGTGAGCCACTATAGAGCTCTAAGCTAAACTCTAAGAGTTTGGCTAGTTAAACCACATTGGATGGCTACCCTGTACAGTAAATTAAGGGTAAAGGTGGGTAAGTTTGATAGGAGGTGACGACTTACTCTAGAACTCGTAAGTGGGACTTATGGAAGGTAAAGTAACCGGGATACGAGGGCCAATGTCTCAAGTACCTCCACCGTTTGAGCTCACGGTAGGCTTATGGCACCTAGTGTGCAGGAAGTCCCAAGTGTTATGTGAATTTCATATCATACATTCATGCATTGCATATTTTACATGTTGTTATTGCTTGAGTTTGTTTGTTTGGTTGACCACTTGTCTGTTGGTTTGTTTGTCATGGTTGCATGTTGGCTTGCTGCTATCTTCTTTGCAGGTACCCCAAGGGACCCTTACTGAGTACATTCATGTACTCACTCCCTTAAGTTTATTGTGCAGGTTCTAACCCCGGGCCTAATAACTAGATGATAGCTGTGGCCTAAGCTTTCTCTTTTGCAGGTATTCTTCCTCGAGAATCCTTGTGATTCTAAGTTTACTTGTGGACTAAGCTATGTACTGACTAAGTTTTATGCCTTTACAGTGTAGAGGCTAAGTGGTGCACAAGGACTAAGGAAGGGCTTGCACTTGGAGCTTTGATAGCTCAAAGGTGGGGCTCAAGTAGATGATCTTAGTTAGATTTTTGTCTCATGTTTATAGTACCTTGTGTAGTAAGGTGTTGCCTCTATTAGGATACATTGTGATGTAAAACCATCTAGTTACTTTTGGGTGCATGCTAGTGGTGTTAAGTATGCATAGACTATTACTTAAAGTAGAAGTAACTAGCATTTCACTGTCTTGGCACATTTTGAGGATGTTTTAATCATGATGCTCGAGCAATGTTTTTAACAAAAAGTTTACTTATTTGTTTGCATCGCCAGGACAAAAGCATGCATATTTTTTACTGGGTAGGCTAAGAAACTAGTTGCATATTTTTTTTTTAATTTATATTGACTTGTAATAGTTAGCCAATAGTAACTAAGTGGGATACATAGTCCCTAAGGGCCTACAAGCTGAGATAATGGGGCACTGGGGCCCCGTTCCGCGACAATGAGTCTCGCCGAAGTCCCTATATCATGGCGAGGATGTGTATTTCAGGAAGGAAGTCCGGCACACTCACGGCCTCTCGGTTAAACCTTTCGACGTAGTCGCGAATGGTCTCTCCATTGCTTTGCGCTATGTCGAACATCTGAACCGACATCTTCATCATCAGCCTGCTGTCGATGAATTGTTGTGTAAACATGATGGACAACTTTTGGAAACCCATGATGGTTCCGGAGGCCAACGAGTTATACCACGCAGTCGCTGGTCCGGAGAGGGTGACCTCAAAAAATTTGCAAAGCGTGGCATTATTGGCACCATGTAGCACCATCCTATGCCTATACTTGGCCAGGTGGGCTTCGGGGTCACTACGCCCATCATACGTCTCTAGGCGAGGTACCCAGAAGTCACTGGGCATGGGTGCCTCAACTACTGCTCAGATGAATGGGGACTCTTCTCCGGTGAAGGTCTCCGACAGCCTTGACCAAACAGGCTTCTAGGACACCTGCCTTTCTACCTTGTCCAGCCTTTCAAGGATTTTCTCCATGGGGGCGGTAGTACTGGCCTCTTCCTAGTGCCTGGGAGTCTCCGGCAACGGGGAGCGACATCTTCTCTTCGGGGAATAACTTCATCGGCGAGGGGATGGTGACCTTCTGTCTGGCGATGGGCTTCTCCGGCAAGAGGTCCTAGGCCCCTTTGATGTCGTTTCTTCAACACGACGTCCCTTGGGGGGAACGTCTTTAGTTGAGGACACGTCATGGAAGTCCCCATTGCCTGAACTCCGGTGGGAAGGCTTGGGGCTCCTCTCTCGGCGGGCGACTCGTGAGGCCCTTTGGGCCGAAGGTGGTTGAGACCACCTCTAGTTAAGTTGCTGTGTCATTTCAGCCACAATGGAACGCTAGAAATCCTTTAGGAAGCCCATTGTGATCGTCAGAGGACGTTCGTCCTCCGGTAAAGAAGTACCTGCTGTTGGCTGCTCAGTCACCGATTGACTCTTCGGCGCGGATGGGGACTTCGGGAGTCCCTTATCCTTAGAGCGCTGAGTCTCAACGATGGCTATCTGAGGGTAGCTTCCCACTGACGACGCTAAATGATGCTCGGCAACATCCTCGTTGTGTGACATGGTGCAGCTACAAGCAGGACTTCCGGTATGAAGGTGTCTGGGAAAAGGACCTCCGGTGGAGATGCCTTGGAGAGGGGCTTCTGGCAAGAAGGTGGCTGCAAGACTCAGTAAAACAGAGGTTAGAGACTCCTCGAAGTGTGATTCCCGAGGGAAGAGCCTCCGACGCTCAAGTCAATATTTTAAAGATTGAAGGTAAGAAAGAAGGAACGAAGAGCAGAAGATAACTATGGCTTTTTGCTTCTTGTGTCCTTTCCAAGGTTCTCCATAGGTATTTATAAGATGTCATGAGGAGAAGGCCTCCCGCTATAGCTCGTCTCAGATTATGACACGTGGTCGGCCAGATTCAATCTGTATGTACGGGAATAGGCACCCCCAGCTGGCTGTAGCCGTTCTGACTGAAGGTCAGGGGCGTGTGGGAGGGCTGTGTGTTAAAGGCTCTTAACCATCTTTGTCTCATCTGGGTAAGAACTCCTTCAGTGATGGGCCCTTTTCGGGGAGTAAGACCCCTTCGGCATATAGGTCTCCTTCTGTCCAATTTTTGCTCTCGAGGGTCGTAACGAGAGGCTTTTTAGCAGGGTGGAGGACATTCGGGGAATGCTTTATTCTGCCGAGGATAAGGAGATGGCCTCCTGAGGTCGCCAGATCACTTGACAGAGGATGGCTTGGTATGTCCCTCCTAGGGTGGTAGTGTCAGCAGCCGAGGGTGGTGACTACTTGCAGAGGGTGGTGAGGATCCATTTTTCGAGGTTGGTCAGATGTACCTCCAAGGGTGGTACTTGTCAGTCATCCTCAGAAGCTATCCAAGTGTAAGCCATTTGGCTATCAATATGTGAGATGTATGAGTTATGTTAATAAAAAATGGATAGTGTCAATGAAACATATGGGATCAAAGCAGAGTGTCACCTAAGATCTTGAAGGGTTTATACTTGTAGGCGAGTTTCAATCTTTGCTTCTGCTTTGACATGGAAAGAAAAGTATGGTGGGTTTGGAAAATGTCAATTTCAATAGAAAATATGTCTATAAAAATGTACATTTGGTGAGCTACAGGGGTTGATATTTTTATGTTGTCATTTGTTCATCAATTAACAGGCAACTTGAGTTTAAGGCTCTTCTTTGCCCTGGAAAAAACACAATTTTTCAGTTTGTTGGTTGTAGTTTTAGGAGGAATATTCATGAAATGTTTAAAAAGTACTGTTCTGGTGGTGTTTCCACAACAAAATCATCTGTTTTTGGTCTTTTGATTGTTTGTAGTGGATTGACATAAAGGGAATTTTAAACTACAACCTCTCTATTACTGCAAATTTTTACTAGAATAGCAAAAAGCCTAAAAAAGGTTTTGTAGAAGAATCAGTAGTACTTTACCTAGTATATTCTTCTTCTCAAGTGATGGGGATGTTATCGAGGGATGTTATTTTCGAAACGTTGGAAGTTACTACTGGTTTCTAATCAAAAGCAGCTATGAGAATTTTAAACTACAAGAAGGATCGCAAAAACTGACTGGCTTATCGGTCAGTGATTGGTCACCAAAATACATTTTAGTGACCGAAATATGTGGTTAGTGGACAGTCACTAAAATCTTGGTCACTAAGATGTAGTGACCAACTTGGCCACCGTGATAGCCGAAGGACTATCTCCTCTCCCAGTGCGTACTTCCTGCCGAAAGTATGATCAGGAAGCCTGGCGTCACCCGAAAAAGATACCATCACTGACTTCGGAAGGAACGAAGCCAAGCACCCTGAACTTGGAACTTCGGCAAGAACGCCAGGGATCATAAAGATGGTGCTAGCTTCCTCGGGGGACCGAACGGATCGCCTTCGGATGCAGAGAATTAGCTATCGCAAACAAAAAGGAATCGCCCCGAAGGTGGAACCTCCGAACAAGGGAACCCCCCAAAAGCACGAGCATAACTCCCGAAGAAGGGCGACCGTGTCAAAGAACGACCTCGCCCAGAGGACCTCGGGAGTACGGCATAAGCATTTAAGGAGCCTCTGACATGCCGCCCACAGACGCTACATGTCACCTCAAACGGCGATTTGACACACCGGCGCCGTCCAGGTCTGGTCACGACCTGTCTCGGTTCAAGACTCAAGGAGCCTGCCACCGGCTACTTGTCCCCTACGCCCAGAAATTCAGAGAACATCCGACCGAACACGTGTCGTCATCTGAACGGGCTGGGCACTCCTATAAATACCAGGGAACAGACCCTGGCAAAGGGGTTCGACTCCTCCTCCTTGAGAAAATACAGGCAAGCCCACTGAAAACTCTAGTGCTTCCCCCTTACCTTCTCAGGAAACTGACTTGGGCGTCGGAGGCTCCTCCCCGGAAAAGCACCCTGGGGACCTCCTAACCCTCTTCTCTGAGCTTTTCAGGCACATTCCCCTGGGAAACCTCAACTCCAGACGCTCTCCTCCACAGGAAGTCCTCCCGGAAGTCACCATGCCTTCCAGTGAAGATGTCTCAGGGCATCATTTGGCGCCGTCTGTGGGAACCCATCCTCGGGTCGCCGTCGTTGAGACTCGGCGTTCTAAGGACAAGGGACTCCCGAGGTCCCCGTCCGCGCCTGAAGTCCAACCGGCCACTGAGCAAGCCCTCCCAGGGACTTCCACGCCTGAGGAAGAGCGTCCTCTGGTCATAACCATGAGCTTTCTGCGCGACTTTCAACGTTCTGTTGTGGCTGAAATGACACAACAGATAGACCGAAGGTGGCCGCAACAAGCTCAAGCCCAAAGGCCTCCTTCGCCAGCACACCCTCGGGAAAAAAGTCCCAAACCAACCCATCGTAGTTCGGGATGCGGAGACCCACGAGAGGAGTCTTCAACGGAAAACATGCCCCTCGGGACACGGCTCGCAGGACAAGCAGGGTCAAGACGACCCAAAATCACACACAGGAGGAGCCAGTCACCTGAGGCGAGGTCCCCATCCCCTCAGCGCCGAACTCACTCTCCGAAGAGGCACCGACAATCTCCTCTCCCAGAAGAAGAACCCAGTGCCACGATCCTTATGGAAAAGATATTGGCGAGGTTGGACAAAGTGGAGAAACAGGTGGCCCGCAAACCCGTCTGGGCTAGGCTGTCTGGAACCTTTTGTGGGGATGAGTCCCCATTCACCCAAGATGTAGTTGAGGCAGCCATGCCAAGTGACTTCAGAGTACCTCGGCTGGAAACTTATGATGGCCGTACTGATCCACAGGCCCATCTGACCAAGTACAGACGCAGCATGATGATGCACGGTGCCGACGACGCTACCTTGTGCAAATGTTTCGAGGTCACTCTCACTGGGCCAGCAACAGCCTGGTATAATTCATTGGCCCCAGGAACCATCACGGAGTTCCAGGAGTTATCCACAGCCTTCACGCAGCAGTTTATCGGAAGTCGGCCAACGGCGAAGATGCCGGTTCAGATGTTCGACATAGCGCAAAGAATTGGAGAGACCATCCGCGACTATGTCGAGAGATTTAACAGAGAGGCCTTGAGTGTCCCAGACTTTCGGCCCGAAGTACGCATCCTCGCGATGACACGGGGCCTTCGGAGGGACTCACAGCTGTTTTACGAATTCTCCAAGGACCCCCCGGACACGCTGGGCGAATTTTACCGAAGGGCCGAACAGCACATGACAGCCGAAGAACTGAGAATGGGCGGACCGAAGTCCGATCACACCCGGGCCGAAGGGTCCAACCAGCAAACCCGGTATCCCACCGAACAGGCAGGCCGACCTCGGAGAACGAGAGGAAGGAAACTCCCCATTTTCACACCCCTGAACACCACAAGGACCAACATCCTCATGACAATGGAAAGGCAGGGAACTCAGGTTCAGCGGCCACGGGCCATGACCGCCGACAACAGAAAGAATATGAAGAAGTTCTGCCAGTTTCATCGCGACCACGGCCACGACACCGAAGACTGCTTCCAACTGAAAAAGTATATAGAGTCGCTGATAAAACAGGGCCAACTTCGGCGTTATCTGCACATGCCTTCCCCGAAAGGGAGAAAAGAGGAGGAAGGGAAGGCAGAAGATGAGGACTACGACTCCGACAGGCGGAGAAACCGAAGTCCGAAAAGGCGCCCCCCACCTCCAGCGGGAATCATACAAACAATTACGACGGGACTACCATCCTCGGAAAGAAAGAGGAAGGCCAGAGAAATAGCAGTCATGGAGTATCAAAGTCCAACAAAAAAGCTGGCCCGAAAGGATGGTTCCGCCGTCATTTTTCCCCATGACGACCCATTATTGATCATGGCGAGAATAGGAAACTGGGACGTCAAGAGAGTGCTGCTTGACGACGGATCAAATGCCGACGTCCTGTTTTCACACTTGCTGCCGAGGTTGGGTGTATCTAGCAGCGACCTCAAGCCCGTCACCTCGCCTACCTTCGGGGTAGGTCCGTCCGAACTGCCCGTCCTCGGATGGATCGATCTCCCTTTGATGCTGAAAGGGACTTCGGTGATTGGGACAGCAGAGTTGTACGCCTCCACAATGGCAAGGTTCATCGTTATGGATGTCCCTTCATCGTACAACGCCATCCTTGGAAGACAGACACAGGGAAACCTGCACATTCGCCCTGATGTCAAGTACTTAACCGTCACTTTCGCCGCCAAGGATGGAGATGCGGAAATCTTCATAGATCAAGGCGAAGTAAGGAAGGTGTTCGTCAAAACACGAAAGGCTCCAACAAACAACTTCGCGCAAGCTGTGGAAGCAAAAGCGCCAAAAAAGGGCGAGGCAGAGAATCCCGCGAAGGCGGAAATGGAAGAAGTAGAACTTGTCCCAGGCCAAAATACCCGAATAGGGAAAAACTTGGCCGAAGGTGACAAGGAAAAACTTGTATCTTTTCTACTGACAAATAAAGATCTGTTTGCCTACTCGCCGAAAGACATGCCAGGGGTAAACCCTGACATAATTCAACATAGCCTCAAAGTAAGTCCAGAAGCAAAGCCTGTCCGGCAAAAGAAGCGAGGCATCTCAGTTCATAAAAGTAACTTTGTCAAAACCGAAGTCCAACGACTGTTAGAAGCCGATGTCATCAGGGAGGTCAAGTACCCTGAATGGTTAAGCAATGTGGTAGTTGCCACAAAAGAAGGAAGCGGCAAACTCCGGATGTGCATCGACTTCAGAAACTTGAACGATGCTTGCCCGAAAGATTCATACCCTCTCCCACCGATAGACCAATTGGTAGACTCAACTGCCGAATACGGGCTCCTAACTTTTTTAGACGCCTTCAGTGGGTATCATCAAATAAGGATGGACCCTGAAGATGAAGAAAAAACCGCCTTCATCACCGAGGGAGGAACATACTGCTACATCAGGATGCCCTTCGGGCTCAAAAACGCAGGAGCCACCTACCAGAGGTTGATGAGCAAGGTCTTCAGCGACCAAATAGGGAGAAACATGGAAGTATATGTGGACGACATGATAGTCAAAAGCAAACTGCCTGGCGACCACGTCGCAGATCTAAAGGAAACTTTCCACCAGCTCAGAACCTTCGGGATCCGCCTTAATCCCGAAAAGTGCATCTTCGGAGTGACCTCGGGAAAGTTCCTTGGGTACATGGTATCAGAAAGAGGCATTGATGCCAACCCAGAAAAAATTAAGGCTCTACTCGAGTTCCGAACTCCTGCCACAATAAAAGATGTGCAGAGGCTCACCGGAAGGATAACCTCCCTCAGCAGGTTTATTTCCAGATATGGAGACCGGTGTCGACCATTCTTCAAAGTCCTCACTAAGGCAGCAAAAAAGGAGGACAACCTCGGGAGTAATGACCATCCTTGGGGTGAAGACTGCCAAAAGGCCTGGGAGGAACTCAAAATCTACTTAGCCGGTCTGCCCACTTTGCGGCAACCTCGCGAGGGAGAGCCCCTCGTGTTATACCTCGCCGTCACAGAAAAAGCCGTAAGCTCGGTCCTTGTGAAAGAAGAGGGGGCGAAGCAATGGCCAGTCTACTACGTAAGCAAGTCCCTGCATGGCGCCGAAGTCAGGTACCCTCTGTTGCAAAAAGCTATATATGCCTTGGTGCTAGCAGGAAGAAGGCTGCGACCATATTTTCAGGCTCACCCTATCATCGTCCGAAGCAGTCTACCTCTGCGCGATGTCATGAGAAAAGTTGATCATTCGGGAAGGCTTTCCAAATGGTGCATAGAGCTTGGCGAACACGACATCACTTATGAACCTCGAAAAGCCATAAAAGCTCAAGCTCTGGCAGACTTCATTGCCGAAGTACCCACCACCGAAGATAGCCATCCAGATCCAAGCGAAGGTGAGCCAGAGTGGACTTTGTACGTCGACGGAGCCTCGGGGTCCGAACACCAGGGAGCTGGGGTAATTATCAGAGGTCCCGAAGGCCTTGAAGTAATGAAGGCTATTAAGTTCAGCTTTAACGTCACCAACAATGTGGCTGAGTATGAAGCCCTCATAGCAGGATTGCGCCTAGCCAGAAGAATTGGCGTGCGAAATCTAAAAGCCCACAGCGATTCCCAGCTAGTAGTTCGGCAAACGGCAGGAGACTATGGGGCGAAGGACCCAATCTTGGCAAAATATCACGAACTGGTGACAAAGCTCATTCGAGAGTTCGACACCATACGGATCGAAAACATACCTCGACGGGATAACACCGAAGCAGACTGCTTGTCAAAGTCAAAAACATACACCGAGGTACTAAGCCACCCGAGCATTGAAGTACTGAGCATAGTAACTTCGGAAAAGGGCTGGAAAGACCCGATAAAAAGGTATCTTGCGAACAACGCGCTCCCCGAAGACTCCATCGAGGCTGCAAAAGTGCGAAGACGCTCCGGGCGATTCTTCCTAATAGGCGAAGAACTGTATCGGCAGGGATATGCAAATCCTTTACAGAGGTGTGTTGGCGAAGAGGATACTGAAATGATCCTCAAAGAAGTCCACGAAGGCGCTTGTGGTTCACACATTGGAACCGACGCCCTGGCGGCAGTAATACTGCGCCAAGGATACTTTTGGCCTACCCTGAGAAAGGACGCTAGGCAGTTCGTCCGAAAATGTGGTAACTGCCAAAAACACGCAAATATCCAGAGGACACCCTCGGAAATGGTGACTTCGGCTGACTATCCCTGGCCCTTCGCAGTCTGGGGCATAGACCTCATAGGACCACTCCCAACAGCGCCTGGAGGCGTGAAATTCTGTGTAGTAGCAGTAGACTATTTCTCCAAATGGGTCGAGGCGGAACCGTTGGCTACTATCTCGGCAAAAGAAGTGCAGAAGTTCGTATGGAAGAACATCGTATGCAGATTTGGCATACCAAGGGTACTAGTAGCTGATAATGGATCCCAGTTTATAGACAAAGGGTTCCAGGAATTTATCAGTGACCTCGGAACAAAAATGCACTTCGCCCCAGTAGCTCACCCCCAAAGCAATGGGCAGGTAGAAGTATCTAACAGGACCATAAAAGATGGTCTGAAAAAGAGGCTGGGGGAAGCAAAAGGGAAATGGCCAGGAGAGCTCCAAAGTGTACTGTGGAGCTACCGAACAACACCCCGAAGAGCAACAGGGGAAACGCCTTTTTCACTCGTTTTCGGTACAGAGGCCATCATCCCAATCGAGGTAGTGCAACCATCAATCCGAGTACAAGTTTTTGATGAAAGTAGAAATGACCTCGGCCTAAGAACCAAGCTCGACCTCGTCAGCGAACACAGAGAAATAGCGGAGCTGAGAAGAAAAGCTTTTCAGCAGAGAGTGGCCACGACTATAAACTTGCGTGCCAGGCCAAAAGGAATAAAGAAAGGAGACCTCGTTCTCCGAAAGGCTGAATTTGCACCTCGTAGGCCATCCCACGGGGTATTTCGCGCGAACTGGGAAGGTCCTTATCTGATCCTTGCCGAAGTACGAAAAGGGGTGTACAAGCTCGGCGATTCCGAAGGTATAGAATTAAAAAATACGTGGCATTCGGACGCCTTGAGAAAATTCTATACTTAGGATCTCGGCGAAGAAGATTGTGCTGTACATGTTAGAAAAATTCTCTAAGTACGAAAGTTTCTTAGCCAAAAAAGTCTTAAGCATAAGAGGTGCAAATTCCGCAAAAGTGGCCGACCAGATAAGGTTTTCCGAAGTCTCTTGAGCGAACGTGTTCGGGACAATGGAGAAAACCTGGCAAAAGACTTAGCCAAAATTCTTGGGCATAAGTTGTACAAGTCAAGATTTCGCGAAGAAGGTCGCCATGCTAAGCGCAGATAAGGTTTTCCGAAGTCTCTTGAGCGAATGAGTTCGGGACAAAGGGAAACGAAAAATCTCGCAAAGATACTTAGCCAAATTTTCTAAAAAAGTCTTTTATTAAGATAAATTTGCTTACAAAGAAGGAAGATTGCCAGAAGAAGAAGTACAAAAGAGAAGGAAAATAAGGCAAAGGGCCCTAGAACAAACTAAGGATTCTCGGCGTCCCGGGAGCCACCAGCTCCTGCGTCCTTCTCCACAACCTTCCGCGCCGGAAGCGAAGGGGGCAGGTTCAGATGCTCAATCTTGGACCAAGACCACCGAGGCCCCTCGGGAATGTTCAGAGCCTCCAAAAAAGAAAGGTCCAAGTCTGGGAACCTTTGAAGAACTTGATACCGAGCAAGGCAAAACCCGTCCTGAAAACCAACTTTGGTCATCTGGTCGGATTTGTCCTTCTCGACACCGAGGTCTTCAAGGTCCCCCTTCAGATCCGCGACCTTCTTCTTCAGCGCCTTCATCTTCTTCTTCTCCGGCTCGTTCTTCAAAGACTCGACCTCGGCTTGAAGCGTGGCTTTCTCTTCAAGCACCTTCGCCAGGAGAGCCTCAGATTCCGACTTCTCCTTTTGAACTGCCTCGTTCGCCGAAATCAGCTCCGCCACCTGGGAGCCGAGGTCAGAAATCTTCTGGGAGGAGTCCTTCAAAAGTTCTTCCTTTTCCTTCAGGAACTCCTCCCGAACGGCAGCAACCTCCTTTTCTGCAGCTTGAGCCAGCTGCGCGTTCTGTGTGGCCAGTTCCGAGCACTGGGCCTTATATTGGTCGATGGTGCCTACGGCCGAGGCTCGGAACAGCGCCTGCCTCGCCACCCGAACTCTGAGGAAACCAGCGTACCCCAGCAGCTGCAGAGAAACAAAGACAAAGTTAGTAAGGCAAAGAAGAAGAGGCAGACATTTAGAGGAAATCAAAAGGAAAAACACAAAGGCGGGAGGCGTACCTGGGTAGCGTGCTCAGAGACCTTCACGGCAAGGGAGTCATCATCAGGGTGAGCCTCCGCGATGGCCTTGAAGAAGGCCTCAGTAAGCACCCCCTTTGAGATTTCTTTAGCCATTTGCTGGCAGTCTCCGGAGTACAAATTCATGTCCTCCATAAACGTCCAGAAAGGCTCCTTCGGGACCTTCCCCTTCAGGATACGGGCATCCCGAAGGGCCCGCTTTCGGGCGTGCTCAGCCACCCAACCCGGAGATGATATCTCCCCTGCATGGAAAAAGAAAAAAATTGGTCAAGGCAAGAAAATCTCAAAACCCACAAAAAGGAAGGCACCACAGTTTGATAGAAAAACAAACCTGCTGGCACCTCGGTGACGTCGTTGTCGAAAGCCTAAGCCTCCTCGGTAGAAATCCCCTTGCCCTTGCTTTTACGTCACTCTTCGGCAGAAGGGGCCTCTACCAAAGCACCCAGAAGGGTCACCGAAGGAGTGGGACTCTGGGCAGTGAGGTCAGCAACGACCTCGGCCGGCGGAATAGCAGCAGCCTCGGGCTCTTCGCCCACCTCCTCGGGAATCTCTGGGAGAGGAGGGGGCTCATCCTTCTTCACCCGTTTGGCCACAGATGGCCCAGCCCCAAACGTTTTGCGTCTTCGGGAAACGGCCTTCTTCGTCTGCTCACCTTTCTCGGATTGCCCGAGGAAAAGCGATTTGTAGAAGGTAGCGGTGTCATCGCCCATCTTTGAAAAGGAAAAAAGACATCAGTGTGAGTCCAGGGTGAAAATATAGAAAAGGCATTTGGAGATAACTTACTTTCATAAAAACTTTCGTAAGACTCTTCCTTCCGAAGAAGCTTCACCAGCCAGGAGTCTTTCCCGGCAATGGCAGGAGCCGGCATCCCGAGGTCTGTCTTGTGCTCCTTTACCACCTTTAGCTCCCAAAGGACCTCTTCGGTAATCAACTTCCAGTTAATGAGAAAGGGGTAAAGAGGGCGCGAAGGGACCTCGAAATCCCAGTCGGAGACAGCTCGGATCCGTCTGTCGAAGTCCGCAAAGATGGGTGCCAACTCGGGAGTCAGCAATATCCTCGGGTCAACGACGTCCATCTCCAGCTTTCCCCGAGCCCATTTGGTCGTAACATGCGACCAGGCCTCCTCCTTCTTCAGAAAAAAGAACTTTTGTTGCCACCCTCGCCAGCTGTCCTTGTTGGCAAAGGTGAACTTATATTTTTTGCTCCCTGATCCCCGAGGTAGCATAAAGTAGAAGCCACCCTTCGGGACCACGAAGAGCTTATAGTACTGCAGAAAAAGAATGAAGTGGGGTTCTATTTTGAAAACACCACACATACAAAGAAAGGCATTGAAGTAACAGTACGAGTTCGGTGGAAGTTGGTTTACGGCAATTCCATGGAAATCACAAAACTCGTAAACCATCTTCGGCGGAGGGTACCGAAGTCCGGCCTTCAGCTGGGTTCGGAAAATGGTAACCTCGTCACTACGGTTTGAAAAACTAAATTGGTCAGAACGTGGCAACCTCGTAGTGGCATAGGAGGGAAGGAAAAAATTCTTCTTCCATTTCTCTAGTTTTGCAGGAGTGGTGCAACAAGGGTGAGAAAGAAGAGGCTGCCAGCTCTCAGGGATAGGCATGATTGGCTGAAAAACGAGTTCGAAAAAAGGAAAAAAATGAGTTCGGAAAAGCTTGAAGAAGCAAAAATCAGGGGACTCTGGAGATCAAAAACCCACCGAACGATTTGCCAAAATCTGGATTTGAAAACGCCGTCGTGAAAGGTGGCTGGAAAAAACCTCGTTAAACAGCACCGCCGCGAAAAGCGAGGAAGAAGGCAGGAGCACTTGGAAGACAGAGGAGAGAAAAAGGAGAAGCAAAAAGGGTTATAAAGGAACAAAAGTATATATAGGCCGAGGGGGGATAAGCGAAGCGGCGTCATAAATGCTGCGCGAAGGCAAGGAGTCACCATAACTGCTTACTAAGCATAAAAAGGCACGCCCTCTGTAACCGATGCAACCCCAGCCAATAAAAAGCTGCCACGTGTCAGCCATCATGCCAAAAGGGGGACACGCCTTTTGACAGACGGCACGGTGCTCCAGATTGACACGTCTGGTTACGAGACGCGACGTTCCACAGACCTACAAAAGTAAAGAAGTAGGTTACCCCGGGGACACCAAAAGACGGGCTATGTTTGAACAATCCGTGTCTTCGGACAAAAGGTGCACCTTCGGCAAAAAGTGCTATACCCAAGGCCCCGAAGTACTCCCTTTGAAAGCTGCCAAACCAAAGTTCCCACTTCGGCTTTCTGGATGGGGGCTTGCGATAGCCGAAGGACTATCTCCTCTCCCAGTGCGTACTTCCTACTGAAAGTATGATCAGGAAGCCTGGCGTCACCCAAAAGAGATACCATCACTGACCTCGGAAGGAACGAAGCCAAGCACCCCGAACTTGGAACTTCGGCAAAAAACGCCAGGGATCGTAAAGATGGTGCCAGCTCCCTCGGGGGACCGAACGGATCGCCTTCGGATGCAGAGAATTAGCTATCGCAAACAGAAAGGAATCACCCCGAAGGTGGAACCTCCGAACAAGGGAACCCCCCAAAAGCACGAGCATAACTCCCGAAGAAAGGCGACCGTGTCAAAGAACGACCTCGCCCAGAGGACCTCGGGAGTATGGCATAAGCATTTAAGGAGCCTCTGACATGCCGCCCACAGACGCTACATGTCACCTCAAACGGCGATTTGACACACCGGCGCCGTCCAGGTCTGGTCACGACCTGTCTCGGGTCAAGACTCAAGGAGCCTGCCACCGGCTACTTGTCCCCTACGCCCAGAAATTCAGAGAACATCCGACCGAACACGTGTCATCATCTGAACGGGCTGGACACTCCTATAAATACTAGGGAACAGACCCTGGCAAAAGGGTTCGACTCCTCCTCATTGAGAAAATACAAGCAAGCTCACTGAAAACTCTAGTGCTTCCCCCTTACCTTCTCGGGAAACTGACTTGGGCGTCGGAGGCTCCTCCCCGGAAAAGCACCCCGGGGACCTCCTAACCCTCTTCTCTGAGCTTTTCAGGCACATTCCCCTGGGAAACCTCAACTCCAGACGCTCTCCTCCACAGGAAGTCCTCCCGAAAGTCACCATGCTTTCCAGTGAAGATGTCTCAGGGCATCACACCGAATGTAGCAATAGAAAAAATAGTCAGCAAGAGGTCAGAGTAGGTGACCGACATAGTGATTGACTTAATCAGTCAATAAGGCTATGAATTCATTTTTTTATTAATTATAAATTTTTTATTATTAAAATTAATAATTTGATTAGCCATATATTATAATTAAAATACATGTAATAAAAATAATGTAATTTCAATTTAATTAATATAAAAATCATTAAGTTGAAACACACACACACACACACACACATTTAAGTTAATCCATCAACAGCTTATTTCTTTCAAAATTTTAAATACTCATATTCAAATTCAAAATTTTCTAATACATTTTTAAAAATTTTCAAATATTTGTCATCCATGCATTCAAAAGTAGCATGAGATTGCAAGGTTCAATGGTGGGTTTGATTGGTCTCAAGCTCCATCATTACTACCAGATTCAATCAGATGCTGGCAACTAATGGGATGTCACTTAGCCATAACAATAACATGAACAGCTAAAAATTAGCCCAAAAGAAGTTAAGATTTGGGAGAAACGATCTATGAATTAGATTTGGGATTTTGAAACCCAGATCGGTTGGAAGAGAGAGAGAAACAGAGAGAACAGGCAATGAGTTTTGAAGGATAAAAAGGAAGACCCACGACAAGAACTGCCATGGGCACATGAAGGCCTTCGGCCATGGCCATGGGCATGGCACTTTGGGGGTCGACTGTTGATGTTGAGGTTGGTGGTATAAGAATTCTCTACAAGTGAAAATTGTTAGAAAGAAGAAGAAGTCTTTTACTCCGAAACCAAAATTAAACAAAGAGTGGAGATAAAAAAATTTAAAGCCTGGGCTAGCTAAAAGATTGAAGGATTTGGATTTATACTGTAGAGATTATGGAAGTTGATTAGTTAATTTCATTTCACACGAATTGCCAAAGGGGACAACATTTTCTTTTTGGTGACCGATTTAGTGACCAAAAACTTAGCCACCTACTTTTCAGTTAGTATAACCGATAATCAAATGAAAAAATATTATAGTGATAGAAGCTTTTTGATGACCGAATAAAGTTGGTCACTAAGTCAGTCACTATGTTGACCGATTACTGACCGCTTAGTGACAGGCTTTGTTGACTGAATCTCAGCCGATCACTAATTGGTCAGCTCACTTTTTGGGATGCACAATGCACTTTTTGCTGGCCGATTTGGTGACCGAAGGTCACCATAAACGGTCACCACAACCTCATTCTCTTGTAAGAGTGGTAATATTCATGAAATCTTAGGAATTTTTTGTAGAATTTGGTTGGGATTTGAGAATAAAATGTTCTAAAGGGAAGAGAAGAATGGGTTCTAGAATGACGAGAAGAATAGTTGTGAAATGGAAATATATCGCTATTGGGCTTTTTATTTATTGAACTTGAATGTTTTCTTGTCAGTGGCATGGTCAATAACTTATTGAAACTTTAATGCCCTTGTCTATATATGTATAAGTCAGGCTGGGTATCAAGAAGCACGGTGCCATACTTTGTTTTCTAGTAGCACCGGGACATTTCCTACATACATAATACTAATATTTCACTTAATAATTACAAATATTTATGTTTGGAAATTCTAAACCTCCAAACAAGGATAAAAGAGAGAATTCACAGCTAACAGCTCCCAACATATAAACCCATGGTTTTAAATCTTGTATTGTACCATTTGATAATGTCTCATACTGACTGTATCAGTCAAAAATCAGTATAAGATGGGGAAAACGGTGTGGGACAAGTGTCGCATCCTTTGCACAATACTGTATCATCTCAGAAGCATGAAAATGCACTATCTTTTAATTTTGTTTTCAACTTTTTCATGTTTTTAAGTAAATTATATTATTATTATGTTTAATTTAATACTTGTATAACAAAATTTTTTTATATTTGAAAGAATTTTTTATTTTTGTTTCTCCTATACATTTTAAAGTTATATTTTTTATCTTACAAAAAATATATATTTATGTTTAAAAAAATCTAGATATATGTCATATGTAATTTAAACCCACACACTTTTAATAGCTACTATGTTTTACATGTTCATATATGTATATGTAATATATATAATGTATAACTGGTATATCTGAGATTTAATAATACGGTACCGGTATTATACCGTACTATTAAAATAACAATACGACATCTAGTGCAATATTTAAAACCTTGTATAAACCCCTCCAAAATAATTTTTTTTTTAAGAGAACACAGCTACTTGGCTCCACAACATCACAAAAAATAAATATGATTATTTTCAGGGAATTCACACATGAGCAAAAATCAATATCGATCGATACATGCCATACAAGCCTTAAAGATTGCTTGTTTTTGTTTGTTGGTTGTGAATGGCTGCTGCATTTGGTTGTTATATCTTGTATATATAAATTATGGTTTTTGTGTTTTAGTGTCTTTGGATGCAGCTTTTAATGATGGTTACATTGCCTATTGAATCCAAGTGCTACCCTTACTAAGTTTCTCAATGAAACTTACTCCCGTCAATTTTGTCATTTCAGGTCCAGCTGAAGGATTACCTTCAAACTAACCTTTTTGGTTTGAGTTTTGCCCTGAATTTTCAGGTACTTTAACTTCCATATCTCTAGTTGTGATCTACAAAATTTTGGTGATTTTAGGAGCAGATTTGGTATTTTTAGTGATGGTACTTATTGTGTTGTGCAACAACTGTCCAGCATCCTGTTCTGGAGTCCATCGTGTCTTAGGCACTCCTGTAACCTAGGGTGCATATTTAGCTGAGTTAAGACCATTTTTTAGTGCATGTATGCATGTACATGCAGTGTATGTAAAATGAGACAAGTATGTGAACATTTGAGTAATGTTTTGCCTATGTAAGTGACGTAGTGCAAAGCTGCCTAAGTGTGAATGATAGGCTGCTTACTTGTAAATTCTGTTTTAGCCACATATGGTTGTTAAATGTAAGGGAATCTATTTACTATGTGTAATGGACATATATGGGGTAGCCTTGGAGGGCTTTCCCTTTGTGAGTGAAGTGTTTGCACACTTATGAAATTTTGTATGGGCAAAATGGTCAAAAAGTGACTAGAATTTTGACTCTAGACTTAAAATTCTATATCTCCCTATGTAGAATGAATCTTGATATGAAATGTTGATCACACCTAAAGAACATATAGAGGTTGAACTGAGATTCAGAATTTCTGAATTTGGAGCCTGTAGCTAAATATATGACATTGCAAATTTGGCTAAGTTACTGTCCATTGGTTAGAATTTTGTAACCAACTTAAAAAATCCATAACTTGGTCCATAGGTGGGCTATTGATGTAAAAACAAATTCTTTGGTTTTCTCTAATTTTCAAATTGATAATGGAGCAAAGAAAATAGGGGGTATATGGCTAGAATTATGTAATTTATTAGTGGAAGTTACAATGCAGTTGCTAGTTACTAGAACTTAACAAGATGCCTAATGTGTGGTAGCCAAGATTAAGACTTGTGCTAGTGTTTTCCTCCTTTGCTTCCATGGTCTGCATGAAATGTGAATATGTATGCGATGGTTGGACTAATATGCATGTGTTTACATAGTACCCAAGAGGGCCACTTGGGTATGCACACTAAGGGTGGTATTTTGATGGCCTACAGAACATTACCAATCCTGGGAGTTTAAATGCACAATTTTGGCACCATAATTGTGGTACCCTGAAGTGGGTAACAATAATGTCAATCTGATTCTCAAGGATCGACTCACCAATACTCACTGCCGATTGGCGATCAAAAACTTAGTCAGGTTTAACTCCCTTCTATGCCAACCGCACCTGACCTTGCACGAGGATCAGATTGCACAGTTGAAAGCAGTTGTCCACTTTCAGCTTAATAAGCCCTCTCAGTAGAAGAAACCATCCCGGGATCAACCCCCACTGGCACCTCAATAGGGGGTGGAATGATATGATCAAGGAAGGCAGACCCAAGGAAGGTAAGGACCCATTGAAGATATCTAGTGGACCAATGACAAGAAAGAAAGCTAAAGAGCTCACTAGTGCAGTTCAAGCCTTTGTTTCAAGGTTCTTCATAGAGAATGGACATGGAAGTTCACAAGGAGCTACTGGAACTTTTAAGACATTATATGAGGATGAATGCCAAGCTTGTTACTCAGTCCTAGAGTGTCTAGACAAGTCACAAGATAAGGAGCCTCAAGGGCACCTCTCAAGTGTACCTTTGGAGCCACCTTGAGTGTTTCAAGGCCATTTTGCCTCTACAAGCTAGATATTTGAGCTCTAACATTTCAAGGCCTCTTTCCAACATTTAAAAGGAATAATCATACCAATTGGAACTCAAATATTCAAGCTTGGAGCTGAAGATACAAGCAAAAACCCTAAAGAGCCCAAAGTGCACCTGAGAAGACCATTTGGGGGTTTTTGGGGCCAAACTTGTATTTGCACTTTATTTTCATTAATTTCCTAGTTATTTACATTATTTAGGATGTTATTCAGGCTATGGAATTAATTTAGGTCGCTTAGGACAAGTGGCATACGCTGCACACCTTAAACATTGTTACAAGGGTTTAGGAGTCCTAGTTTGACTAGGTTTTCTTGAGTCCTTTGTAACTAGGTTTCCTAGGTGACTTGGGCTGCGAATTTTGCTAAGTCTTTTATGCTATTTTATACCTGTAAATAGGCACATATTATAGTTGTAAAACACAACTTTCAACTTAAATAATATTGCTACTTTAGAGAGAATTCTCTTTGGTTCTTTGAGGACTACCTTGGTGCACAAGTTTGCTTGTGTTCTTGGTTTTCTTATACTTCTTGTTTCTAATCATAAGTTGATTAGGGGTTGGGGTCAAATCCAGTCTCTTTGATTTCTTTTGGAGCTTGAAAAACATCTTAGGCATAGTTCATGGTCTTTATACCATTGGGGTTTGCATCATCGAGGTAAAAAGGAAGAAGCATCCTCCGATGGCCTTAGGGGCACATTCTGCTTATGAGAGACCATCGCAGCCTGTGGTTCCACAGAAAGGAAGGGCCTAGATGCCTTCACATGCTTTTTTGAAGCTGCTAAATGAAAAAATCCATAGTCAACACAAAACAACTGTAAGTTTATAAAATCAGCATGGTAAAAATTGTCCAACGATCCCTTACCCTTACCACCATTACAAGGGGCATCACTTCCCGATGGGTTCACAGAGTACAACCTTTACTAATCAATTGGGCCTCTAGAGAGGACTCAAAAAACTCTACCACTCTGGTTAGTAGCTTGGATGAGGGTGCCCTTACAGCACGTGCCAAGCCAGTAAGAAGAACATTAATCTTCTGGCCTCTTCATGAACCTTTTCACCCGACTACTCATTTCTGCAAAAAAAAAAAAAAAAGACAATCAAGAATAGACACTGATCCTTTTTAAGAGAAGTAAAAAGACCATAATCATCCAAAACAATTTTATTGGCTTGTTGGGGGGCCCCATTAAGGCTTGGCTATAACCTTGAAGGCTTTTACCAGCCTCCCTTACTAATCCTCTTCCCAGTTGCAAGAGTTCTTTACCCTTGGGTAGGATAGGTGAGACCTGCTAATTCCTACCCACCTTAAGGTGGTCTCATCAATTTTCATGCAGTGGATGGGGAACAATTCCATGAATTTGTTGTTCCCACTACTCCCTTCAATTAGCCAATCAAACCGAAGTATGAGCGATGGCCTTCAGAGCCATCATATATTGGTAGTGACCCAGCTAGGGCATGTTAAGGTGTGTCTGAAAATTTGTAGGGCAACCCCTAGGCTAGTTCCCCTAGTGTGGAAAAAAAGCACATCTTCCACCCTACCCACAAGTCCTTGTAGTATAGAAACACAAAGGACTTGTTACCTCTTTGGTTGACGAGGGCAATGTGGAACAATTTGAATCTTTCCTCAAGTCTAGCATAAAAAAATTGGAGGAAAACCTCCAATAGGGGGGTCACTCCCGCCAACTTTTAGTGGATGATAAACCCATTGATATGGGTGAATGAGTTGGGCATCAACTACAATGGCAAAATCTGGTAGTGCTCATATATTTACTTCACCAACGTATGAAGTGGCAAATAGAGCCCAGCTTGGAGTTGGTGTGTGAAAATAGTGAGATCTTGCTGCTTTCGTCTAAGACTCCATCCTACAATACCCTATCACAAGTGTCTGTCAAGGCCTAATTCACCCCTACCCTAAACTTTCTTTAAGAGGTTTGAGAGCAACTAGTTGTTTTTAGTCATTAGGTTTATTTTAATCACTTGGTTGATTTTCTTAGGGTGAATTAGACTCTAACTCCTAGGATTCTAAACCACAACATAACACTTTAGACTAATAGTTTAATAGGTTAAGCTATTCTTTAACACATTAAGTTATCAGTTTAATGTATTATTCTAGTGAATGCATTGACTTAACCACTTTCTTTTAATGCATATATGGGGTGCATAAGCATAAGAGTGTGTTTTAGTGTCTTTATGGGTTTGCTAGGGCTTACCTAGTGCAAAACATACTTACACACCCATGCATACATACATGCATACATATTAATTTAATAGGCTACAAACTGTGCATGCATTTTCACTAACATACCATACTTAGAGCCTTACGGCTTACTTAAGCCCAAAAATACAAATAAGGACAATGTCATTCTTTATTCTAAGTCCAATCCTCTTGCCCTCAATTATATACAAATATGTATAGGCCAAAATTGCAAATAGGGACTACATTGCCCAAAAGTTAAGTACACAAAATTTTGGGGTCACTAAGTGTCATGCATGGCACAAACAAGGCTTAAACTGTCTCTAAGCCTACAATCACTTTGACCTGACACCTAGGCCATAGCTCTTTTATTCGTCTCTTGTTCCTAGCTCGTACCAGGATTAAGGCAAACATAGCAACTCCCATAGTAGCCATCAGGGCCTACAAACACAGTAACAAAACACAATCATATGTTCAATTTGATGAAAATTTTCAAGATTCCTTTTCATAAGCCATACATTCCAGAGTATATCACTATGTACATAAACCCCTCCTAGAGGTTCCCTAGTCCTTCACTCTTCCACTTCTTTACCTGAAATGGGAAAAAGATGGTGTGAGTACATAGGTACTTAATAAAGACCCAATATAGCACCCAATGCCTTTACAATGCTTAAAACATTGTTATATATATAAACCTCCAATTTTTGCTTAATAACCTACTTCTGAAGAAAAATAAAACACGAAAAGGAATATATACAAGATACATATACAAAAAATAGGGGTTAGCACACACATCTAAATAGAGAAGCACACAAACACACACACACCACATACACATGGTTTTCTTAACATAGCAAGCATGATTTTCTTTCAATTTTTTTCATGTGATCACTTTGATTAGGTCCAATTAACATAAAGCTCCAAGTCATTAATCAAGCTTGGTCCAACTTGAACAAAAACCCTATGCTTGCCGAAAGCAAACTAGCTAGCTTACCATACTTCTTTATGTACACATAGCCCATTCCATAGCCTTTAGGTTCCTCTGGCTTAGGCCATCAACCATGGCAGCTGTTCCTCTTCAAAATACAAGAAAAAAAGCTTCATATAGGTCCTTACCTATGGCTAAAATGGCTGCAAGGAAGCTTGATCGCATCCTTGAACACAAGCATCAAACATAGACGCCACCATAAGCTAGTCCCGCACCATCATGCTTCAGATTTGCTTTTTTTTTGTCCTTCTTTACCTCCTTTCTTTTCAGTAGCTCTAGGGTGTCTTGGTAGAAGTTTGGCTAGGTAGAATATGGTAAGAAAATAGGAAGAAAGCAAGAAAGTATGAGCTCACAAAAGGACACCAAAGTTGGTATGACATACTGGTCTCAGTTTTGGCTAACTAGTTATTTTATCGTTGGTTTGGTTTTTCTTTTTTTTGTTCTTCTTTCTTTATTTTCCTTTTGGTGGTCTTTAGTAGGCTTAGTCTATGGTCACAGGTAGCAAATGAGCTAGGAACTTACTTGGAAATAGCTAAGAAGCTGCCTTTGAAAACCAGAGAACAAATGATGACTAAATGGCTTAACCGCCAAGACTTTTAACTAGTTTAGCTTTCTTTTTGTTTTGCTCATGTTTCAGTGATTTGCAAGGCACCAAACTTGTTGAGTTCATGAAGTTTCCAAGAAATATCTAGGAAGCTACATTAAAGTAGCCTAAATGACCAAGCCACCATAAAATTTTGACTAGATTTTGGTCAAATCCTTATCCAAGCAACTCAACACCTTTAAAATTTTGTTTTTTGCTACTTTCCTCTTCAAGTGGGACATATTAAGCACCCACATCATCAATTTATTCGGCCAATTATGCCTTCATCCTTTGCATTGAACATAAGTGCACTTTAGACTGCATTCTAGAGCACCTTAGTGTTCTTTGAAGTGTTTCCATGGTTTCCTTATGTTTTCCACCTTTTCTTATCTCACATTGTAGTCATCATTCTCATTTAATGATATGAATCAATCTCATGAAATTCCTTTCAAGGCATTAGGCTTTAGAGCCTTCATAGGTACATGGTTGTACATAAAGGTGCACTTAAGAGTCCTTTAGTGCACTCTAGGGTGTTCTTGTTCTTTCTTGTGTGTGTTTCACATTTCCTAGGCTTATGTAGCTACCCTCATTTGTATCATGGCCTTAGGCATTGAGCTCACATAATTTCCCTTAGTGTTTTTAGGGTTTAGAGCTCTTAAGTTCATATAAATGCACACAAAGGTGTGCTTAGAGTCCCCCTTTTGTGCCTCATCTTGGAGTACTTTTCACTTTGATTGTTGGCCAAATTTACCTTCAAATTTAAGTTCCCTCCTCAAGATGGGCTTAGGAATTAAGCCTAGCCTTGGTTGGCTCATGACCACACCACTATCTTTGGATTCCTCTGAGGTACACTTATAGTACTTTCAAGGCATTCTCATGGGAGCCTTGTTCTTATTTAGTCTTTGTTTCATACTTGTGACTTGCATTGTGCATTGTTCATATATGCATATAAGGTACATTATGTGTACATTGCATCACAACCTATGGCCTATACAAGTCACAAGCATGACATTATCTCATTCTTAAAGAATTTGGTCCTCCAAATTCTCAAGTAAGGTACAAAATTGCCTTGGGTATCTTTTGAGCATTTCAGCTTCTATTTCCCATGTAGCTTCTTACTCTAAATAGTGAGACCATTGGATTTTTACCATGTTTATCCACTTACTCCTCAAATTTCTCACATCCTTTACTAAAACCTTTACAGGTTCTTCTTTATAAGAGAGGTTAGGAGTTTCTGGGATATTAAAAATTGGTATAGCATATTGTGGGTTAGACAAGTATTTCTTAAGCATACTACCATGAAAAGTATCATCTATCTGACCCAACTCTGGAGGTAAATCCATGTTATGTGCCATATTGTGAACTCTAGCCATTACTTAGAATGGTCCAATGTATCTAGGGGCTAGTTTGCCTTTCTTACCAAATCTCATAATTCTCTTCATATGAGGGACTTTAATCCACACATAATGCCTTATTTAGAATTCTAAGTCTCTTATCATTCTTTGATTATCATAGGCTTAGTCTCTATCATTGGCAGCATTAATCTTTTCTTGGATCCTCTTGATTTTTTCATTGGTCTCATGGATCAGTTCTAGTCCTATCTCAACTGTATCCTTAGGATCTTGCCAACAATAAGGAGTTATGCACTTCCTCCTATTTAGAGCCTCATAAGGTGCTATTTTTTATCACTAAGTGGTAACTATTATTATAGGACAATTCTATTAAGGGTAGGAGTTGATCTCATTCTCCTTTAAAGTCTAGTGCACAGCACCTTAACATATCTTTAAGGATTTGTATGGTCCTTTCTGTTTGCCCATTAGTTTAGGGGTGGTAAGCTGAACTTAATTTTAATTAAGTACCCAGTGCCTGATGTGGTGATTTCCAGAATCTAGACACAAACCTTGGGTCTCTATCTGAAACTATGTCATCTAGGATGCCATGCAATCTCACTACTTCTTTAATGTACAGCTGTGCTAGCCTATCTAGAGGATCTATGAGATTAATAGGCAAGATGTAGGCTGACTTTGTAAGTCTATCCACAATTACCTAGATACTATCATGCTTTCCCCTTGTCATGGGCATGCTTACCAAGAAATCCATAGATATGAAACCCCATTTTCTTTCAAGTATGGGCAAATTTTACAATTTACCTCCTGGTTTTTGGTGTTCCACTTTCACTTGTTGGCACACTATACATTTGGATACAAATGTGCAAATTTCCCTTTTCATGTTAGGCCACTAAAAGTGTCTTTTCAAATCTTGATACATCTTCATAGTTCTAGGGTGTACGCTCATCTTACTAGAGTGGGCTTCTTTCAGAATTTATTCTCTTAAATCATTCCCATTGGGTACATAAATTCCATCTTGGAAGTATAGCAATCCTTGCCTATAAGAAAACCCTTGGAATAACTTTCCATGTCTTTGCTTAGATATTATAGTAAGATCTTCATCTTATTGTTGGGTTTTCAGTATTTTAGCTTTCCAAGTTAACTGAATAGTCACTACTTTTAATTTGGCTTGTTCCCATCTTAGACACTTGTTAGCCAAACAAGTCAGGCTGTTAAGTTCATTAGGCTCTTTTTCTCCATGTTTCAAGATTCCTGTTTATTTTTTGCTTAAAGCATCAGCTACCTTATTAGCCTTCAATGTACTCAATGGTATAGTCAAAATCTTGAAGATACTCAAGCCATCTCATCTGTCTCATAGTCAACTACTTTTGAGTGAAGAGATACTTGAGACTCTTATGATCTGTAAAGATCTGAAATTTATTACCTAGTAGGGAATTTCTTCACTATTTCAAGGCAAAAATTATAGTTGTAAGTTCCAGATCATTTATTGGATAATTCTTCTCATGTGGTCTTAATTACCTTGATCCATAAGCTATAACTTATTTATCTTGCATCAATACACATCCCAATCCCACAATAGATGCATCTATAAAAACCTCAAAAGATTTAATAGGATTAGGCAGTATTAACATAGGAGTGGAAGTGAGCCTGTCTTTAATCCCTTAAAAGCTTCTTTCACACTCCTCAGACCATTCAATTTTTTGTCCCTTTTCTTGTCAACTTGGTTAAAGGAGCTGCCATTGTAGAAAATTTTGGCACAAATCTTCTATAATAACCAGCTATACCCAAAAAGCTTTTTATTTCTCTAGTATTCTATGGTTGCTTCCACTATAAGATAGCTTCAATTTTGTTAGGTCTATAGCCATTCCTTGCCCATTGATCACATGGCCTAAAAATTCAATTTGATTGGTCCAAAAATGGCATTTGCTCACTTTGCCATATGATTGTTGTTTCTTTAACACCTTTAACACTGTTCTTAAGTGCTTTTCATGCTCCTCCTTACCTTTTGAGTATACCAGGATATCATCTATAAAGATCACTACAAAATGATTTAGATATGATTTGAATATTCTTTACATAAGGTCCGTAAAGAAAGCTGGAACATTAGTAAGCCCATATGGCATTACTATCTATTCAGAATAACCATATCTTGTTCTGAAAGCAGTTTTAGGGATACCTACTTCTTTAGCTCTCAATTGAAAGTACCCTGATCTGAGATCAATGTTTGAGAAAACTGCGGTTCTCTTTAGTAGATCAAACAAGTCTTCAATCGTAGGGAGAAAGTATTTGTTCTTCATAGTCATAGCATTAAGCTTTCTATAGTCAATGCATAACCTAAGAGTTTCATCTTTCTTTTTTGCAAATAGCACTAGTGCCCCCCAAGGAAAAATAATTGGCCTAATGAATCCTTCATTTAGCTGCTTTTTCAGCTCATTCTTTTTAAGAATTGCCATTGTTATAGCCCTCCAAGTATTGGGCCTAACGGTCAGGTAAGACATGGTTACGAGGTAAGAGATCCCTAGATTAAGGCCTCATATAGTTTAATTTAGCAAGTCAATTAAGTTCTTCAAGGGTTTGATGGTTCTTAGGTCATATGGCACCTAAGTGTCACCAAGGGCAAAATGGTCATTTTACACCCCGAGGTGATAGGATCAGTTTAAAGCTCAAAGTAATTCTTTTGGACCTAAGTGATAAGAAACCAAAGTGGGGGATGGAATTGCCAATGTTAATGGCACTATTTGGAAGTGGGGTTCTTTTGCCAAAATTAAGCAAGTTGAAGGACCAAAGTGAAGAAGGTTGGGTTTTAAACCATTTTGGGAGGCTTGATTACCACTATTCATCGTCTTCCACTCTCAAAATCGTAGCTCTATCTTTCTTCTTAAAATCCACGCCCAAAACTCACCCATTTCTTCAATTATTGGTGAAATTGGAAGCCCAATGGAGTACCCAAGTAAAAACAAGCTTACTCTTGCTTAGTTTTGGTGGATTGAGCTTTGCAGTGACGTTTTCAGTTCTTGGGAGGTTAGGTACATTTTTCCCCTTTGTGTTCTTGGTTTCTTAAGCTTTCTTGAGGTTGGGTCAAGCTTACTTGCGCTAGAATTGGTGCCATTTGTGATGAATTTGTCTTGGAACCATAGGAAACTCTTAGTGGAGCTTTGGAAGCTTTGGTGCCCAATTTGCTTGATTTTGCTTTGGATGTGTTTGAGTTAAGGGGATTTCTTATTTTCCATATTATGCTAATGCATTTCTATCATATTTGATCCTGGGGATAAGTAATTGCAACCCTATAAGTGATTAGAATCAAGTTTGGATCAACTGTGCATACATTTTGTGAAGTTGGACGAACCTGGAGAGCTTTGGGCACTGCAGTGTCGTTCTAGCTCTGAGGCACCAAGGAAATGGTTACCTAGGTCATGGCATGGGTGCTACAGCCCCAATGGCATTGCGGCACCAATGCACTAGACACATTTTTTCCAAAATCACATAACTATGGCACCATAGCGCTAGGGTCACACTGCAACACCACAGTTGCTTCGGTACTTAACCATAAATGGTGTTTTTGGTTCCTAATTGGTTCATAAATATCCTAGACATGTTCCTAAGTATGGGTCAAGATTTAAAATGAAAATGGAGTGAAGAACAAGTGGCATATGGATCAAATGAAGCAAGGGGAAGGAGGTATGTGCATAATTGAACCATATGTGTCGATAAGGGTATTTTGGTGCCCTATTTAAGGCTTTTAGTCATCTGTAAGGTAGTTTAAATGAATTAATAGTGAATAACCAAGTAGTGCTTAAGCAAGGAGCATGGTGAACTAGCGTTGGTGAACTAGAACTATAGCCTAGTCAACTAAGGGAAGTGCATGTGCATTATGGCACGGTTAGTGTGGGCAACTTATGGCACAACTTGCTATAGTTTAGGAAGATGAATCAAGGTGGTATTTCACTAACCCTAGTGTATCTTAAAATCCACAAGATCTATAGAAAGTTAGTGAAAACACCTAAGGGCCAAAGAAGACACTATGAGGCTAATAGGGGCACATAAGTGCATTTGGGCCCAATGTGAGCTATAGGGCCCATGGGAAGCCTAGATTGGATATTGTTGGAGCTTGGCATGGCTTGGAAGGTTGCTTAATACCAAAGTAAATGCAAGGTACCCTATGGAATCAAGGGGAACACTAAAAGCTCTAAGCACGTAGATGACTTAGAACTCAAGCTAAGTTACTTAGGCATAATGAGGGATCTTTGAGGAGCAAGGTAGTTAAGCTACCTTAGTGCATTTAGGACCTTAATATGTGCTAGGAAACACTTGGTCACCTAGTCAGGTCTTAGACCTGAAGGACTAAAGTGGGAGCCAAGTACACCTAAGGGTGGAGGTTTAGAATGCCTAGCTTCTTATTTGGGTCTTAGGCCCGAGGAGTTAGAGTGGGAACCTAGTTCGCCTAAACTAGATTGGCCATGTGCTATTCAAGGTTCACCATAGGAAGGGTGAAAGGTTAGTAACACCTACTGGCCTAGCCTAGTCCTAGACCTGAGGCACTAGCTTGGGACCTTAGTGCACTCAACTTGGTTTTTTCAAGTAGACTTGGATTACTCCTACACATAGTATTCAATGGGAGCTTATTATGTGCTTAGTTGACAACCTAGCATAGTAGGAAAGTCAAGGCTTAATAGAGTGAGTTCAGGGCCAAAACTCGCTAAGAAAGGACTAGGATGAGGAAGGGTCCTATGGGACTCGAGTATATGCACATATATTAGCCCTCAAACTATTATGAGCTCGCGGTATATTTGTGACATTTGTTGTCCATTTTCCTCTACTGTTTTCTTTTTTTGTAGGTACCCTCCGAAGACCCCTTATTAAGAATCAATGATTCTCATCCGTTAGTTTATATGTGCAAGTTTGGGTGGTTTAGCTAGTAACCCGAGATGGTTGTTAAGCGAGTTGAGCAGGTACAAGTTATACTTGCTAGTTTTTGTCATCAAGTTGGATTATTGGTTACGTTATGTGCTAACTATGTTGGATTAACCTTGAGCAGTGGTTGATCTAGAAGTACAATGGGAGGTTGAGGCTTTGGGTGCTTGAGAGGTAGAGCTCAACTGGTCAGCCTAGTATAGTCATTTTAGTATGTTATGCTTGAGTACTTAATTGTACTAGATGCCTCTAACAACAATGGTTAGTTTTGTTTTTTGGTTTTTAATTCATGAACATAGCCGAATAATGTACATAGGGTTTCATGCTTGTACAAAATGTGTTTATGGCTTTGGCTAGTAGTATAATTGTTTCTAAGTGCGGTACCGCCACTATTTTGAATGTTTTAATTTATGTTTAAATTTCCATGTAGAAGCTACTCATGCATTATTTAATGCTAGTATCTAGGTTAGTAAGCTTAAGTCATGTGCATTAGTTTTTATCACAAGCAAAAAACCAAATAATTATGAACGAAAACCCGAAAATTGCTCAAATTCCTAGCGATCCTGGGCATTAGGTGGCCTAGAGCTGCTATAGCCATCATGTAAGGTGCAGCAGATACAAGAATTGCTCCTAGAGTTAGTTTAAGCTCAAATTTTATCCCCCTCAAGGGAGGTAAACCTGGTAGCTCAAAAAGAAATACCTCTAGGAATTCTTTCACAACAAGAATTTTGTCTAACTTAGTTTTAGACTCTTTGTCATTCAAGCCCATATATTCTTCTTTAGAAAGTATAGGTATGCAATCCATTAACTTTACTTGCCCAATATAGCATTTTATTAAGTCCTTTATGGAGTGTTCTATTGATTCTGGCAATATCAATTTCCAGCTATTCTGATCAAATACATTTGAGGTAGTATTGTGACCTCTAAGTTTAATTCTCTTACTAAATTAACTGAAATAATGGATATAGATGCACCAGTATCATACAACACTGAAATAGGCTTATCATAAAGGTAAAGGTTACCTTTTAGTGCTTCCTTCCTTAGCTTGCCATGGCTTGTAGCCTCTTCTCCAAGGCTAGCATATTCTTTTGTCCTTGATCCTTCAATTTGGTATACCCACCCGATTGGTAGTTGAACTTTAGCTGGTATGGGTTGTCCTGGCCCTTTTTGTGTTTGTCTAGGAGGCTAAGTTATTGCCATCCCCTTTCCTTTGCCTTGTTGGTTTCTTGGCCAATGAACCTTAAACTTGCCCAATACTTTTCTTTCTTCCTTCTTAACTGGGTTTGTAACATGGTTTAAAACCATGATATTTTCCACAGGTTTGGCATTGAGGTCCAAACCTTTGAGCTTCTTTGGGCTTATTTTCTTCTCTGGCCACTTTAGTCTTTCCTAGCTTATCTTTAGCTCTTTTGCTTCCACCCTAATGTCCCATAAGAACCCCCTTAATGTTTTCTGTCATAGGATGCTGAAATTCTTACTGCAATGTCAAAGCCCTTTGAATAACTTTATAATAACTTTTGATGCCAATAGCCCTCAATATTTGCCACAATTCAAGTCATAGTCCCCTGATGAATTTTTTTGTGCTTAATTCTTCTTGTCTATCATATTGTGGAGCATATCTGAAGAGACTACTAAACCTATTCTTATACTCCCTGACTGACAGGTTTCCCTGCTCTAGTAAATGAAACTCCACTTGTTTTTTATCTTTGAGACCTTCACTGACATACTGTTATTGAAACACTTGGAGGAACTCCGCCCACCTCATAGGTTATCTCTTCCTTATGGGTTTCCTCTCATTCTTGCTCATATATGCCCTTTATACTATCCTCCACCAAAGCTCTGTACTACCTTCCAACTTAAAGGTAGCTAGTAACACCTTTTGAGTGGATATGACTTCCACCTTTTCAAATACCTTTTCTATTTGGTAAATGCATAATTTTTTTAGATCACCATTGCCCTTAAACACTAGAGATTTAAGTGCCAGGAAGCCTTCCAGTTGGCCTTCCTTTAAACCTTCCTTTTTTGATCTTTTTCTCATTCTTTTGGGAGTCCTGGTCTTTCTCTGAGAAGCTAGCTCTTTTGAGCTTTCTAAGGGTGGCTCCATTCTTCTAGCATTAGTGCCTAACTGTTCCTCTTCCCCATTTTCTTTGCTTCTCCTAATTTCTGACCTCAGTCTTTTACCTCTTGGATGTCTTCTATCATCGTCAAGCTTGGGTTCTTCTTTTGCACGTTTGCTTACTTGCTCTTTTCTTATTAGTTCCTTGCCTAGCCTTCTGCTTATTCTTTCTTTTGCTTATTATTCTTCATCAGCCGTATTGCCTCTAGGTGCCTGTGCCTGTGCCTGGCCCTTATTAAGAGCTTAGATGCCTACCATAAGCTGAGCAATAGTAGCCTGCATCATTTCCATCATATGTTCCATTTTATGCTGATTCTGTACACCAGGTTTAGGCTCTGTGACCCTATTAGGAGGTCCTGCCTTGCTTTCAGCTACTTCTTCATTTTCAGGCTGTTGATCAGGTAACTGATCAGCCCAAGTGGTCATTTGGTTTTTTATTCCTCTATTTCTACCTATGGCTATTTAGTCTTGCTAAAATAACAATGATTGTGTATCATAGTGGAAGCTTGCCTAACAGACCTTTTTCTAAACAAACTTAAACCTTAAGCTCTGATACAAACTCTGTTAGGGCCCAATTCACCCCTACCCCTAACATTCTTTAAAAGGTTTGAGATCAACTAATTGTTTCTAGTTAATAGGTTGATTTTAATCACTCAGTTGATTTTCTTAGGGTGAATTAGACTCTGACTTCTAGGATTCTTAACCCCAACTTAACACTTTAGACTAATAGTTTAATATGTTAAGCTACTACTTTAACATATAAAGTTATTAGTTTAAGTATTATTCTAATGAATGCATTTACTTAACCAATTTCTCTTAATGCATTTAGGGTGCATAAGCATGAGAGTGCGTCTTAGTGTCTCTATGGGTTTCCTATGGCATACCTAGTGCAAAACATACTCACACAGCCATGCATACATACATGCATACATATTATTTTAATAGGTTACAAACCATGCATGCATTTTTGCTAACATACAATATTTAGTGCCTTATGGCTTGCTTAAGCCCAAAAATACATACAAGGCACAGGCCATGCTTTATTCTAAGTCCAATCCCCATGCCCTCAATTATATACAAATATGTACAGGCCAAAATTGCAAATAGGGACTACATGGCCCAAAAGTTAAGAACACAAAATTTTGGGGTCATTAAGTGTGATGCATGGCACAAACAAGGCTTAAACTATCTCTAAGCCTACAGTCACTTTGACCTCCACTTTGACCTGACACTTAGGCCACAATTCTCTTATTACTCTCCTGGTCCTAGCCCATACCAAGATGGAGCCAGACACAGCAACTCCCACAACAGCCATCAGGGGCTACAAAAACAGTAACAGAACACAATCATTAGTTCAATTTGATGAACTTTTTCATGCTTCCTTTTCATAAGCCATAAATTCCAAAGTATACCTCTTTGTACATAAACCTCTCCTAGAGGTTACCTAGCCATTCACTCTTCCACTTATTTACCTAAAAATGGGAAAAAGAAGGCGTGAGTACATGGGTACTCAATAAAGACCCAATACAGCACCCAATGCCATTACAATGCTTAAAACATTGTTATACATATAAACCTCTAATTTTTGCTTAATAACCTACATCCAAAGACAAATAAAACACCATAAGCAATATATAAAAGATACATATACATAAAATAGGGGTTAGCGCATACATCCAAATAAAGAAGCACACAAACACACACACCACATACACATGGTTTTCTTAACATAGTAAGCATAATTTTCCTTCAATTTTTTCATGTGATCACTTTAATTAGGTATAATTAACATAGAGCTCTGGGTGATAGATCAAGCTTGGCCCAACTTGAACAAAAACCCTATGCTTGCCGAAAGCAAACTAGCTAGCTTACCATAGTGTTTTATGCACACATAGCCCATTACATAGCCTCTAGGTTCCTTTGGCTTAAGTCATCACTCAGGGTAGCTTTTCCCATTCAAAATACAAGAGAATAAGCTTCATATGGGTCCTTACCTATGGTTGAAATGGCAGCAAGGAAGCTTGATCACAAATGCTTGAACACAAGCATTAAACGTAGACACCACCATGAGCTAGTCTTGCACCATGCTTTAGATTTGCTTTGTTTTTTTCCTTCTTTACCTCCTTTCTTTTTAGTAGCTCTTGGGTGTCTTGGTAAAGGTTTGTCTAGGTAGAAAAGGGTAAGAAAATAAGAAAAAATCAAGAAAGTAGCAGCTCACAAAGGATGCCAAAGTTGGTATGCCATATTGGTCTTAGTTTTGGCAAACTAGTTGTTTTATCTTTGGTTTGCTTTCTCTTTGTTCTTCTTTATTTCCTTTACTTTTAGTGGTCTTTAGTAGGGCTTAGTCTATGGCCATAGGTAGTAAATGAGCTAGGAACCTACTTCAAAATAGCTAAGAAGCTTCTTTTGAAAACTAGAGAACAAATGATGGCTGAATGGCTTAACCGCAAAGACTTTTGACTAGTTTAGCTTTCCTTTTCTTTGCTTATGTTTTGGTGCTTTACAAGGCCTTAGCTAGACTTTTTAAGGCCACAAAGCTACCAAGAAATAGGTAGGAAGCTACATTAAAGCAGCCTTGAAGACCACAAGTCAAAACAGAGGCCGAATGACCAAGCTGCCATGAAATTTTGACTAGTTTTTGGTCAAATTCTTCTCCAAGCAGTTCAAATCCTTTAAAAATTTGTTTTGTCCAAATTTACTCTTCAAGTGACACATATTAAGTACCCACTTCATCAGTTTATTCAACCAATTAGGCCCTCAAACTTTGCATTGAACATAAGTGCATTTTAGAGTGCATTCAAGAGCACCTTAGTGTTCTTTGAGGTGTTTCCATGGTTTCTTTGTGTTTTCAACCTTCTCTTAGTCCATAGTGTAGTTTTCATTCTCATTTTAATGATTTGCATCATTCTCATGAAATTCCTTTCAAGGCATTAGGCTTTAGAGCCTTCATAAATACATGGTTGCACACAAAGGTGCACTTAAGATTCCTCTAATGCATTCTTGGGTGTTCTTGTTCTTTCTTGTGTGTGTTTCATATTTCTTAGGATTATGTAGCTACCCTTACTTGTATCATGACCTTAGGCATGGAGCTCACACAATTTTCCTTAGTGTTCTTAAGGTTTATAGCTCTTAAGTTCATATAAATGTACACAAGGGTGTGCTTAAAGTCCCTTTTTTGTGCCCTATCTTAGAGCACCTTGTTCACTTATATTGTTGGCCAAATTTGCTTCAAATTTAAGTTCCCTCCTTAAGATGGGCTTAGGAATTAAGCTTAGCCTTGGTTGGCTCATAACCACACCACTATCTTTGGATTCCTCTAACGTACACTTAGAGTACTTTTAAGGCATTCTCATGGGAGACTTGTTCTTATTTAGTCTTTGCTTCATACTTGTGACTTGCATTGTGCATTGTTCATATATCCATATAAGGTACATTATGTGTCCTTGCATTATAGCCAATGGCCTATACAAGTCACAGGCATGACAGAGAAGGTGGCCATAACGCCAGTAGGCTAGAAGTATTTGTAAAGATTCATTGCCAAGGTGTACTTGTTGTGTTGAGTCAAAATCCCCCTTAATAGCTTTTCATTAGGAAGAATGGTACCTTCAATGAATTAGACATGTTGGCAGTAGCCCTGCATGATGATTTCAAAGAAGCCATTTAGAAAAACTAATTGGGTAATATATTAAGGGTACCGCCAACACAATAGGGTGGCGGAAAAATGATCGATGACAATAAAAAAACCCAAAAACAGTAAAAGTGCCAAGAGAAAACAAAAATAAAATGAAAGCTAGAACTATTATTGGCAGAGAGTAAAAGATAAGGACCCATTACCTGATTGAGAGGAAGAAGGGAAACCTTCACAAAAGAGGAGAATCGAACAAAGGAACTAGTGGCCAACCAAACAACAACAAAAGCACAAAGTAGCAATAATATCAGCCAAACAGTGAAAAAGTAAGTTAAAAACCCTCACTGTATATATAAACAAACCTTTGATTGATGGTTTTGTTACCCACTTCAAGGTAGTTCAATTATGGTGCCAAAATTGTGCATTTAGACTCCCAGGATTGGTAATGCTCTATAGGCCATTAGAACACTACCCTTAGTGTGCATACCCAAGTAGCCTTCTTGGGCACTATGTAAACATATGCATATTGGTCCAACCATCACACACATATTCACATTTCATGCACACCATGGCAGCAAAGAAGGAAAACACTAACACAAGTCTTAATCTTGGCTACCACACATTAGGCAATCTTATTAAGTTCTAGCGACTAGCTACTGCACCTGTAACTTTCACTAATAAACTGTATCATTATAGCCATCTACCCGCTTTTTTATTTGCTCCATTATCAAGTTGAGACTTAAAGTAAACCAAGGAATTTGGGTTATGACCAAGCTATGGAACAAGTTATGGATTTTTTAAGTTGGTTACAAAATTCTGACCAAGTGAATAGTAACTTAGCCAACTTTGCAATGTCTATCTTTGGCTACAGGGCACCAAAGTCAGAAATTCCAAATCCTAGTTCAACCAACAGATGTGGTCTAAGTATGCTCACAATTTCATACAAATATCCCTTCTACACAGGGAGATATATAACTTTAAGTGCAAAGTCAAAATTCTGGTCACTTTATGACCATTTTGCCCATACAAAATTTCATAAGTGTGCAAACACTTCATTCTCAAGGGGAAAGCACTCCAAGGATACCCCATATATGTCCATTACATATAGGAAATAGATTCCCTTGAATTTAACAACCATATATGCCTAAAATAGAATTTACAAGTAAGCAGCCCATCATTCACACTTAGGCAGCTTTGCACCACATCACTTACATAGCCAAAACATTTTTCAAATGTTCACATACTTGTCTTATTTTATATACACTATATGTACATACATACATCCACTACAAAATGGTCTTAACTCAGCTAAATATGCTCCCTAGGTTATAGGAGTGCTTGAGACACAATGGACTCCAGAACAGGATGTTGGATAGCTGCTGCATAACACAATAAGTACCCTCACTAAAAATAACAAGTGTGCTCCTAAAATCACCAAAATTCACATATCATAACTAGACATATGTAATTTCAAGAATCTAAAAATTCAAGACAAAACCCAAACCACAAAGGTTAGTTTGAAGGTGATCTTTCAGCTGGACCTGAAATGATAGAATTGAGGGGAGTAAGTTTCATTGAGAAACTTAGTAAGGGTAGCACTTGATTTCTTAAGGTATTATGATCCTCATTAAAATCTACATCCAAAGACACTAAAACAAAAAACTACAATGCATATATACAAGATATAGCAACTAAATACAGCAGGCATTCACAACCAACAAACACATGAAATGTGCTAGCAACATAAACCATAGGTTAGTCCATAAAACATGCAATAAACATAAATAAATCACTATGGTAGCCCTCCTCAAGCTAATGCTTAGTCTTAGGAGGATTTTTAACACTTTTCTTAGTACTAACTTTGGGCTCTAAAAACCCCAATTTTCACTATCATCACTGTGCACTTCACACTAGGTCACAAAACCTTCAATAAGTGCACTTCCCTTACTAAGCTTGGTTCATCAAGCTCATGGCTCTCTTCCAAACTTAGTCCTAGCTCCATGGTTGCTTGAAAATACAGAAAATAACCCATGTGAGCAAGAGAACCCTTACCTTGATGAGTATACTAAAATTGGAGCTTAATCTTAGGTGCACTCAAGCAATAGCACCAAATAGCTTCCAATTGTGCTTCCCTGACTTTAATTGCAAGTAGTTTTGAGTTTGAAGGAATGGTGGCTATGGAGGAAGTGTGGAGGAGAGGGCTAGCTTCCCTTTTGCTGGTGGGGGCCGAAATTTAGGAGATAAGGATAAGAATGGACACTTATATGGTCTTAAGTGCACTAAACACGATTAACAAGCTTAACCAAGCTTTATGTCATTTTCCTTGCTACAAGACCATGGTTTCTTTACCTTAATCTCTTGGTCCACATTTGACTTCCTTATTCCATGCCATAACAGCCCTTCCTTATGTGCGATAACCCCATAAAACTTCCATTTAACTTAAGTCATAAGCATAGACAACCAAAGGCATACAATAGGACACTTAAGTCCTTAAAGCCTTTTTGTGTTTTCCTTTGTCCATACTTATCTTCTATAAGCAATTTGGTCCTCCAATAGCATTTTCATACCATTCATATCCTTCCCATAACTCTCCAAATCTCTTTTGTGAAGTTTTGCATTTGAGTACCTGAATTTCCAAAATCTTACAAAAAAAAATCCATAGGTTGCTTAATAAACAAGCAGTCCTTAAGGCCTTTCTTGGGGGCCAAGTTACTAACTTGGAACACTTTTAAGGAGTTGTTGATCATGACTTTTACCCCCCACACTTCAATCACTATGATGAGAATTACGCAATATAATGATTTTTAGCCATTATGACACACTTGTAATTTTCCCATTTTTGTGAGGTGGTAACAGGTTTCCACCTATGAATTACCATTGTAATAATGGAAAAATTCCCACACAATAGTAAAAGGACACGTGGCCACGAATAGCCATCAAAGCAGTCATGCTTGTGTTAGTCTTGTGCCCAAAAGCCAGTCATGAGATGATTGTATTTTTGCACATTGAGTCATGATATTTTATTAAGGCATTAATCCAGCAATTATGTTTGTTGTTTTGTTCCTGCGTAACTTAACAAACATAATTGTAACCCTAAAATAATGATATTCTTAAAAGTCCCTGGTCTAGTATTATTGTGGAGCGGGTTGCAATAATACATAATGACTAGCATATGTGGAGACTAATATGAGATATGTAGTCTACATATGGGTACAAGTTGGAGAACTTGTGTACTGGACCGACCCACCATGAGAACACTACATGGATCGTTATATGAGTGTCATAAGTGATTCCCATAGTGATCAGGGTATATGTAGTCCTTCGACCTAAGATCATCAAGGTTCCCTACATGTGAGTCACATACTTTGATACTTTCCTTTGTTGCTCGTAACTGAGTGAACTTGAAGGAGGTCATTGGGTATGTCACATATCATGCGGAGGGATTTGTATGATCAAGATGGGATTTGTCCCTCCTATGTAACGGGAGCGATATCTTCGGGCCCTTTGATAGAGTGAGACTTAGAAAATGCATGGCCATGCTCGGATGAGTTGATATGCGATATCAATGTCATCAGTTTAAGTTAGTCTACTCGGTAATCAAGAAACCAAAGATTGGGCTATACGAGAGTGACACATTCCATGTCTCGTGCTTAGTCTTGATATCTTGGACAAAGGGACAATGGCATATATCGGTGATGATCATAAAGGTATAGTCGAATCATCGACAATCTTGTCACTTGGGTAGCAATGATGTGTTGCTAGACACCGCTCATTGCTTATGATCATAAATGTGATTTATGATCATTGCCAACGTGATAAGAGCCTATTGGGTCGCACACATAGAGCATTTTGGATCATTAGAGTGCATGGGCTAATTATTTGGGTTATGGTTTCACTTTAATTTCGTATTAATAATGGGCCCAAAAGTTGAGCCATTATTAAGCCCGAAATTAAATCCTAATTGGATTAGGGATTTTAAACCTATTAGGCCTGGAAGTTAAGTCTCACTATAAATACAACTTTTAAGTGAGAAATTCGTAGGTCTCCTTGCCCTAGCCTCCAAAAAGGACAGCCGCACTCTTCTCTTGCAATTCCTTGGAGGACGCAAGCTAGCACTGTGAGCGCAAGAGAAACGCATCTACCGGGACGTGGTGGAAGCGTGGTGATCCCGAGAGGCTCGTGTGGATACCATAGAGAGCCTGAACACGTCAACTGTTCAGGTTTTGTGATTCGACTCTACAGTTGAGTGAGAGATCTCAATCGAAAATTAGGTATGAAAATTTTCGAACACCCGGTTTACCCCGTTTCACTTGGATCCTGGAGGGTTTCAGTTAAATTCCGCTTCGCTGTTTCGCTCCCGAAACCCAACAGCTTGGTCATTTCCCCGAGAAGCATTTAATAGATGTCGCTTCACCCTCCTCCCAACCTATAACACACCCATATCCCATATAGGAGAGATATGGGAAGCCTTATATGGATATATAGGCTCAAGTTTCAAAGCACAAGCACCTAGCACTTATCTTTTTCTAAAGGATAGCCCATATGGTGTGGGTAGGTGTTCTGTTAATCGGTTTTAGACTTAGGTCATGACAAAATATATTAGAGCCGAACTAGGATTGAGATGGTGTGGCATAGTGGGTGTGCATATGCATCATCTACCGGTACTAATCCTAGATTAGAGAGGCTACTTTGCTAGAGGCTAAGTAGTTCAATTAGAGAGGTTGCATGATAGAGATATAAGAAGCCTTATGTGGATATATAGGCTCAAGTTTCAGAGCACAAGTACCTAGCACTTATCCTTTTCCAAAGGATAGCCCATATGATGTGGGTAGGTGTTCCATTGACTAGTTTTGAACTTAGATTGTTACACTTAATGCTTCTTGGCTCATGATAGTTGATGGGATCGTATGGGCCTCACCCAGAAATCTAGTGAATCATGGATTAGTGACATGCATACAAAGATAACGTCAAGCCCCGGGATGTGTCCCCAGGGGAAACCCTCTGATGGTCAAGTCAGCCTTCCAGCAAAAAGGGAGTAGTAGAGAGAAAGAGAAAGAGAGCTAGTGTGTCATACATCAAGATTGGAAAATGAAGTAGTTTATATAGCTAGGGGAGCTTCAAGGAATTTGTTTTAGGGTAGGAATTTCGTAGGTTATCTCATAGTTTGAAGATTTTGTTTCCATCCAGGGTGGAGTTCCCTTGTCGATCTATTTGGGCTCTTAGCAGGAACTTCTATTAGCTTTGGGCTCTAGATTTAGGCCTATTTCCTACCAATAGTCCCTCCCCACAAGAAAATATGGGCTAAAAGCCTTACATTTTCCTCTATCTTATGTCATCTTTTCATAGAATTGAGGGGTGATTGCATGAAAGTGAGGTGCAAGGCCCTTTTGTCTGTTGTAAGGCTGACACATTTTAAGTAGCATCATTTAGTGGAGATGGTGCGATGCCCCTCTTGCTTTTTGAAGAAACTTGGGAAAACGTCATTGTTTGGCCCTTTTTTCCATTAGGCCTATACGGCTTTGACACGTGATGGGTGTACTAGTTGTGTAATACCCCCATATCGCACACAGGTGAATTGTGGCAAGCCTTATATGGATATATAAACTCCAGTTCTAGAACATAAGTACCTAACACTTATCCTTTTCTATAGGATAACCCATGTGGTATGGGCAGGTGTTCCACTGACGAGTTTTGGACTTGGGTCATCAGAGCTAACCTAGGACCATGATGATGTGGCATATTGGGATGCACATGTATTGTCTACCGGGGCTGATTTTAGATTAAAGAGGTTACTTAACTAGGGACCAAGTAATCTGAGTGGAAAGGTTATTAGTCTGAGAGGCAAAGTAACACCCTCAATTTTATAAATCTTAATTTTGAAAAATATGTTAATTTTCCAGAGTTATTAAGCAACCAATTAAAAATAATTTAAGAAATATGAGGCAAAACATATTCTTTTAATGTATTTTCCAAATAATAAGAGCGTTAAACTAAATCAGAGAAATTAAATGACGATCCCCGAAGAAATAACATATGACGATCCCCAAAGAAATAACATACAAATAATGAACCAATTTCAACAAAACATATGTTTCTTTTTTAAATGAAATAACAAAGAATAAAAATCCAATCCCAGCCAATTTTTTTTTTTAGGGGCAACAGTGTCCCCTTACTAAGTCTGCTCCACATCCTGAACCTCATCATAGGATTTAGTGCATTCACCTAAGAAAATATGTTAGAAGGAGGGGTGAGCACAACTCGCATAGTAAAAGGGAAGTATCAGGCCTATCATGTGGGTCTTAATATTCCCTCAACAAACAATAAATGAATAATAAATTTAAAGCTCTACTAATTTAATCAAAGAACAATTTCATGCAAAATTATAACAGCAATACTAAAGCCCTACTAGCATCTTGAACTAATATACATATGCATAATTCCTTTTATTGAGTAAATCATTTCACATTCATCAAATCATTTAATTGATTACTTGAATGCTATTGGATGAACCTAGGATGGTGCATGTGTACATCACCCGCTCTTAGGCAGTGCCACTAGAGATGCCACTAAGTCATGGTCTCTCAGGATACCTACGTCGAGGTAGAGCCTCTCATGATACCAATCATAAGCATGGACCCTCACTAGTTATGGTCTAGCAGTGCACAAATCATATCTCCAAAACTCCATACCAATATCAGTTCATGACTAGGGATGGTCCTCGCCACCTTAACATGCTTGTTCGGTTCGAATCATCTATTTTGAACCTTTTTTCTAAATTTACGGCTCATCAGGTCATGCAAATATGATCCACCACCAACCTTACATGCCTTGTGTTTTATCTTACTCCTCAAATCATTTACATAATGTAGTATTATGTATGACCACCATCGATCATATGCAACAATCAAATGATGTCTGACCGTAACTCATTTCATTTCAAAACCTTTTTAGTAGAGTGTCATGATTCTAGTGCATCTTACTTTGTTTTATCTTGTTATCATGGTCTAGTTTTCAATAATGACATGACAGTCAATGATATCTTTTTAAGTATATTTATACTAAATGTTCATCTCTTCTCTTGTGAATTCTTTCTAAGCTAGTCATTTAGCATTTAGGCACCTAATCCCTTATCTACCAGCTTCTAGTAGTTTATTACGGTCTTATCATACAACTAACAGTTGCTTTCGATCTTAATCATGTTACTAGCAAGTTGGTGGCCCTAAAAATAGTACTAGCAGTGTTTGTCTTGCAAGCCTTAAACCATGGTACTAGCGGGGTTTATTCAAACAGTCCTAGCATATTTCTAAGTTAATTCTTGTTGTAAATGGTCCTAACATGGTACTAGCGCCAAACAGACATTATATATCATATCATTACAACCATGCAATCAACCAATCAAAATTACATCTCAACGGGAAAAAAAAACTAAATACCAAAAAATAAAAATTCTAGAAAAATTAATTTGATTAATTTTACCATGTTGCCGATGCTTTTGAAGATTTTACTTGGTTACTTAAAAATTCTTATTCAAGTTAATGCTTATTTTGGGCTTAAGAAAGCCCATGAGAATTAACTTGCTCTTCCCCTTTATCTTGTACGGAATAACATAGCAAAATAGGGCGGTTTCCTAGAATGGTCCTACTAAATATTAGTAAGGTAGAAAATTAGAAAATATGCTAAAATTTGAAAAATTCCTAGATGATACCTAGAAGGTTCAAATTCTTGATATCTAGGCCAAAATTTTACCTAGTGGGTAAAAAGGGTCTCGGTGAGTCTCCGGTGACCTCATGCCTACCCAGAATTGTGTCAGGAGCCTTTCTTGATTTTGATCCTAAAATTACAATGGCCCACACACTGAGTTATATGCCCATTTAATGGCTATAAAAACCGAACTTGGAAGGGTAAAATTTGATTTTGATTATCAATGTGTTTTGTGGATCTCTAATGCTCCATAAGTCCAAAACAGCGCTAAACCTTTTAGTAAAGATTTCCTAGGCCTCTGTAACAACATGGGCAGCAAGGAGAAAAGATATAATAAGGGTTGTAAGCTTCAAAATTGACAACCAAAAGAATTCCAAAGAGACTACAATGGCTTACTGAGGCTTGGGAGCAAGTATGGTTTCGATTACAACAGTAATGAGTGCAAAAAGCCAAAATTTTAAATATGGAAGATCTACCCATGATATAAAGAAAAATATAAGGTATTTAGGTGTTGAAAATAAAAACAAAAGAGTGATATAAAATGATTTAGAGTCAACACAAATGAATTTCGAATCACCGGTAACCGTAGGATCATTTTTGTGTCCTGATGGGGTTTCCCTTCAACCTATTGTATCTGGGCTAGAATATGGAATTAAATTAATGTTCCAATGCTCTGGAATAACAGAGAATTAAAGCATAAAGGGCTAGACTTACACAGTTTGATGGAGGAATAAGTGAAGACAACACCCTATGCGAAAAGGACAAAAGGATTGTGGATGGCCCTCATGTCAAAATCCAATTTTTGTGTTTCTTGTGGTGGTGAGTTGTTGAAGAAGAAAAAAAGAATAGCGGCTACAGGTTGTATGTGTTAATTTAAGGCCAACTAGATTCTTGGCCTAGGAAGGTTACAGGAAAAGAATAAAAAAAAAGGAAAAGAAGGAATTGTAGTTATATTAGGATAATATTAAATGTGATTGGAAAGGGAAAATATAAATAAGTAGAAAATAGAAATAAACTTTAAAAAATTTGATATTTTAGGGCAATAAGTGGCTGTAAATTTTCCTAAAATAAAAATTCGAGTTAGGTGAGAAATTATTTTATCCAACAATAGCAAAAACCTGATATAAACCTTGCAGTTACGTGGGCTAAATCTTAGGAACTAAAGCAAATGAATTCAAAATTGAGCAAGACAAAGTTCTTTTGACTCATTTTCACAAGGAGATTCCAACGGCGCTATCGGATTATTAGTTCAATGCTTGCTTGGAAAAGGACAAAAATTCCCCTAGTCTAAAGAAGATGACTTTGAGCTTCCAACTTGGAATTTGATTTATTGACCATCAAAGGGATTATCTAAGAATCAAGATTCTTAGTTTTACATTGATTTTCTAAATTGTTTGGTAAAACTATGAAAAAAATCTTGAGGGAAAAATGTTAATTTTTGCATTTAGGGTAATTTGGTAGTTTTTTTCCTGAATTTTTAGGGTTATTACAGCATCCTCCCCTTAAAAAAAATCTGTCTTCAAATTTGACAAAGGGAGTTAAGAAGTACTTTAAAGCTATGTATGCCTCTTCTGTAGCTCATCTTCAACTTCTCATGTTACGTCATGCTCTCCATGATTATTCCAAACAACCTTTACCAATTGAATGACTTTGTTTCGCAAAACCTTTTCTTACAATCTACAATAGCTCCTCCATATAAGTCAAATGCTTAGGTAATTGCAATGTCTTCCATGGAATAACATACATTGGTTATGGCTGATATTTTCTAATATTACTCATGTGAAACACGTTATGAATTCTAGCCAAATTAGGTGGTAAAGCAACTCTATATGCTGCATCTCCAACCAACTCTAGTACCTCAAAAGTTTAACAAAGCGCGAGGCTAACTTCCTTTTCACTCCGAAGCATTGAACTCCTTTAGTCTGCGACACCTTCAGAAACACATGATCTCCACTGGCAAACTCCAACGGACGATGTCTTTGGTTTACGTAACTTTGCTGCATATTTTGAGTTACTACAGTTGACATCCAATTTTGTGCAGGCGCTAACTTTTGTTTAGTTCTAAATTAGGAAAATTAGTTTAGGGGCAACTCGGTCTTTTTGGTCATTTTATAGCTTAGGAAGTTGGTAGGATTAGATTCATTTAGATTAAATTATCATTTTTGTGTTATGATTTTTTAGGAATTTAGAATGGTCATTTACAGTCAAAATAGGAGTCAATTTAGTTTAGGCACTATTTTGGAGTCCTAAGAGTTTTGTAGGGTTAATTTAGGTAAAAAGGAAAAGTTTGGGTGGGAACCAAGGGTTTTTAGAAGATTCTAGGCAAAATTGTAAAGTTTGAAGCAAATTTATCAATTTTGAAAAGTTTTAGGCAAATCTGGCAAAATCATGAAATTTTGGGCAAATCTGCGCAAAGTTATGAAGTTTTGAGCTAATTTGATAAATCCTAAAAGTTTTGGGTCAAATTGAAATTCATAAATAACTTAGATCTAAATCAGCAGCTTGAGAGTTTTAATGGACCTAAACCGGAGATTTTACCAAATTATATCCTAACCTCTTCAAATTGAATTTAAATGAGTTTTAAACTCCTAAAAACTTAGTTAATCTCGCCTAAGATGGCTTAGTATAAATATGGGTCACTAATTGAAGGAAATAAAGAGAAAGAAATTCGCCAACTCTATACTCCTAGCTAAAAAGGAAATACTGCAACCTTTGGGCCCCCTGTCTTTTCGCAACCCCTACCCAAAAACCCTAAACTTTTCCCAGCAGCTACCGCCGTCCCTGGAGCGCCTCCTTTGCTGTCCCGATGCCTCCGGGTAGCCCCCGCCGGTCTTCGTCAATCGTCCCTGCTCCCCGACGTCGCGCCACCGTGCCCAGGTGCTCCCTATCGCTGTTTGTGCCAAGCTGGAAGGTGAGAAGCCGCCGCAACTTCCTCTTCATTTCACTGCTGTACCCAGCCGTTCCTCGCTGTCAGCCCGCCGGAGGTTTCCAGCCGTCGCTCGTCCAAGCCTAGGTGCCCCTTTGCCCCAGCGTCGTCGGCGACAGGAGAATCGAGACCAGACCCGATTCTTCAATCGTGCCCGACCCGTTCTCACCCAGGCCCGATCCGAGCATCTCCTTCTTTCAGTAAAACTCCTGATTAGACCTTTGATTCTCTATTTCATTCATACAAGTCACAAACTTCCTCTTATTTTGTTAATTAGTCAATAACAACAAGCTTTTGATGTTTTTTTTTCTTTCTTTGTTTTCTTTTTTTTATTTATTTGTTTGCCCTTTCATTAAACCTAGTTATTAAATTTGCATAGGCTTACAACATGGGATATTAATTTGGCCTGCCTTTTTTTGTTTATTTTTTTAGAATAGTTTAATTTTAATTTCTATAATGCATCTAAAAGTTAATAAAACGCAAAAAATTATTAGTTAAACAATTGTAAAATACTCAATAAATCTTTGGGATTCGTTCTTGGTGGATTTGATAAAATTTCAAGATGGATTATCTGTTGAATTCTAATTGAGTTGATAAGATTCACAGTTTGAACAAGATACTCCATTCAAATTCATAATGGATTTAATAGGATCTTGAGATTTCAAAGACATTTAGGATTCTGCATCCAATTGGTCTAGTAAGATTCATGGTATGGAATTAAAAATAAAATTAAACATAATTAAATAAAATTCATAAAAATTATTTTTTATCAACGATTAAGCAAGGAAGCAAAGATTTTAAAAAAAAAAAAAAGATAAAATCAAACCCTATGGAACCAGTTTTCGGGCGCTATAATAAGATTATTTTAGCATAACCGACTTACGATTTTAGAATCTCTCGTAGATCATAACAGGTATCCAATTGACCTAGGCAAAACTAATTAGCAGTGACTCCTAAAAAACATTCTTACAACTTGGCGACTCCACTAAAGATTAGTTTAGCCATAAGAGGAGTTTTGTTTTCCTCTTTTTTTTTTTTGTTTATATCTTAACATATTGATTTGATCTGTTGTTTTTTTTAAGTTGTGACATGTACACACCTTGGCATGCATAATGAGCTCAAGACCGAAACTCACTCCAATAAAGTTTTGTAAAACACTCGGGCCGCGCTTTCTCTAATCTGTAATAGTAAGTAGTGTTGTCCAAGTGTGACGATAGTTACCTCATGGGACCATGAAATCTACGACTTAAATTAATCTTTCCTCAAGTAACTTTTGTGGGTGAGAAATTGGGCCTTTTCTAGTCCTATAGAACTTAGTAGAAGGGATTCGGGAACCAACCTATAACCTATTTTTTGAAAAAACACCTATGCAGATAATGACCATAGATCCATCCATTAGGACCTCCATAATAAGACACATATTTGCCTTGTTACTTTATTGCCCTTGTAACTTATTCAATTATTTACCATATGTTATTATGCCAATGATACTAACTTTTTTTAAGTTACTTCTCTCCTTGTATGCATTACACTATAGGAAAACACTTAGCGCAACCTTTATTACCATGGATATCCTTGATCTATTCCCGACCGACAATAAGGAGACATGGTCAGCTACCACAGAAGAAGGTCAACCGGAAACCATAGACTACTATGAGGAATCACAACTAGTGCATGGAGATTGACTCTCCTTGAAAAGTGAGCTCAACTTGAAAAGCCATATCCATTTTTTATTATAGCAGAATTCAATAAAAGAGCTATCTCAAATCCAAAAGATTTGGTCTCCTGCCAAAAGGGAGATCTTCGATAGTGAATTCGAGCACATTGCTTATCTTCTAGAGGTCAAGATCGACGAGGCCTTGTTTTGAGCACTAGCATTATTCTGGGATCTATATTATCGTTACTTTTCAATCAACAAGATGGATTTGACTCCAACCATCAAAGAGTATGGTGCCCTTTTGAATATTCCTCTTGATTTCCCAATTAAGGCATATTCTCCTGTTGAGAAGATCAATGCTTTAAGGTGTTTATCTCAAGGTGCTTATCTTGTTTCCTAAACATACAAGTCACGGATCTCAAGCATCGAGCTAATATAACGAGGAATAGCAAAAGCTTGGCATGTAGCATTATCAAACATCTTGTGAAGACATTGTCATCAAAATCCAAAAAAAGAAAGGTGTTTGCACTTGCAATTTATGGGCTCGTTATATTCCCAATGGCATTATCACGCATTGATGCCGTTGTGATCAAGCTATTAGATCAAATGCAACGAAAACACATGAGCCCCTTTCCCACTATTTTAGCTGGGAATATTCGCTCTTTCATTTTTTGTAGACGCAATGGAGGGCAATTCATTGGTTGTGCTTAGGGATGGCAATTGGGTTGATCGGGTCAGGTTTAGGTTAGATTATTCAGGTTCAAATTTAATCAGGTTAGCATATATCAGGTCCAAGTCGGGTTCAAGTTGGGTTATTTGCATTCGGGCAAATTTCGAGTTCAGGTTGGGTCAGACTGGGTTTATTTGGGTTTGGTTCCAATCAGGTCGGGTTATCTGTTCTTATGCCAGATTTAACTTGATTGTCTAGTTTATTCGGTTCATTAATACATAAGTTGAAATGACTGAATCAATTCAATTTTTTTGTTTTATTTTGATTAAAATTTAATTTAACTAGACATAAAAAATAATATAAAATTTATGAAGATATATTAATATATAATTTCTTTAATAAAATAATCCATCTGTGCCAAGGTATTTGCAACATTCACTATTCAATAATTAATCTATTTTTTTTATTTTCAACATTTTAGTATATAAATGAAAAAATATTTATATTAAATAATAAATAAAGACCTATAATTTCTAAATATATAATTTTTAAATTTTTTTTCTAACAAATAATATTCCTAATATGAATAATTCAATTCAAACTATTCAGAAACGTCAAATATTTCAAATAATATGGAACGGAAGGAGTACTATAATTTCTAAAACCTAATTATTACTATATCTCTCTCACTGTTTCACTAATTATTTCTCATAACTCTCACTCATTCGCTCTACCATGTAAAATAGATCAATAAAATAGAAGAAACTCAGTCATATATGTTAAATCATAATTTTTTAAAGTCTTTACAGACCATGTAATTTATGTTGATTTAAGTTAAAATCAGTCTTGTCGGGTTTAGTCATGGGGTCATTTTAGGTTCGGGTCAAGTCAGGCTCTGGTTTGGGTTTTCTCTGGTTCCACATCAATTTGGTTTGGGTTCAAGTCAAGTTTAGTAAATTTGGATTCGGGTCATTGAATTTTCTGATTAAATCAGGTCAAGTCAGGCTAGGGTTCAACTTAGTCAGGCCAGGCCTTCAAGTTAGGTCAAATTTTGTCATCCCTAGTTGTGTTCCCCTATTACACATTTGGATTAAGAGTCACCTCTCATGTATAAAGAGAGGGTTTGGATGCTATTTCTTTCAAGATTTTATTCCGATCAAAGCTTTTGTGGACAGTGTCTTGATAGAAAAGGGAAGCAAAGAGGAGTGGAGAAAGTTCTTTAAAAACTTACAAGACTCTTAGGTCATATGGAAGACGGCATTTATCTCAAGAAGGCCAATGGTCTATCGATGTGAGAAGCTCCCATGGGTTCTTCTTCTCGTAATATGGGGAGGAACAAGTTATGCCCCAGCCTTGGTTTGTAGACAGTTTGGATCTCAACAATTTGTACCCATGACACATCGACTGCATGAGCTTGAGTTTTCATATGAAGATCCACAGTCCCTCTACCTTATTTTTGGAATGGCAACAGCATGGAAGAAAGTTTACTTGGTGAAACCTAGAAGCTTAGTATCTTTAAAAAGGTATCCAGAGTATAGGCAGACTTGAAGGGAAGGCATTCTCCCACTGGATGGACCTAGTTGTTCTACCAAAAAGGATTTCCAGAAGGAGCCTGAAGAAGAAAAAGGTTAGATGAAAAAGATCTGAGTCAAGGTAGATGAGAAGAACTCTAAGTTGAAGGTGCTAAAGAACGAGAATTTACACATACAAGAAAAGCTAGAAGAAAAACAAGTCATCATTAGGTAGTTTGTTGAGGAATGCAAGAAACATGGTTAGGAGAAAGAGCACCGGAAACGAGAATATATCCGGTCTTTTTGTTAGATTGAAGACTTCAGGGAAGAAGTACTAAAGGTCACTCATGTTGTAGAAGAGAATAGGCGAATAAGCCAATGACATAATCATTAATGCTTGGCCTAGCTTGTGTCCAAGACAATGAAAAATGATTCGCTACATCAAGAAGGCCCGCAAGCAATATGACCACTTTGGGAAATTCTTTTAGTTTTTCAGTTTTCTATGTAATAATATGGGCTTGACCACTATGGCTTTGGGGTTTGGTTTTAGGATTCCTTTGGTGATTTAGCATTGTGCTAAGTGTTTAGGCTTGAACAATCATTAAGGGTTTAGAAGTGCTGCGTTAATGGGCATTCAACTCGGTTTCTTTAATCACATTAATCAAAATTATCATGTGCATCAAGCATCATTTATCAATTCACATATATATGAAATCTAATAAAAGAAATCTCACTATTAAAAAGGTAAAAGATTGGTACTCGGCATCCATATTCAACTCAGCCACAAACAAGACTTATGGTGGAACAAATGGAAGGGCATTTTACTGATATCAAGTCAAAAATATAGGACATGGCAGAAAAAATAAAACATCTACTGGAGTCGATCATGGGAAAAGCAATCCAGGCCCTCGTCAAAAACCTGCAAGATCACATCTACACCCTAGGGTTTACCTTGCAATGGATCTTGGTCCAGGAAAAGCTTTTTCAAGAATCAGACCCATAAAATGGAATTCATTTAAGGCACAATCCCTTTTATGAGGAGTAGAAAACATTGTTAAGAAAGGAAGAGGATGCTCAAAAGATTAAAACTATAAAGAAGAGGGTTCGAGCTATTAAAGGAGGCACCATATTTGGATCTCTTTCCATGGATGGCCTTACTTGGTACCAGATGTGGTAATTCCTTCAGACTTCAGGGTGTCAGATTTTGTGAAGTATGATGGAACAAGTTGCACCATCACTTACATAACACCTTTCCTAAGAAAGATACAACCTCTCATAAAGGGTAAAAATGTGTGGATGGTTATTTTCCAAGAAAGTCTCACAAAATCTACATTACAGTGATATCTGGGCCAAGGTCCAAGAAACATCAAGACGTGGAATGACCTTGCCCAAGCTTTCATCAACAATTACAAGCATCTTATGGACTTGGCTCCTGATCGCCAAACAAGAAACCTTTAAGAAGTATGCTCAAAGGTGGAGGGACTTGCCAGTACAAGTTCAACCGCCCATGATAGGAAAAGAAATGGTGACCTTATTCATCTAAATATTGAAATATCCATACTATGGCAAACTCATCAGCAACTCAACAAATAACTTCTTTGATATTGTCTTATCTGGAAAATGAATCGAGCATGGGATCAAGACTAGAAAAATCGTCAAGTCCTTTAATGACAAGGTGAAAAAAGAAGGACCATCCAGAAAAAGGATGAAGAGGTGCAACAAGTAAGTCAAGGAAGAGGGACTTCCCTAGTAGGTGCTTTGGCCATTGGCCCTCTTCCATGTTATTCCACTGCTAGGCCCACTGAATCATGGCTACCTACTTTACCTACATCGGTGGCTGTGCAAAGGCGAAGATAAACATTTGCTCCAATTCCTATGACCTACATAGAGTTATATCCTAAGCTAATTGAAAGTCAACTTATTCGCCTAATTCCTACAAAGCCAATGGAACCACCCTATCCAATGTGGTATGACCCCAATGCAACTTGCCCATATCATGACGGTGTTGTGGGCCATTGTATCAAAAATTGTTTGGCTTTGAAATGTGTCGTCCAACAACCAATCGAGTCAAAGTGGTTGGATTTTTCTAATGAACCAAGTGTTACCCATAACTCATTGCCACCTCATCAAGCTGAACCCATGAATATGATAGAAGAAGATCATCTTATAAAGAAGTCAGTGATTACAACCCCTCTTGAGTTCGTATACTCATGCCTAGTGAAAGAAGGGGTCATTATCAAAAAGCCTTAATTTAAGCACAAAGAAGACAAGGATAGGAAGTGGTGTGCTTTTCACGGTAGTGAAGGTCACTCTATCCAAACTTGTTCTCAATTCTGTGAGGTCTTACAACAACTTATGGATTCATCCTAACTCATCATTTCAATGCTAAGTGAAGAAGTTGATGCAAATGCAATCATCAAGGAAGGAGATAGTTCGGCTAGGTCCAAGCCCCTAGTCATACCAGTTTTAAGACCTATTATTAGGCCTTTAATGATTCAAGTCCCATCTTCATTTCCCTATAAGTCGAACAAGGCAGTATCATGGAAGTATGACTATACTTCTAATATCACATCAACTCCGCTAGAAGTCAGAGGCATGAGTAGGAGTAGTCATTATTAACCGTTGGATTAGATTGATAACCTCAAATGTGATAAGAATATCGTGGACCCGATGTCTGTGCCTATCACCACAAATGTGTCAAAGAAGCAAGGGGCACCTCGAGTAGTGACAGATGAACAAGCATGCAAGTTCCTGAAACTCATAATACAAAGTCAGTATAGTATTGTGCAACAGTTGAGTTGTTTGTTGGCAAAAATTTACGTACTCTCATTGCTTTTAAATTTTGACGTTCATCAAGAAACTCTTCTCAAAGTATTGAACAAGGCTTATGTTGTGCATGATATGTCTGTGAATAGCTTTGATCACCTGGTGAACAACATCACAGCTCAGAATCTCATTACTTTCACTGATGATGAGATATTGGTATAAGGGAGGGGACATTCAAAAGCTTTACATATTTTAAGTAAGTACAAGGATTGAATCATGGCCAGAGTCCTAGCTAACAATGGGTTAGCTTTGAATGTAATGCCTCTAGAAATCTTGCATAAGCTAGGTGTGGACTTATCATACATCAACAACAGCCATATTTTTGTTCGAGCATTTGATGGGATAAAGAGAAATGTTATAAGGGACATAGAATTGCTAATAACCATTGGCCTTTATGTCTTTCATATCACATTCTAAGTGATAGATATTAAGCCTTCTTACAGTTGTATACTAGGAAGACCATGGATCCATATGGCCAATGTAGTTCCTTCTTCACTGCACCAGAAATTGAAACTCATCTTCGAAGGAAAATTGATAAATATATTTGTTGAAAAGGATATTATACTATCTAAACCTGCAAATGGTCAATATGTGGAGGCCAACAAAGATATGCCAGACTGCTCGTTCAAATCCTTTAAAGTGATCAATGTTACATATGTTAGTGAATATGGAGAAGAGCCCATCCTTAGCATTTCTAAGATGAGTTAGATGGTGGCAAAACTCATGAGGAAAGAAGGATACTCACCAGAACTAGGCTTAAGATAGGCCTTGCAAGGGATCTCAAAGCCCTTGGATATCCCTACGAATGAAACAAGGTATGGCATGGGTTTCACATTGACAAGGCAAGTAAGGTGAAAATGATAGCTGAAAAGAAAGAAAAAAGGATTGCATGATTGACGAGGCATGTTCTAGATGGAAAAGATTTAAGCATCCCTGACATGAATGAACCTTAGGTGAGTGATGGCTTAGTTCCAAGGAGTGATGACAAAGATGCACTGACTGTCGACACTAGTAAGTTTTCTGAAGACTTATCAATTCAAGCAATAATCAGTGACTCGCCTAAGGATAAGGAGCTCATTCAACCCTACAGCTTGTGAGATGTGTTGGACAATTGGGAGGCAACAGAACTGCCTGTTGTAATCAAGTGCTTTTCAAAGTAATCTAATTGCCAAAATCTCCTAAAGATGGGTCCAATCAATAGGTTATAGTCTTTGCTTAGGTGAACTTTTTAGTTATTGTTATTTGTTTCAATAAAGTTGTGATTTATGCACACTATGAATAAAACACCAATTTGTATTCATCTCATTCTTGCCATTTTTTGTCCTTTTTCTTTCTCTCTCTTGCTAATACAGACCTAAAACTCTCTTTAATGGCAACGAAAGAATGAACTTTGATAATCCTATAAACACTATCGACTTTGACGATGAAGATCTTTAAATATCTCCTGAGTTATTGAAACTAATGCAGCAAGATGAAAAAGAAAGTGCAACAAGTCAAGAATTGACTGAGACAGTTAACTTAGGAGATAATCAGAATGTGAGAGAAGTTAAGATTGGCATGTTGTTTCTTTCTAAAGAGAAAGAAGAGCTTATACACTTGTTGAAAGAACACATAGATGTATTTGCTTGGTCATATCAAAATATGTCTGGCATAAGCTCGGACATAGTGTTGCACAAAATATCATTAAATCTTGGGGTGAAGCCCATTCGACAGAGGGTACGAAGGTTGAAGCCGGAGTTAATCCTAAAAATTAAAGATGAGATTCAAAAGCTATAAGATGCAGGATTTCTTGGGGTCGTAGAATACACAAAATGGGTTGTCAACCTAGTTCTAGTTGAAAAGAAGGAAAGTGGGAAGCTAAGAGTTTGTTAAGACTATCAGCCCTTGAATAAGGCAAGCCTCCAAGGATAACTTTTTGCTTCCTCATATCAATACACTGGTGGATAATACTTCAGGGAACTCCTACTTTTCTTTTATGGATGGCTTTTCTAGGTACAATCAAATCAAAATTGAGCTAGATGATATGATAAAGATTGCCTTTGTTACCTTTTAGGGGACCTTCTACTATAAAGTAATGTCATTCGGGCTGAAGAATGCTGGGGCTACTTATCAAATAGCTATGGTCACCTTATTCCATGACATGATGTATAAGAAGATTGAGGTGCATGTAGATGATATGATTGCCAAATCCTATATCGCTAGGGGGTATCTAAATGTACTTAGAAAGCTATTCGATAGACGTCGCAAATACAAGCTAAAATTGAATCTTACTAAATGTACTTTTAGGGCTTCTTCAGGCAGGTTATTGGGCTTCATGGTGAGCAAAGATAGGATTTGAGTTGACCTAAATAAAGTCTAAGGCAATACAAAAAATGCCTCCTCCGAGGGCCCCAAAAGAGGTAGAAGTTTCTTGGGTAGAATTAACTTCATTGTGCAGTTCATATCACAACTAACATCCAAGTGCAAACATCTTTTCAAATCATTGAAGAAAGACAATCCAATCGAGTGGAATGGTGAGTGCCAAGAGGCATTTGAAAGAATCAAGCAATACTTGTTGGAGCCACCCCAACCAGGAAAGCCATTGATTTTATACTTACTAGTATGGGATTCTTCATTAGGGTCCGTATTGGGTCAACGCAATGAGACAGGCAAGAAAGAGCATGCGGTTTATTATTTGAGAGAAAAAGTTCACCGCCTATAAAACAAGATATTTAGTGGTAGAAAAGAATTGTTGTGCTCTTGCATGGGTGGCAATCCATTTACGACACTACATGCTCAACAATACCACATTGTTGATCTCCAAGACTGATCCTATCAAGTACATCTTTGACAAGCCTGCCTTGTCAAGAAAGATCACAAAATGGAAAATGCTTTTGTCAGAGTATGACATACAATATGTCACCTAAAAGGTCAGAAAAGGAAGTATAATAGCTGAGCATTTAGCTGATTAAGCACTGAAGGATTATAAGCCAATAAGGATGGATTTCCCCGTTGGAGATATAATGATGACGAAACATAAAGTCCCAAAAAAAATGAAACATGGAAAATGACTTTTGATGAAGCATCTAATGCTTTAGGACAAGGGATTGAAGTTGTACTTGTTTCTCCAAGAGGAGAGCAGTACCCCCTCACAGCCAAAATCTCATTTTCCTTATACCAACAATATAGCAAAATACAAGGCATACGCTATGGGACTCCAAATGGCCCTAAGATTGAAAGTACGAGATCTCCGAGTTTATGGAGATTTCGCGTTGGTCATATATCAGACGAAAGGAAATTGGGAGACTAGAGATCCAAAGTTGATTGCTGCACTCTAGCAGTTGTAACCTAAGTGTAGGTTGTTGCAAGTAATAAAATCTTGGGAGTCCGAGTGTCGAACCATAGGGAAGTGAATTAAGAAATACAAATTGCAAATTTGTTAATAAGGAAATATCTTGGTGCAAAGTGTGAATAGGTGTAAATTCAAATTCAAATTCAATTCAAATAGCTAAGGTTAGGGGATCCACTTTTAGTATATTGGTTATGATTAATTTTAGCCCATCTTACCACTCAATTAAGATCCACACATAAAGGAGGTCCCAATCGGGGAATTTAGTTAGTATTAACTTTCATTGATCTTAAAACGCCAACGCTTGCTAATAAGTTCAAGTATCCATCATGCCAACCTTTATCGACAATAACTCAAGATTCCAACATAGCCAGCAGAGCCATGTTCACAGAGGGAACCAAGCAGCTTTTGTGCCAATGATTGACTATGACGAATAAAGACTCCCACATAACAAGGAGGGAAGTTAAATAGATTAAGGAAGAAAATACCATTAATGTTGTGATCCATTCAGATCAATCATAACCTTTATACCAAAAGCTTCACCCTTTCACCTTAGCAAAAGAAAGATTAGTTAGCCATGATAAAAGTAGACAACATGTAGAAAGATGAAATGAACATAGATTGAAAGATCAAATGAAGAACAAGAACAAGAACAAGAAAACACTTGGACAGAGCTTCGGTATTGAAAACTAAAACAAAACAAAAGAAGAAAACCTAAGGATGATACAACAACATAAAGGAGGCCTAAGAAATGGCATCCTTCACGCTCCCCCCAAGGTGCCTATTTATAGAGTTTTGGGGTGGGTGAAATGGTAAAAATAAAATGGCAAAATGTAGGTAAATACAAATCAATAATGACAGGCTGTAAATTCTTTTAATTTTTTAACCATCATAGATATCAGATCAGCTTTTCCTTAAAGCATGGAGGTTGTAGATCTCCTCTTTAGCTTTGAATCAATAGCTTGCTCATTCAAATCGGACATCCGTAGCTCAAGTTATGATTTTTCTACTGAAACTGCTCTTCAGCATACGAAAATAATGAATGGTCTCATCTATAATCAGATTTTGGCTATGAAAATGATCAAATTAGCTCACAAAATGAAGCAGAGTTGAAGATCTATGTGTTGTATTTCAGATAAATTTGGAATCACTCAGTTCTGACATCTACAGCTCCAGATATGATTTTTCTCGTGAAAGGTCATCAAGTGATAATTTTACCTATGTAGAAAAATAATTATTTAATATTAATGAATAGTAAAAATGCGTATGAACTGTAAAATATGCATGCGAATAGTAAGTTGGTGAATAGTAACCAGGTGGAAAAATGCTCAGAATATAAAAATTAATCATACTCAAAGTGTATAATGATGATTTAAACCCTTAATAGTAATACACTTATGAGTATTCATCATTGATCCTTTACCAAAGATTCGTACTAAACTTGACAAAGCAGTTCAGGAGGATAAGCTTTCATCAGATGTTAATAGAAGATAATCAAGTCCCAGATGCTTCGGCTACTTTAGCCGCCATGTATAAGATAAGTAGCCATGCGCACACTCCTATTTTTAAAATGAAAGTGCTAGATTTTCTAGCCTATTGTATGAATGTGGGAGAAGAGTTAGATGGGAAATCATAGTATCATGATATCAAGAGATACCTTCAAAAATGAGTATATCCACCTAAAGCATCAAAAAATAATAAGAAGTTTCTACGAAGACTGTCCATGGGTTTCCTCTTGAATGCAAATATACTTTATAAGAAAAGCCCAAATTTAGTGCTACTTCACTATGTTGACTCTTATGAAGTAAGAAGGATCATGGAAAAAGTTCATGCTAGAATGTGTGGAGCTCACACTAGTGGTCATAACATGGTAAGACAAATAATAAGGGTTGGCTATTATTGCCTTACATTAGAAACTGATTGCATCAATTACATGAGGAAGTGCCATAAGTGCCAAATATACACCAACAAGATCCAAGTTCCGCCTGCTCCTCTCAATGTGATAGCAATACCTTGGCCTTTTGCTATATGGGGGATAGATGTCATTGGAGCAATTACACACAAGGCTTTTAATGGTCACAAATTCATTTTGGTGCCAATTGACTATTTTACTAAGTGGATGGAGATAGTATCCTATGCAATTGTAACTTAAAAGGTGGCATGTCGGTTCATCAAGAGAGATCAGGCAATAATTTAAGATCAGGCATCAAAATTCAACACCTTATCGACAAATGATGAATAGTATGATGGAGGCAGCCAATAAGAATATCAAGAAGATTATAAAAAAAAAAAATGACTGTCACTTATAAGGATTGACACAAGATGTTACCTTTTGCATTACATGCATATAGAACTTCTGTTCGCACTTCTACTAAAGCTACACCTTTTTTCTTAGTATATGGTTTGGAGGCCGTATTGCCCATTGAAGTCAAAATTATTTCATTGAGGGTGTTAATGGATGTCCAATTGGAAAAACTAGAATGGATCAAGGCTAGATATGAGCAATTGAATCTAATCGATGAGAAAATAATGATTGCCCTCTTCCATGGACAACTTAATCAAATGAGGATGAACCGTGATTACAATAAGAAGGTACACCCTTGACAATTCCATGAAAGTGACATTATTCTTAATAAGGTTTTACCCATCCAGCAAGATTTTAGAGGGAAATGGACACCGAACTATGATGGACCCTATATGGTGAAGAAAACTTTTTCAGAAGGAGCCTTAATTCTAACAGCAATAGACGGATGAGAGTTGCCAAATCCAATAAAATCAGATTTAGTGAAGAAGTACTATGCATGATGTTAGAGCTCTTTGGATGAAGGGGAAGAAGTGGATGCAGGGTTATAATAGTTTGTTCAATCAAAGTTGTCAAAGAGAGTGTTCTTTTCCTGAACTTTCTTTGTTCTTCTTCTATACCCAAGATCTTTGTACCCTATTATTCATGAATAAAAGAGTCATTCCTCATGTCTTGTTCTTTTTCTTCAAATATTCATCTCTTGTTCTTTTTCTTCAAATATCACATTCTTGTTAGACCTTAGTGTGCAATGAATTGCGATTTTATGGAAAGGGTAGTAATAACAACCATGCAACCAGCCAATCAAAATTATATCTAAATGGGAAATAAAAACTAAACATCGTAAATTACTTTGATAAGCTCTATGAATTAGAATGGATAATATCGAAGTCCGACCTTGCGAACAGCACAAAACATTGGCTAACAGGGAAGAAGGGGTAACAAGGCTTTGGGTGATATTCCTTGGTGGTTGTCTGGATGATTGCTTTGAATGTATTACGATCGAAAATGCCGTCATGGCTATATCAACGAGCCACATTGAGAAAAACCTACTCATGAGGGTTTCATAAATCCAATTGTGGGGGTAACTATCTAAGGAGGCATAGAGTAGAAGGTGAGCATATGAGAAGAAGATGAGATAAGGGTTTAAGAACAAGTTAAGAAAGTTGATAGCTTGTTGAAATGGTTTTTGAAAACTCAAGTTTAAGGCAAGATTGGATCAACAACAAGAACTTAGAAGCCAATTGAGGTTCAATGACATTTCATGAAAGCAGTCACAAGGAGAAGCTACCAAAGTGGAGATAAGAAGAACTAGATTCATACTACCAATCAAGTGGTGATAGCAAGACACAGATACAAGGAAGTCGAGATAATAAAGAAAGATGATAAAAGAAAGCCATTAGTTGTGCACGTTCTACATCTATGCATCTTGCTTTTTTGCATGCATAGCTTTTGCATAACAGAAAATCATAAGGAAAGTATGTCCAAGGAATAACTACAACATTACAAGGAACAACTGATACTTCAGAAAAAGGCAAGTAGTAACGTACGCTCCAAGCAAACACATGCAAGTTCACATTGATGATAGTTAAGGTGATAAGAAGATAAGTAAGCCAAATGAGGTGGTAAAAAGACGGGGTTCTCTACCTCAAAGGTCATTAGAGGTGATAAAAAGTCAGGGTGCTCTACCTCAACAGAATTTAGAGGTGGTAAAGAGATAGAGTTATTTACCTAAAATAAATTTAGAGGTTGTAAAGAGAAGAATTTTCTACCTCAAAGGCAATAAAAGGTGGCAAATAGAGGGTTCTCTACTTCTTAAATCATGGTAAGAAAGATTCTCTGCCAAAGGTAAAATGAATGAAAGAAGAGTTTCTCTTTTCCATAGAAAGTTTTCTATTGAGAAAAAGTTTTCTTCTTAGGTTTGGAAGCAACAGGAAGGTTCCAATTGCAAAAGGCTAGGAAAGTTCCTAGGTTTGGTAAACAAGAAGGAAAGAGTTTTTCTTCTTAGATTCTTAGACAATAGGAAAGTTTTTATTGTAGAGGTAATAAAAAAGGTTCCTTAACTTCACAAAAAAGAAAAAAAAATTTCTTCTTAGGATTTCTTTGACAATAGGAATGTTCATATTGTGAAAAGGCAAAGAGAATTCTTAAGCCTGGTAGACAAGGAGGAAAGAGTTTCTCTCCTTAGATTCATAAATGGTAGGAAGGTTCATATCATAAAGGTGATAATGAAGGTTCTTTAATCTCAAAGGGGCTGAGATAAAGGTTTTTCTCCTCAGGATTTTTGGCAATGAGAATGTTCTCATTGTACAAACAGAAGGCTGGACAAAATTTTGTAACAGCTTTATATGGACCACGTTCCATGAAACAAGGAAGCTTCCTTTCATAGAGGTAACAAGGAAGGTTCCTTAACCTCAAAGCGATGGAGAAGAAGGTTTTCCTCCTTAGGGTTTTGGCAGTGAAAAGGTTCCCATTGTCTAAATGAAAGGTTGGACAAAATTTGGTAACAGCTTTACAAGAATCATGTTCCATGAAACATGCAAATAGGGGCAATTGTTGACACCCAATTTTATCTAGGTACCAACTTTTGTTTAATTCTAGATTAGGAAAATTAGGTTTGGGGGCATTTGTGTTTTTAGGGGCAACTTGGTCTTTTTGGTCATTTTATAGCTTAGGAAGTTGGTAGGATTAGATGCATTTAGATTATGTTGTCATTTTGTGTTATGAGTTTTAAGAATTTAGAATGGTCATTTATGGTCAAAATAGGAGTAATTTAGTTTGGGCACTAACTTGGATTCCTAAGAGTTTTGTAGCGTCAATTTAGGTAACAAGGAAAGTTTGGCTGAAAATTGAGGGTTTTTAAAAAATTCTAGGCAAAATTGGAAAGTTTGAGGTAAATCTGTCAATTTTGGAAAGTTTGTGCAAAATCTAGCAAAATCATGAAATTCTGGGCAAATCTGCCCAAAGCTGTGAAGTTTTGGGCTAATTTGATAAATCCTGAAAGTTTTGGGTTAAATTGAAATTCGCTCATAATTTAGGTCTAAATCAGAAGATTAAGAGTTTTATTGGACTTAAATTGGTGTTTTTACCAAATTATATCCTAACATCTTCAAATTGAATTTGGATGAGTTTTAAACTCCTAAAAACCTAGTTAATCTTGCCTAAGATCCCCTAGTATAAATATGGGACACAACTTGAAGGAAAAGGAGGAAGAAATTCATCAACCCTAAGCTCTTAGATAAAAAGGAAATACTGCAACCTTAGGCCCCCTGTTTTTTAACAACCCCTACCCAAAAACCCTAAACTTTTCCCAGCGGCCGCGGCTTTACCTGGAGCGCCTCTTTCGCTGTCCCAACGCCTCCAGTCACCCTCGCCGGTCTTCGTTAGTCGTCCCTGCTCCCCGACGTTGTGCCACCGTGCCCAGGTGCTCCCCATCGCCGTTCGTGCCAAGCCAGAAGGAGAGAAGCTGCCGCGACTTCCTCTTCATTTCACCGCCGTAGGCCGCCATTCCTCGCCATTAGCCCACCGTCGCTCGTCCAGCCCCAGGTGGCCCTTCGCCCCATCGTCTCCAGAAAGAGGAGAATCGAGACCGGACCCGGTTCTTCAATCCCGATCCGACCATCTTCGTCTTTCGGTAAACCTCCTGATTAGACCTTTGACTTTCTATTTCATTCATCCAAGTCACTAAATTCGTCTTATTTTACGGATTAGTCATTAACAGCAAGCATTTGATGTTTTTTTTTTCTCTCTTTGTTTTCTTTGTTTATTTATTTGTTTGGCCTTACATTAAACTTAGTTATTAAATTTGCATAAGGGTACAATGTGGGATATTAATTTGGCCTGTCCTTTTTTTTTTTAGAATAGTTTAATTTTAATTCCCATAATGCTTCTAAAGGTTAATAAAACACAAAAAATTATTGGTTATGCAATTGTAAATACTCATTAAATCTTTGAGATCCAATTTTTGGTGATTTGATAAAACTCCGAGACGGATTATCTATTCAAATTCAATTGATCTAATAAGATTCACGGTTTGAACAAGATGCTCCATTCAAATTTTTGGTGGATTTAATAAAATTGCAAGATTTTTAGGACGTCTAGGATTCTAGATCTAGTTGGTCTGGCAAGATTCACAGTATGGAATTAAAAATAAAATTAAATATAATTAAATAAAATTCATAAAAATTATTTTTTTTATTAATGATTAGGTAAGGAAGCAAAGATTTAGGAAAAGATAAAACTGAATCTCATGGTAACAATTTCCAGGCACTATAATAAGGTTATTTTAGCATAACTAACTCAGGATTTCAAAACCTCTCACAGACCATAACAGGTATCCAATCGACCTACGCAAAACGAATTAGGGTGACTTCTAAAAACACGTTGCTACAGCTACGAATCGTTCTTTGATTACTTTGACCTTATATGAAGTTTGTTGTACCAAATCTAGCCCAATAAAGGCATGCCACCCACTTCTTCCCAACACATCGAAGTATGGCAGCTATGACCATACAAAGCCTCATATGGGGCCATTTGAATACTGGAGTGGTAGCTATTATTGTAAGGAAATTCCACTTGGGTCAAGTTATTATCCCGAGTGTTCTTGTAATCCAGTGCACAAGCTTTTAAGCATATCTTCAATTTTTTTGTATAGTCCTCTTCGATTGGCCATCTATCTGGGAATGATAAGCAATGCTCATTAAAGTAGTAGTACCCAGTTATTCCTATAAAGCCTGCCAAAACTATGATGTAAATCATGGATCCCTATTGAAAACAATGCTCCTCGGTACTCCACAGAGACGAACTATCTCAAATATGTACCATTCAGCTAGTTTGGCCACAACCCAAGTCTTCTGCATTTCCAAAAAGTGGGCAGACTTAGTTAACCAATCAACTATCACGCAGATTGCATCACAGCGATGACGAATAGTAGGTAGCCCAAATATGAAATCCATTGCAATATCATCCTACTTCCACTAAGGTATCCCCAATGGCTGCAACAGTCCTCTAGGTTTCTAGTGTTCTACTTTAACCTTCTAACAAGTTAGACATCTAGATACAAACTCTACAATATCCTTCTCCATGCCACTCTACCAAAAACTTTTCTTTAAATCATGGTACATCTTGGTGTTTATAGGGTGGATGGTCAACCTAGATGCGTGTGGTGCTAATAAAACAACATACTTCACCTTACTTCCTTTGGTGAACAACTAATCGGTTTTGAATTTTAGGGTACCATCCACATCCACACTGAATCCTTTTTGCCTTAGAACTGACCATTCTCAGCATTGTAGATCCTTTTTTTAAACCTATTTAACCTTTTCCACAAGTACAAGCTCCATATGCAAACTAGCCATGAGAACCTAAGGTCCTTTTACTTGAACCCCTAAGCTCATGTGGCTAAACTCCTCCAGTAGTTGCCACTCAAAAACCACCATAGCATTCAGTTTAGCACCCATTTTTCTACTCAAAGCATTAACCACCAGGTTAGCCTTATCTGACCTGTGTGATACTGAATAGTGCAATTATAATCAAAGAGATACTTAATCCAACGATGCTGTCGATTATTGAGTTCCATCTGTGACAATAAATACTGTAGGCTTTTACAGTCAATGAAGACCTCAAACTTTTCTCCATACAAAAAATGTCGCCAAAGCTTTAATACGTGTATGACAGCTGCCAACTCCATATCACGAGTTGGGTAATTTAGCTCATGAGGCTTCAATTATCTGGATCTATAAGCAATCACCTTCCCCACCTGCATCGATACACAGCCAAGCCCTTGATGTGATGCATTTATATAAATTGCAAAGTGACTTCGCCCATCAGGAAGAGTAAGAATAGGTGTAGAGACTAACCGCTTCTTTTACTCCTAGAAACTATTTTCACACTACTTTGTCCACTAGAATGGTTGATCCTTCTTAGTTAGTTGGATCAATAGATGTGCCAACTTTGAATAACCTTTTACAAAGCTTCTATAACAACCCCCCAAACCCAACAGATTATGTTAGACACGGTCTTTGGCTATTGCCAATTCACTACAGCTTCAACCTTGCTCAGGTCCACTGAGATCCCCTCCTTAGTTACAATATGACTCAAGAAGGTGACACTATTTAACCAAAAGTCACACTTGCTTAGCTTTGCATACAGCTTATGCTCCTTCAATGTTTAAAGTGTAATCCTCAAATGTTCTCTATGGCTTTCAACATCTGGTGAGTAAATCCGAACATCATTTATGAAAACTATGAAAAATTAATCTAGGCATGGTTGGAACACCCTATTCGTTAGGCCTATGAAAGCTGCAGGTGTATTCATTAACCCAAAAGGTATCATTAGAAACTCATAATGCCCATAACGGGTTCTAAATGCTATCTTTGGCACATCTTCCTCTTTGATTTTAAATTGATAGTATCCAGACCTCAAATCAATCTTAGAAAACACTGATGCTTCATTTAGCTGATCAAACAGGTCATCAATCTGACCCAAAGGGTACCCATTCTTTATTGTCACCAAATTCAGCTGTTGATAGCCAACGCACATCCTTAAGCTGCCATCTTTCTTCTTCACGAATAAAACTAGAGCACCCTAAGGTGAAGCACTTGGACGTATGAATCTTCAAGTAGCTCCTGTAATTGACTTTTTCATATGATAAGGTGCTTGAGAAATATAAGACATTCCTAGAAATAAATTGATGGTGAAGTCAATCTCTCAACTAGGTGGCATTCCAGGTAACTCCTCTGGAAACACTTTTGCAAATTCTTCCATAATGGTAATACCAACTATTGATTCAGACTTCTCTGACTCTGTTTACACATAAGCCAAATAGCCAACATGGCCCTAATGGAGATATTTATCAGCTTGCAAACTAGAAATTAAGATCGGAGTAGGGCTCTTTTTATCCCCAACAAACTGCAATTTTTACCCATTAGGCAATGAAAAGGTAACTAGCTTCTGATATCAATCCACTTTTGTATGGTGTCGATGTAGCCAGTCCATGCCGAAGATACAACCAAATTTCGATATCTTAAGCACAAAGGGGTTAGTGTCTAGATCGTGTCCTAAAAAAAATCGAGTAAGATTGAAGTACACAAGTAGAACTCACACTAGTGTTTGATGGTGTAGAAACCACTAGTATAAAGGGAAGCTTTTTAACGGGCATGCCTAACCAATCAGCTAGTTTAGGAGATATAAAAGAATGTATAGATCCTAAGTCTATAAGAACTCTAGTAGGAAACCTAGAAATGGAAAAAGTACCTATGACCAATTCAAACAATTACTAACATAAGCATGGCACTTCTATGAACTTGCAATCAAAATCTGTAAATAACAGCGTACCTTACACCATTCCTGGAGCGTCTTTTGCCTCCTCGACTGTCACTGCATAAACACGTCTTGTCACACAAGGTTTCATTCATGGTGGTCCTGCTGGTGCTACTAATGGAGCATCCTTCTTAGGACATTGCTTGGATAGAAGTCTTTCCTCTTAGCAATAGAAGCAGGTCACACACCACCCTCCTACTGGGTGAAAGAAATGACAAGTCTAGTATATAGGGTCTCTCTGACCCTAAACAACTGATCACACTGGAGGCCTTCCTACCATTAAGCTATTGTCGAGTAGCTCTACTATCAATTGGTTGTTCTTGACCAAATTGTCCGCTCTTCTTAATAGGCATCGGTTACACTACAGTGTGAAAATTGACTACATGTGTAAGTCATGATGGTATACAACCACAGCTCAAGTCAATAGGTCTAGCTAACTGCTTGTCTTTCATCCTTGCCTTACCCCGCTGAGCTAGGGATCCGCCTTCTCAAAGGTATCAATCTCTTACATGATCAGCTTATCTGCCAGCTCATTATGCAAACCATTAACATCCCTTTTGATTTTCCTTGGTTGGCGTGCCACAATGTGCTCAGCATAGCGGGCCAAGGCATTAAATTTAGTTGTGTACTAATCTACCGTCATGCTCCCCTGTACCAGTGTAGGAAACTCCTACTCCTTCCTATCCTTCATGGCCTTATAGAAATATCAACCATAGAAAGTCTGCACAAAAGTCTCACAAGTGATATATCCACCCTTAGTTCTCGGAACCCTTGGTTGAGTGGCCTCCCACCATGTCTGTGCCTCCTTAACCAAGCTAAAGGTTGCTAAAGCCACCTTATCCTCATCTGGAATTCTTAAACCTAAAAGTGTCGACTTTGAAGCCCTAATCCACTATTCATATTTGGTAGGGTTAACCCCACTAGCATATTCACCAGTTAACCTCTTGAATTGCTCAAGTAAATCGGCCCTATGTTGACATCTAGTTAGGGCACGGGGCTGTTGCTCCCTCTCACTTAGATTCTAGAATTACTAGCCCAATGCAATAACTGTTAGATGTTATGGATCATCATTGGCCTACTGTCCAATATTCTGGGCTTGTTGCCCATGATTCAACACATCTTGTCCATGCACTTGAGCATGCTGACCTCAACCTCATGGATGTCGTCCTCGACCCTGAGCTTGAGGTTCATCTTGCGCACCTCGTCCATAATCTGAGGTAGGATACTTATGTAGGTCTAGATCTAAAAAGGGAAAGGTTTTGTCCAACACAGTTAAACAATTTTGGAAGTAACTTTAACTTATAACACTAGGTGAGGCTCTAGGTAACTTCAATCTCATTTTTGTTGTTAAATTAATTAGTATATTGTTTTACAAGACCCTTTATTAAAAGCCAAGTTGTTAACTTTTGTTTCTAACCTTCATAATATATTATGCTCAATTGTGGAAAACTCCCAAAACCAATCCAAGGTATCTAACTTAGGCAACAAACAAGAAGCATACTTACAAAGTGAGGTCACTGCCTTTCTAAAATCTGGCTCTTATACCAAACTATAACACCCCAAATTTTATAAATCTTAATTTTGAAAAATATCTTAATTTTTTAAATTTATTAAGCAATTAATTAAAAATAATTTAAGAAATATGATGTAAAACATTTAATTTTAATCTATTTTCCAAATAATGAAAGCATTAAACTAAATTAAAGTAATTAAATGACAATCCTCCAAAAAATAACATACAAATAATGAACCAATTTCAACAAACCATATGTTTCTTTTAGAAATGAAATAACACAGAATAAAAATACAGTCCTAGCTAGTTTTTTTTTTCGAGGGGATACAGCATTTCTTCATTTAGTCTACTCCATATCCTAAACCACATCATACGGTTCAGTGTACTCTATCTCCTCCTAGTACTCACATAAGAAAACATGTTAGAAGGAGGGGTGAACACAGCATGCTCAATAAGGGGGAAGTATCAGGCCCATTATGTGGGTTCTAATATTCTCTCAACAAACAACAAATGAATAATAAACTTTAAGTTATAGCAATTTAATCAAAGAACGATTTCATGCAACATTATAATTGCAATACTAAAGTCCTACTAGCATCTTAAACTAATATACATATGCATAATTCCTTTTATTGAGTAAATCGTATCATATTTATCAAATCATTTAATTGATTACTTAAATGTCGTTAGACGAACCTAGGGAGGTGACTGTGTATATCACTCATTCTCGGGATAATTCTTAGGCAGTGCCACTAGAGATTCCACCAAGTCATAGCCTCTTGGGATACCTATGCTGAAGTAAAGCCTCTCATGATACTAGCTATAAGTATGGACTCCTACCAGCTATGGTCCGACAGTGCATAAATCATATCTCTAAACTCCATATCAATATTGGGTCATGACTAGGGATAGTCCGTCGCCACCCTAACATGTCTCACGGGTTTAAATCATCCATTCTGATCCTTTCTTCTAAATTTACAACTCATTAGGTCATGTAGATATGGCCCGCTGCTAACTTTGCATGCCTCATGTTTCATCTTACTCCTCAAATCATTTACTTAAACTAGTCTTGTGTATGACCATCATCGATCATATGCAACAATTAAATGATGCATGACTGTAACTCATTTCATTTCAAAACTTTTTTAGTAGTGTCATGATTCTAGTACATCATACTTTGTTTTATCTTTTAATCCTGGTTTAATTTTGCATTATGACATGACAATCAGTGATATCTTTTTAAGTATATTTATGCTAAATGTCCATCTTTTCTCTCATGAATCTTTTCTAAGTTAGTCATTTAGTATTTACACACATAATCCTTTATCTACCGGCTTATAGTAGTTTATTACGGTCCTACCATACCACTAATGGTTGCTTTTGGCCTTAAGCATATAGCTAGTGAATGATCGGCCCTAAATATAGTACTAGCAGTGTTTGTCTTATTGGCCCTAAACAATGGTACTAGTTGGGTTTATTCAAACAGTCCTAGCATATTTTCTAAGTTAATTCTTGTTGTAAACGGTGCTAGCATGATATTAGCACCAAACAAACATCATATATCACATAATTACAACCATGAAACCAACCAACCAACCAAAATTACATCTTAATGGGAAAATAAACAAAATAACATAAAATAAAAATTCTAGAAAAATTAATTTAATTAATCTACCCATGTTGCTCATGCTTTTAAAGATTCTATTTAGCCCAATTGCTTACTTAAAATTTATTATTTGAGTTAATGCTTATTTTGGGCTTAAAAGGGCCCATGAGAATTAGCCTACTATTCCCCCTTACCTAGTACGTAATAACATAGTGACATAGGGTAGTTCCCTATAATGGTCCTACAAAATATTAGTAAGGTAAAAAATTAGAAAATATGCTAAAATTTGAAATTTTCCTAAATAATACTTAGAAGGTTCATATTCTTGATATTTAGGCTGAAATTTTACATAATGGACAAAAAGGGTCTTGAAGAGTCTTCGATGACCTTATGCCTACTCGGAATTATGTTAGGAGCCTTTGTTGATTTTGGTCCTGAAATTATAGCAGCCAACACATCAAGTTGTATGATCATTTAATGGTTGTAAAAACCAAACTTGGAAGGACAAAATTTGATTTTGATTACTGATGTGTTTTTGGGATCTCTGGCGCTTCGGGAGTCCGAGGAAGCACTAAACCTTTCAGTAAGGATTTCTTAGGCCTCTATAAGGCCTCTATAACAACATGGATAGAAAGGAGAAAAGATTTACAGGCATTGTAAGGTTCAAAATCGATAGCCAAAAGAATTCCAAATAGACTACAGTGACTTATCGGGGCTCGGGAGCAAGTATGGGTTCAATCACACCTGGAATGAGTGCAAAAACCCAAAATTTTGAATATGGATGATCTACAAAAGATATAAAGCAAAATATAAGGTATTTAGGTGCTGGAAACAAAAGAAAAAAGAGTAATATAGAAGGATTTAGACTCACACAAATGAATTTGGAATCGCTGCTATGGGTAGGATCATTTTTGTGTCCCAATGGGGTTTCCTTTCAATCTAATAAATCTAGGCAAGAATACGGAATTAAATTAATATTCAAATACTCTTGAATAACTAAGAATCAAAGCATGAAGGGCTGGACTTACACGATTTGATGGAGAAATAAGCGAAGACAAAAACCGGTGTGCAGAGGACCAAAGGATTATGGATAGCCTTCTTGCTGATATCAAATCTTTGTTTTCTTGTGGTGGTGAGTTGTTGAAGAAGAAAAGAAGAGCGGCAGTAGGTTGTAAGTTTTAATTTAGGACCAACTAGATTCTTGACTTAGGGTGGATTACGGGCCAATTCAATTTAATTTAAGTCAACTAATTTATTTTTATTTTTACATTTTATTTTTTTCCTAAAACCAATTTCATTTGAAAGCTAACATTATGTAGATACAATAATCGATTTGAAAGTAAATTTTCATGATGTTGTTAAATTTTTATGATTTTTTCTTTTTTAATGGCCTAAACTAGAAAATTTCATAAAAATTTAGTAAGATTACAAAAAATTGTATTTTCAATGGATTATTGCAACTACATAATATTGGTTTTTAATTAAAATTAGTTTTGAATAAAAAATATGTGAGAATAAAAGTAAGTCATTTTAAAGTCAATCAACTTAAGTTAAAATGAACTGGGTGTAAAAAAACAAAAGAAAAGAATAAATTATAGTTATATTAGCATAATATTAAATGTGATTGTAAAGGGAAAATATAAATAAGTAGAAAATAGAAATAAACTTTAAAAATTCTATTATTTTAGCGCAGTATGCGACTGTAAATTTTCCTAAAATAAAAATTAGGGTTAGGTGAAAAATTATTCCATATAACAATAGCAAGACAAAGTTGTTTGAACTCCTTGTACAAGGAGATTCCAATGGCGCTCTTGGATTTTTAGTTCAATGCTTGATTAGAAAAGGACAAAAATGCCCTTAGCCTAAAGGATATAACTTTGAGTTTTTGACTTGGAATTTGACTTCGTGACTACCAAAGGAATTTTCTAATGATCAAGATTTTTAGTTTTACATTGATTTTCTAAATTGATACGTAAAACTATGAAAATACCCTTGAGGGCAAAGTGGTAATTTTTTTATTTAGGGTAATTTAGTAATTTTCTGTTTCTTAATTTCTAGGGTTCTTTCTTTTGCCCATCCTATGCAATTAGTAAAACAAATTCAGCGACCAGATTGGAATGTTGCTTGGATCTTTTGCTCTGGAGACTAGAGTGGAGCAGATTCGAAATGATTTTGGAATTGATATGAAATACTTCAAACCAAAATTGGAAGCAATTAAGGAAATTAAAATATGATATTAAACACTTTAAAATTGTTTTAAATGGCAAACTTTAACCCATTTCCTTTGGATTTAATGGCCAAAATGCAACTGTCTCAAATAAGCGAGACACTAGAGGGGTAGAATAGAAAGATAATGGAAAAGGTCTTAAATTCTTAATTTAAATAGCTAAACTTCCACATGTCAATTTAATATCATCTCTATTAAGTGAAAAGTCTCTTTGCCTTTTAAGTGTATGTTGCTTTATATATATAACTAGTTTATATACCTGACATTACATTGAGATCCTATTTTTCTTTTTTAGTTCTTAAAAATAACATATATGGATTCAAACTACAGAGATAATGAAAAAAATTTGAAAAGTAAAATAAAAAATTGAATGTCTAGCATGGGTCTAGACTAACTATATGTAAAAGAATACGAGATACATGATGCCTGTGAGTTGAGATAAATTTAATTGTTGGCAACATTTTGAGGTAAGTTTTAAATATATCATTAGGTTAATTTTAAAGTACAAATATTTTCAAAACAGATAATTTGAAGTATAATTTTGAGGCAATAAATATATTTTTTTAATCTCATTTGATGTATAACTGTTACGCATAGATACCATCGGTCATGCACCTATCTCCACATTCAGATATACTCCGGATAATTATTAATTGTATAAGTATGATTTTTCATAAACGGTATCTTAATTATTAATTGTGTTATTATGATTACTTAGCAGAACGCTGTTCTAATTTTTCATATCGTATGAGTATGATCACTATCGAAATGATTATATATATAGTTTGTTAATTAATTATATAATTTATTGATTATTTCGAGCGCTAGGTAATACATCATGACTTTGATTATCACCTTTTTAGCTTCACTGTATGGCATGTATCGACTGATATTGATTTTTGCTCATGCATGAATTCTCTGAAAATAATCATGTTTATTTTTTATGATGTTCTGGGGCAAAGTCGCTATGTTTTCTTAAAAAAATTATTTTGGAGGGGTTTATTAAAAGTTTTAAATATTACACTAGATGTCATACTGTTGTTTTAACAGTATAGTACAATACCGGTACTGTATTATCGTATCTCGGATATAACTATATATATATATAAACATGTAAAACATAGCAGCTATTAAAAGTGTGGGGGTTTAAACTGCATATAACATATATCTAGATTTTTTTATACATAAATATATATTTTTGTAAAATAAAAAGTATAACTTTAAAAGGTATAGGAGAAAAAAATAGAAAATTCTTTCAAATATAAATTTTTTTTGTTATACAAGTATTAAATTAAACATCATAATAATATATTTTGCTTAAAAATATAAAAAGCTAAAAACAAAATTAAAAATAGTGCATTTTCACGGTTTTGAGACAATACGGTGCAATGCAAAGGATGCAACACCTGTCTCATACCATTTTCCCCTTCTTGTACTAATTTTTGACCGGTACGATTGGTATATGAGATAGTATCAGATGGTACGATATGAGACTTTAAACCATGGGTTTATATTTTGGGAGCTGTTAGCTGTGTATGTCCTCTTTGATCTTTGTTTGGAGGTTTAGAATTTCCAAACATAAATATTTGTAATTATTAAGTGAAATATTAGTATTATGTATGGTGGAAATGTCCCGGCGCTGCTAGAAAACAAAGTATGGCACCGCACTTCTTGAAGCCCAACTTGACTTATGTATATATAAAGAAGGGCATTAGAGTTTTGGTAAATTATTGACCATGCCACTGACAAGAAAACATTCAAGTTCAATAAATAACAAGCTCAATAGCGAGTTATTTCCATTTCACAAGTATTCTTCTCGTCATTCTAGAACCCATTCTTCTTTTCGCTTTAGAACATTTTATTCTCAAATCCCAACCAAATTCATACAAAAAATTCCTAAGATTTCATGAATATTACTACTCAAATTTAAAATTCTCGCAGCTGCATTTGATTAGGAACCAGTGGTAGCTTCCAACATTTCAGAAATGACTTGTTTAGGCTTTTTGCTATTCTAGTAAAAATTTGCAGTAATAGAAAGGTTGCAGTTTGAAATTCCCTTCATGTCAATCCACTACAAACAATCACAGGACCAAAAATGGATGATTTTGTTGTAGAAACACCACCAGAAAGGCACTCTTTAAACATTGCATGAATGTTCCTCCTAAAACTACAACCAATAGACTGAAAACTTGTGTTTTTTTCCAAGGCAAAGAAGAGCTTCAAACTCAAGTTGCTTGTTAATAGACGGACAAATGAGAACATAGAAATATCAACCCCTGTAGCTCACCAAATGGACATTTTTATAGACACATTTTCTATTGAAATTGACATTTTCCAGACCCACCATACTTTTCTTTCCATGTCAAAGCAGAAGCAAAGACTGAAACTCGCCTACAAGCATAAACCCATCAAGAATTCCAGTGACACCTACTCTGATCCCATACTTTTCATTGGCACTTTCCATTTTTTATTAACATAACTCGTACATCTCACATATGACAACTATAAGATACCAACACAAGGCAAGAAACACATCATTCTCACAAAATTGTACAATTTCCTTGCATATATTACTCATTTTAAATTTTGACACTTCTCATTCTTGTGATCTTCATGAAATGCCACGACAAGAAAACAAGGCATTTGAGATGGGAAAAAATGCAGGAAAACCATAGGAAATGGTCATTTCCTACAATTAAAATTGTCGGACAAAACTGCAGGAAAAAGTAGTGTCAGAAATAAAAATTGTCAGATAAGCGTAAAATACTCCTACGCTTTTGTGATGACCGTGGACCCCAGTTTATCTGACGGTTTTGATATACATTAACTCCTACATTTTTCTGACAAAAGTATTTCCTACGGTTTTGTGACGCCATTTGTCCTACGGTTTTGTGATGTTATTTGTCCTACGATTTTGTGATCCCACGACCTCCTACAGTTTTCTGACATTAATATTTTTCCTACGATTTTGTGACAAGTTAAAGAATTTAGTAAATTAATTTATACACAAATTAAAAACATATTATATTGCATAATATATATATATAATATAACAATTGATCAAAGTAGTCAATATTTCACTATACATAACAATAATCAAAATTTATAGAAAAAAGTTAATTACAAAAAACTAAAGGTCTAATATAAAATCAATGGGCTGCAGTGCCGGGTTGATCATCCCAATCTCGCTGGCTACGATCGTCCTCATGATGCTGAGTGGAGGATCCGGTCTGTAGGTTGTCTGAGAGAGCTGATGCAGGTATAATCCCCTACTTGATCAACCTATTAAGCATGGTGCTCATTGCAGCCTCGGTCTCTCGCTAGACTTGAGTGCGAACGTCTGCCTGTAACCGGGTAAAATCACGCCGTAGCTGGGTGTTCTCAACCCTCAACTGAGCAATCTCAGCCGAATCAGCATGTGGAGCCTAAAAATTTGATAATTATTTTGCTAACTTTAACTAATTATACTAACATTATTGAAGAGACAATAATATTACTCTAACATTATTGACGTAACAGTTTTTTATGTGAACCACATACATAGTAACATGCTTTTGTACAAATAGAACTTACCATTATTACACTGAAAATTATTTATAACTAACCACATACATATTACTAACACCATATATAAAATTACTTAAAACATATAATATAAAAATTGGCTTTGAAAAATATAACATGCAATACATGCATTATGTAAACAACAACTATATATAATAACGAACATTAATTATATATGAAAAAAAATGTTTAAAAATTTAAAATACCTAGTTGAAATGGATCTGGAGGGGAATTTGGGAGTGGGTTTGGAAGAGGGCGTCACTGAATAGAAGGAATGGAGTGATGAGAACTGGAGAACATCCCACGAATTTAAAGGGAAGATGCGGCAATAAAGGTACCTAATTGTCCTACGATTTTCCTGCACTTTTTAAAATTTTAGGAAAATCGTAGCAAATTATCCTACGGTTTTCTTATGAAAATTAGGAAATGCATCAAAAGCATAGGAAACGAAAATTTTAAGCTTCCCGCCATTAATTGGCTTCCCGCCTTGATTTTATGACAGTTACCTTTTCCTACAGTTTTGCTACTTATTTTAAATATTAACTCAAAACCGTCGAATAGCACACTGCCCTAGGTGACATTGTCCTACATCTTTCCTACGATTTTTTGAAAATGCGTTAAAACCATCGGTCATCACCTACACTTTTCTTACATTTTTTTAGTATTAACTTAAAACCGTCGGACGCCATATATATATATATATATATATATATATATATATATGTTGTAAAAATCAAGAGTTTATCAATTTGTAACCCTTAAATACCCGTAAGCACATGGAATTGTAGTGTACTCAAAGGTGAATAGGGGTATCATCCCAAGGGAATTTAATGACTTTTCCTCGCTTCAAAATTCAAGTTACTCAAGTTACTTAAATGAAAACGAGAAAGAAGTGAGTCTAGAGAAGGTGATAGGTCCTAATGAGGTACTTAACGGAATTACTCTAAATGAATTCCCTAGATGCTAAAAGGAACTTGTGAAATGAACTTAGGATTAAGGTAACTATCTCCCTAGGATTCCACTCCTACCCCTTGATACCCAAGTAATTTTGTCCTCAAGAATGATTTCCCTTGTGTGGTAATGAGGATTTAACTTCAAGAACTTCTTTCTCAAGATTAGTCCTTGCTTACCCTTAACTAACTTGGGCCTTACTCAAGCTCCAATTTTTAACTTAGAGTGGTCATGGATTAAACCTCTTTTTGATTCCTAATGATCACCTAGATTATCTCTAATTTAGGTTACCACTATGCCCCCTCCACTTCTCTTTATCACCTATTAGACCTTTCTCAAGGATTAAGTGAACTAGCACAATGTGAATGGTGGCCTACCATCTTTCAACAATAAGCACAATGAAAAGGGCAACACAAGAGAATCTCATACATAAACACAAGAAAAATTCATTAAGTAGCAAGGTAAGAGATGTCACCCTAGAGAGATAGATTAAGCTACTCACAACCCATATTAAACATCATCACAAATCCCATAATAAAAATATCCATGAAAATCCAACAACTACAAGAGAGAAAAGAAGAAACCCAAGAAAACCCTTAAAAGATTGAGCTCCCAGGAATGATCACCCCCTTCTTCAAGCTCCCAACACGCTTCCTTGATGATAAAAAATCTCCAAGAATGATTCGAGATGAAAATCAGCCAAGTGATGTCCTCCTAGGCTCTTCTCCTTCCCTTCTATTTATACTCCCTTTTCCTTAAGCCATAAAGGGATAAGTATCCCTCTACAAAGCCAGCTCATCAGGTAGGAAGAGTGGGGGACCAACAAAAATGCGAGCTTTCGGCGAAACAGAGTAACGTTGGCGACGCATCGCCAATCTGGGTCGAATTCTGGCGACGCGTCGCCAGATGGGAAAAAGTCCTCAGAACAGTGATATCGTTGGCAATGCGTCGCCAACCTTCGTGATTTCTGGTGATGCGTCGCCAGCCTTGATTTTTCGCTTCTCCCGCTTCTTTGATTCAAACGCCATCCCGCTCGAGTCTACTTCTAACGCCCTGTCCGCAACACTGTCCTAACCTGTAGTAAGCCAAAGAAAACAGGAAAAATTAAGACAAAGAGGGAAGAGTTATAAGAATTTGTCGGTCAAAGTTGTAAAAAAGTCAACACTTTGACCGTAGATTTATGACCGTCGAAAAGTCGTAATATATAATTTTTAATGTGTATATATATGAAATAATTACTATGTTAGTTCACTTTTTTTAGTTGAAGAATAAATGAAAATATTTATATTTGGATTTAAATTTATGGATTTAGTGTATATGGTTAGATTGAATCTCCCAAATTTATTAACATTATTATCATTTTTTTTAATTTTTGGACGAAAAAAAATTGATACATTCATTTCAACGACGTAGGTAATTAGATATGTGATGATTAAATTTGATAAATTTAATATTTTTCAGTCCAAAACACAAATGCATTCAAAGTTATATTACGACTTCAAATAAAACATGCAGATGTTTTGAACAATTACACTTAATCAAACATGCCGAAATAGTAGCACAGACGAGCTGGAGAAGAGGAGATGGGTGGCTATTTATAAGCAAAATCTGTAGCAAAATCGTAGGATACATATGAAAAGTCAAATTGCAAGACTGGTGTAGCAAATATGTAGTAATTTACGTCAAAAAAATGTAGGAAAACTAAACCGTAGGAAAATTGAAGGAATAAATTTCCTACATTTTTAAGACGTCCATATCCTTGTTTGTCTCAAAAGCGTAGGACAACATATTGTAGGAAAAGCGTTGGACAACATATCCGACACTTTTCTTGCACATGTGGTCCCTACCTATTTAATTTGCATAAAAAGCGTCGGATGCATTTGGTGCCATAATTTCCCGCCATTCTATTTTGACAGATGTGCTACGGTTTTATCTGTCACACTTTTATTGAATGCAAACCGTCGGACATAATTTTTTGTCCGACGGTTTTCTTGTGAATAGTTTTCCTACGCTTTTTTTCTGTAGGAAATTGACGTAGGAAATGCTCTTCATCCTTGTAGTGTGCCTTCCAGGTCAAGATAGAAGCAAGGACTCAAACTTGCTTGAAGTAGAGAAAGAATTCAACAAGATATCCCAAAAACGACAAACTGTTGTATGTAAGAAGGACACTAATAAAAGTAGCAAAAGAAGAATTGAAGAGAAGCATGAAGATAAAAAAAGATTATTCAATTTTTAATTTTATATACTTTCAATGACATATATATATATATATATATAGTTGTTTTCTTGGCATATGTCACAGTTTCCACATATATCTCCTAAATAGCTTTGAATAATAGATAAGTTACTAAGTTTCATGTAGTTATTGTTTGATTGACAGATTGTGAATTTTATATTGACATTTTTCACAGTATTCACATTATTATGTAAATAGTTGTGAATAATAAAATAGGTTATTAATTTTCATGTAGTTGTTGTTTTCATTGACAGAATATGAATTTTTCTTTGACACATCTCAAAGTTTTCATATACATCTGGTAAATAACTCTGAATCACAAAGTAAGTTATTAAGTTTCATGTAATTATCTGTTACTTTCATTGACATATTTTAAAATTTTCATTGACATATTTCACAGATAAATAGCTTGAATGATAGAATAAGTTATTGAGTTTCAAGCAGTTATTGTTTTCATTTACATATTTTAACTTTTTGCTTGACACATTTTACAATTATAATATTAGTCTAATAATAGCCCTAAATGAAAGATTAAGTTATTTAGTTTCATGGAGTTGTCATTTTCATAGACAAATTGAGGGTAAGCAATGGATGGCTCAAGAATTTAAGATCCATGATAGGTACTAGTTGGCTTGGAAGGAAGGAACCACATCAACAGGCATTTGTCGAGAAGAGAAATTGTGAATCACAAAAATCAAGAAAAATAAATAAAATTAAGAAAGCCATAGGTCAAGAGAGATTGACAAGAAGCAGAGTAGTAGTTGAAAAATCAAGTAACCAATGTGGTCCATAATTGTTTTCCTTTTAGAGTACGGTGGACAAAAGTTAAATTCTTGTCAAGTTCCTGTATATGAGTTCCTAGTATATATGTTTGTCAATTTATACACAGCCTATTTTTCTTTATAAGTCTTGCTTTTCTTCCTATAAGATTTTTCAATTTATGGGGCAATAAACTGAGAAAAGCATGCCATTAAGTATTATTATGCTTTTCCCATAACAAAGAAGTTTGTTGATTTTATTAAGAAAACTTTCTAGACTGTATAACTTTTTGTCAAGTTCCTATAAAAAAATTTACCTGAATTACAAAATTAAGAGCCTTCATTCTCCATAATGAAAAGCTAGCCACAGTAATATTTCAAACACATATAAGGTAGTAAGTAATAAACTGATTGATGGTACCAGTTGTATAGAAGGTAAGGAAACAACTAGAAGGGTAATCTCTAGTGTTGACATTTTTCTTTTCTAACAAGTGGAATCTTTTGATGCTAGGGTGTCATGAAGAGGCTATTGAGATGAGATCCAACATATACATACATGTGTATATCTTTTTGCTTGATAAGAGTCTAAAAGGTAGTGTGATATATTCAGTTGCTTGTATGGTAAAGTAGTAATGATATCCTTTTATAACTGGAAGTTTTATCTTCCTAGACCGGCTATATATATTCAATGCCTTTGTTTGTAAATGATATGGAAACTACTTCCACCAATTACAATCACATGGTATCAAAGCAGGTGCTCCATTCTAAGCTACCAAACCTAAATCTTTCTTTATCATGTTAGATGACAAGAAAGATTCCAATCATTCAGGACCAAACCTTCAACCAACCTCACCTCTACTAGATCCTTTGTCTTCTTTCTATCTTGGAGGTCGAATAATCTAGGAACTGTTCTTAACTGGCAGTCAATTAAATGGAGATAATTATCATACATGGCAATGTGCAATGCAAAATGTGTTACATGCCAAGAACAAGCTAGGTTTCGTCGATGGAACTCTAATTAAACTATAGGATGATTTGGAGAAATGTCAGGTGTGGAAAAAATGTAACCCCATGGTCATATCATGGATTTTTAATGCTTTTGCACCAAAACTCCACAATTGCATTGCATTCATGGATTCAACAAAATACATGTGAAGATCTCCAAGAGAGATTTTTGCAAGGGAATGCATCATGCATTCATGAACTGAAAAGAAAAATAGCCTTGATGTAGTAATGATATCAGTCTATTGCATCCTACTTCACAAAACTGAAATGTCTATGGGATGAATTGGAAACTTACAGCAATGTGCCAAGTTGAACATAATCTGCAGCAAAATCAATCCATACTGAGAGAAAAGATGAAAAATTACATACCTTTCTTATAGGTTTAAATGACAACTTTGGTATGATTAGGTCCAAAATTCTAAACCTGAAGCCTCTTCCAACAATCAATACAACATATGCATTAGCTGTAAAGGATAAAAAACAACAAAATGTTGCTGACAAGCGACAACCTTTAAGGGAGGCTGCTGCCTTCATTCCCAATAAAGGCCGTAATAATAAAGACAAAGGAAGTTTTCACTGAGATCACAATAGGAAATTAGGAACAACATAAATATGTGTTTTGAATTAGTAGGTTGTCTTGATTTGTGGGTCAAGAAGAAGAAACCACAGAAAAATACAAACAAGATGAAACATTGGAAAGGAACGACATGCAATTTTACTGCCCATTAGGCTGAAAACTGAGTCCACCAAGAGTATGCCAACTCTTACTCAAGCCGACTATGATCAACTGATCTTATTATCGTCCATACAAAATCAGGGTACTATGGCTAATTTTGCTAGTAAGACTCTATATATTTTTTAATTAGATTATTGATAGTTGAGGTTAGGCGCACATGTCATTATATCCACTTATGGGTTCATATCATGGTGCCTTTTCTCCATTTGTTTGTTTGCCTAATGGGATGAGCATCAAAACTCATGCTTAAGGTCAAGTAGAGCTTTTAGAGAACATCAAACTAGAAATGTGTTGCATGTGCTAATTTTATGTGTAATTTGTTTTTAGTTAACAAAGATACTAAAGATCTGAATTGCTTCATAACCTTTTTTTTTTTTGAATTTCTATGCAATACATGACCTGGGATTCGAGGAGGCTGATTGGTATGGGTGAATCTTGTGATGGCTTTTAATGCTTTAAAAGGATCACAACACCAATCATCACCACAACTAAACTTAAACCTTCTTTAATTCTATGGCATAAAAAACTTGTACATGTACGATTTGGGAAGTTAGATTTGTATCCTCAAATAGACAAGTCCACCACCAAGAAGGCAAATGGCCTTTGTGATTCTTGTCATTGTACTAGACAAAGAAGAAGTCCTTGGTCTTGACGTTCATATTATCTACTTATTGCTCCATATTGTGCCTTACCTGGTCAGTGGAAGTCTTTATTCTTTAGCCTTTGATAAGTGGCCTTACATTCTTTAGGATAAATGGCATTTGCTTGTTGTAGTAGACGACCTCTCCTATGGTGATGGCAGCCTTTTCATCATCCTCTAAGTGCATCTTGATTTGGTAATACCCAATGAAGGCATCCATGAATGTCAAGATTATAAATTATATAGTAGCTTTGACTAGTTGATCAATCTGGCGTAGCAGATAGGGGTTTTTTCAGCAGGCATTGTTGAGGTTCATGTAATCTAAGCCCATTCGCCAATCTCAGCTTTCATTCTTCACCAATACCACATTGGCCAACCTTTTTGGGCACCTCTTGGATGATGCTGCCTTTAGAAGACTTCTAACCTCATCGCTGATGAAATCTCATCATTCTAGTGTCATGTTCTTTTTCTTCTACTGGATTGGCCTAGCTAAAAGCTCGACTTGTAACTTATAGGTGAGGACCTTAAGATTTATCCTTAGCTTGGCACTTGGAGACCATGCAAATATATTGATATTAGCCCGTAAAAATTTAATGAATGAATTATTTACCTTATTAAAAAGGTCTTAGCCTACTTTAACTGTCCTTCTGTGGGCTATACCTACCTTCTTGAAGTCTTTCAAGATAGGCATGCCATGCTTGTTCTCAAAATACCCATTTTCCCTCTTTGTGGGGTCAATGTGGACCGACTCTTTATTACTCTGGGGCCTGTGCAAGTTGGCCGTGTAGCTCTTCCTACAGAGGCCTGGTCAAAAAATATTTTAACATCCCCTACTAAGGTAGTAAAGACCATTGTTAACCATTTAATATTGGGCCTAACAAGGAATTCTGCCTGGGTGGGTTTTTAGAGCAGTGCATTGTATGATGAAGGCATGTTTAGGATAAGGAACTCAAATGTCTTGGAGTCATAGATCATGCTTCCATTCTTTGTTACTCCTTTCATCATCAATTACAACTTAAAAATCCCTAAAGCAGGGACCTCTTCCCTTCTGACCCTATAAATGGGACCAAATACAGGGCTTAAGGAGGACTTTTGAACCCTGAGATTGTCCAATTAAGATGTGAATAGCATGTTGGAGTTAGCTTTGGTATGAAAGGTAGACATGTTCCACTTTAAAATTAATGACATAGGCTATAATGATGATGGGGCCGATGTTCAGAATGGTTACATGCAACACATCTACCTTCGTTAAGACATTTTTGGGGTTCATTACTTCCAACTCGGAGATCTTACACTTTTACTTCATTCTTTTCAAAAATGACTCTTTTTTTGTTATCATATGAATGGCCTAGGGTTCTAATGGTTAGGCCTTTTAAGGGAGTAAGCCCTTTTCTGCTGTCGACTTAGGTCCTTATCACGGTTGTCATCGTCCCTCCTATAGGGTTTATCTTCCTACCTTCTACAAAAAGAAGTAGGTCAAGCAATATACTCTTTGAGATTTCCAACTTTGACTAGCTCTTTGAATTAAGTAATTTAGCTGTCAACAACCTTTAGTATCATGGCCCTTGTCATTGTGGTAGTAAAAGTACTTTTTGGGATCCCTTTTGGCCTTATTACTGACAGGACAGGGCCATTTAGTCACCATGTTATACCTTTATAATGTATATATTATGTTTACCCTAGTCTTACATAGCAGCTTGTAAGAGGTCCCTTATCCTCGAGCCCTATTCTTGGATGAGGTTCTGTTGCCCTTAGGCTTCAATTGTTTTTTTTTGTGGTGTCAGCTTGTTGAATTCCTCCACATGGATGTATCTAGTGGCTCAGTCTAGGAACTCCTCAATGTTCTTAACAAGGCTTTCATGTAAATGTTCTTAACAGGATTTTCATGTAAGTCCCAAGCCAACTTGGATTCCCTTAACAAGCCCTAGATTATAGCAATCAAGTGTAATTTAGGAGACATATCTTGTACCTAGAAAACTTCAACATTGAACCATCTGATAAAGTCCATCCAAGACTCGTCTTTGCCTTATTGTATATTCAACAAATAGGTTACTGCCTTCAAGGTCGATCTACTTATCAAGAAATCACATAAGAAAGTTTGCACGAGGTCCTTGAATGGAACTAACACCCCTTGTTGGTTCCAAACCATGTCGTTGCCTCCTCGATCAAGGTAGAGCTAAAAGGCTCTACACTTGAACCCATTCATAGCCTACTATAATCTCATATAGGTGATGTAACATTATAGATGATTGACAAGATTTGTCATCTTGTCATAGGGGCCGATCTTGGGCATCTAGAAGCTCTAAAGGGTTGGCGCATTACTGATTTCATCCATGAACTATTAGACCTACATGTAATTGATGTCTACCATGGGGCCTTATTTTTATTCGGTGGATTTGACATCTTCAAAAACTTTTCCATCTAGTCCAGCCTTCATTGGACCACACTAATATCACTAGTACTTAAGCCATCAAACCGTGACTAGGATGCCCGTGATGGGTCCCTAGGTGGGGTTTGCCTATGACTTGAAGACCTAGGTGCCTCTCAATTGCCTTTTTCTATACCCTAGGTAAGGCTCTTTTTTATCTCTTATTGCATAGTGGCTTTCTATTGCTTGAAGCAGGCATGCTAGAGGGCCTAGAATTTATTATCATTGAGCATGGCAGTGCTTTTGCACTTTTTAGGATCCCAAGGAGGTAGTGGAGTGTTGCAACCACCAACTCTCCCCCTACTTAGTCTTGGTGATTTTGACCGCCATCAGCATCTTCCTTGTCATGAAAGGTATCCTGGTCACTTAGCTATCTCCTAGTGTTCAATACCATTTTTCTGACAAACGGCACTAAATTGACAGGCAAATAAGGGTGTTACCACCCAAATTGGGCAAACTGACATTGAAGCTTATGCTAGGCGATGCAAGCCTAGATCTTGCACTAAAAAACATGATCAAACCCTTGAGTTGTATGTCTAGGGACACTTGCTAATGGTCAAGTTAGCTTCACTCTCACAAGAAAGCTAGGAATTTTAGGGTTGCAGAGTGTAGAATTCTCCTTGGAGATGTGGTGAGGGTCCTTTCTTGCAGTGCTTTGAAGAAATAGTCTGAACTAGTAAGTCTCATGAATATGGGATTCTCTTTCCAAGTTGGAGACATAATCCTTCATGGTGTAAGTGTTAGCTTGTTTAGTCGTATAAATATGGTCAATCGTTGGAACTGCCAAAAATGATTTTGGTCTCACTAACAAATCAGAATAAATAAAATTGTATTATAGTGCAAAAAAACAAGGTCAAATCCCAAGGAAATTTTTTTGTAACAAAAAAATTTCTGTCAGAAAACTAAAATAAAAGATTGGGGGACTTTTTTTTTTAATCGAGTGTTGAAATAAACTAACTTTAAAATGAAATTGAAAATAACCAATACTAAAAATGCCCAATTTAGAGTTGATTATCCATTCCAGTTACGTAGTTGATTATTGAAAGAAAATATTTGTTTCAATCCAAGGAAATAACAGGACTCTTTTTACAGCTAAAAAGAACCCAAAGAATTCAATAATAAAATTAACTAGAGAAAACTTCAGATTAATATCTTAATTTTGAGTCACCTGATATTGAAAAGCAATTTCTATTCAACTTAAAATTAGCATGAAGAACATTGAACCAAAAAGTTTATTCCAGACAACCATCCAAAAGCTTAAATAATTTAATATGTTTTACTTCTCCTGTATGAACTAACCAAAAATAAAAGTAATCTCTAATCAATTCACTTGCTTCTAAATTGTATTCATTTTCTCCCAAGTTGGTTGAAAGGAAGCCAAGTGAATTTGCAATCCCAAAAGCAATCAAACAAGCAAGAACAGAAAAATTAATTGTAATAAATTTAAACCATGAAGAAGTAAACACTCAAATTTGAATAAAATTTCAACAACAAAAATCAATCCTCATAACCGGTGTTAGCGATGGAAATAGTCCCCAGAACCAAACTAGAAAACTACTTACGCATGTTTTGAATGAAAGACAAGAAAAATAAAGATATACCAAAGTGGCAAGAGAGAGAGGCCCCTGCGGCAGCTTCTGGCATCTCTTTAAAAACCAAAAAAAAAAAATCTGGTGTGGTAAAATCCACAAAATCTGCTTAAACTTTCTACATTATTATAAAATTATCCTACACAAATAAAAAAGATTCGAAATAACTAGAATGCCTTCATATGACTAAGGGATTGTGTCTTTAAGGTGAAATTTTTGCCCACATGGTTTAGAGGCCTTTGGAATTAATCCAAATCAAAATCGGTTTCAAAGTTGTGAGCCAAAAAAATGCTCAAAAACATTAGTAGTAACTTCGAGTTTAAATTTGGCCTATATATAGTCTTTATCTCTCAAAACCCAAAGCATGAAAGTTGTAGAGCTCTTTATTAGCTTCGAAATGACACATAAATTACATAAAACAGACACCTATAGCCAAATATATGCCAAAAATACTGTAACTACTTTTGAACCAGCGACAACTCACAACTTGTGACTTTGAAGACAATTTTGACACCCTTAACGTGTGAACTAGGTTTCATGGTCTGATATGATTTGTAGTTCTAGATGTTAGCTTAACAATGAATTAAGAATCAGTCAATTCCAATCTTTATAGCTCAGGAAATGATTTTTCTATTGGAACATTGCTCATCTGCTAGAATTCTGAAAGACAACCAATAAAACTTGCAAAATTGCAAATTAAATCCACTTTTCATCAATTGAGTCAAAATATGCTCTAAGCTATAAAACATGCTTAAAAATATATCTTTAAAGTTCAAAACACATTAAAACATACAAAATATGAGAGAAATAAATATAACAAATGTAAGCTATCAAATTCCCCCACACTTAGGTTTTGGTCTTCCTTGGGCAAAACTCAAAATAAAAGAAATTTGAGAAAAGATAGAAACATACTTTTAAGCTAAAAAGTGCAAGATAATTTCACATCCAAGGGTATTCAAAATTTAACAAGAATAATTAAGCATGCAATCTACCAGTTAATAGCAGCTCAAACCAAAAGTCTATGGAAACAACTTTTTCACGTGCTAGCAACAATCACCTCTAAAAACTTGAGAAAAACATTAAATTTATGCACCCAATAAAGAAAACAAACCAAGTAAATAAGAACTCAAAAAGGACAACTAATCTTACCACAATTCCATGGAAAATAGGAAATCAATTGAGAATTTATTTCTTATTCTGATTCTAATTGAACTTTTTTTTTGTTTGTCATTCTCTTGTGTTCCACTGTATAGCAAGTATATAATAAGGACTCTGCCATACCCAAGCTATAACTCGACACAATTCCAAAGTGATCTTTGACCATACTCATGCTTTTAGTACCTTTCAAGTAGTGATCGACTCTTGCCTTAAGATAAAACTCTTACCTACTTCAATATCCAGAAACAGTGAAGTAGCAACTTTTTATTCATCAGAATGCAAAAATTTAATAGTTTTTTTCTCAAATGATTAAAATTGTCCATCAACCGAAAAAACCACATATCCAACTTAATAAGCTCATAATCTAACAAGGTTTAAATCAATGTACTATGCACAAAAATTTGATGTAAAAATTAGTTTCTCAAGATAATCATAAACTAGTTTGATCAAAAATTGTAAAAATAATTTAAAAATAAGATTTGTGAGTTACATAAAGACTAACAAATTGCTAACCTAACACTCAAGCTAGGCTTTCAAGAACCAAAAAGTGAAATCATCTTAAAAATTTAGATTGATGCTCAGAAGTATGAATTGAAAAGTTTTAGTTCAAAAAATTTTGAAAAGAAAGAAATTAGAACCCGAGCTATCCACTCCTCCATACTTAAATTGAACATTATTCTCAATGTTTACAATAAAAACACAAATGGGGAAAAGAAAAGGTATTGCCTTGAAAGATTATTTCATAGTGATTTGCAGCCCAAAACTAAATTTTAACTCATTGCCCATTATAGTTTGCTTTAGTTCTAGCCTAAAAAAGTACTCCTTGAAAAAATAAAACCTTCTGTGAGAATATGAAAAATCTGAAAAACCAAAGCAAGAAAATAAAAATAAAAATAAAAGAAAAAACAATCCTGATTGTTTGTAACATAAAACCACATTTGGGTTGCCTCCCAAAAGCACCTTTCTTTATTGTCTTTTGCTAGACAACCTACTTTCTACATCAGCCTGACTCGTAGGTAGGAGTCACCATGTGAATCTCCTCTATATAGGAGAACAATATTTTTAAGAAAATGTTTCAGCCTGTGACTATTCACTTTAAAAACTTTATTAGTGCCCATACTTTCAATTTTAACAGCACCATGAGGAAAAATATTCACTACAACAAACAGACCAATCCATCTAGATCTCAACTTACCTGGCATGAGTTTTAACCTTGCATTAAAAAGTAATACCTTCTGACATTTAGAAAATTGCTTATGATTCAGCTGCTTGTTATGTAGGTATTTTGTGCATTCCTTGTACATGCTAGCATTGTCATATGCTTTTAGCATGATTTCTTCCAGATCCTGAAGTTTCAACTTTCTTTCCTTTCCAACTTATTTCAGATCCAAATTACACTGCTTAATTGCCCAAAAAGCTCAATGTTCAATCTCCACAGGTAAATGACACAACTTACCAAAAACTAACCAATACGGTGACATTCCAATCGATGTTTTGTAGGTTGTTCGATAAGCCCATAGTCCATCCTCCAAGTGCAAGCTCTAGTCTTTTCAATTAGGATTGATTGTTTTCTCCAAGATACTCTTTATTTCCAGGTTTGAAACTTCAACTTGCCTATTGGTTTGCGGGTGGTAAATAGTGGCTACTTGATGGTGCACTCCATATTTGTTCATCAATGCTTCAACAATACAGCTGTAAAAGTACGTTCCTTGATCACTAATAATTGCTTTAGGAATCCCAAACCTACTAAAAATATTTTTGATGAAGTGGTGTCCCAATGTCCTAAATTGTTTAACTTGTAGGCCTTTTGGGAATATGATTCCACTTAGTTTTAATTGGCTATCTATTTACTCGTATATAAATTGAGACAATTTATGTGCAACTAGTTTCTTGACCTACCTTGCAAGAAAATATGCATGTGTTTGTCCTGGCAATGGAAAACAAATAAGTAAACTGTTTGACAAAACATCACTCAAGCATTCCATTTAAAACGTACTTAAAACATGCCAAGACAATAAAATACTAGTTATTTCAACTCCAAGTAATAGTTTGTGCACACTCTATAACACTAGCATGCACCCAAAAGTAATTCAATGGTTTAACACCACAATGTATCTTAATAGAGACAATATCTTAGTACACAAGGTGCTATATATATATTTTCGCAAAATTTTTAACTAAGATCCATCACTTAAACCACCCTACCTTTGAGCTATCAAGCTCCAAGTGCAAGCCCTTTCTTATCCTTATGCACCATTTAGCCTCTAAACTATAAAGGCAAAACACTTAGTTAGTACAAACCTTATAACTCAAGCAACCTTAGAATCACAAGGATTCTAATAAATAAGTACTTGTAAAAGTGGAAACTTAGCCCACAACTATTCACTTAGTTATTAGGCCTAACATTAAAACCTGCGGAACAAACTTAAAGGGAGTGAGCACATGAATGTACTCAATAAGGGTCCCGTGGGGTACCTGCAAAAAATATAGCAAACAAGGATGCGAAATGGCATACAAATAAACAAACAACCAACCAACAATTAGCATAAACCAAAACATAAAAAATATGCAATTGCATGAATGTATGACGTGCAACATACACATTCCTTGGGACTTTTTACACCTTAGGTGTCTTATTCTTGCTGTGCGCTCAAACGGTGGAGGTACTTGAGACACTTGCCTTTGTATCCTGAATCATTTACCTCCCTTAAGTCCCACTTATGGGTCCTAAAGTAGGTCATCACCTCTTCTCAAATCTTACCCATCTTTCCCTTAACTTATTGTGAAAGGTAGCCATCTTATGTAGTTTAAATTGCCAAGCTCTTGGAGCTTAGCTTAAAGCTCGTTGGTGGCTTACTTACCAAATCACAAGATTTGGTTGGGATTATCTTAGTTTTCCTCTTCATTTCCCCAAAGGTCTAATGTTGTAAAACCAAGAGCTTTTCATTTATAACCCTTATTTACCCGCAAGTGTATGAAGTCGTCATGTACTAAAAGGCAAATATAGGTATCGTCCCAAGAGATAATAAGGTTTTACCAAGTATTGAAATAGAATGAATGAAGTTGCTAATTTCTAAAGCAATGTAAGATGTTAAGCTAGCGAATGCTCTAAGTACTAAAAGAGACTTGTCAAAGGGGCTAAAAATGTGAAAACCATCCCTCTAGGATTCTACTCCCTTTCCTTGCTACCTAAGCTAATTGAAGCCCTAAGATAGTCACCCCTTATGTGGTGATGAGGTTCAAGTTCAAAAACCCCCTTTCACAAGACAAGTTTTTGCTCACCCATGATTAAACAAGGCATTACTCAAGCACATGTTTTAACCTAAGGTGGATTAAGCCTCAACCCTCTTTTAAACACCTAATGAATTCCTAGATTACCTCTGATCTAAGAGACCCATTATGCCCCCTTCTTCTTTTTCATCCCCTTTTATTCTTCTTTCAAGAACTAAATGAGATTGGTGATTTGTGTGAGGTGGCCTTTCAACACACAACATTTAGCACAAGAAGAGGCAACACAAGTGATCCACATCCATAAAAAATAAACAGAGATCCATTGAATAGCAAAGAAAAGAAGTGTCATCCTAGAGAGATGTAACAACCTACTCACACTCCATCAATGTGTTCAACAATAAACCCATAAACAAACTAACCATGAAAATCCAAATAAAAGAGAAAAGGAAAAGAAGAAACCCAAGATGGATCCTAGTAGTCTAAGCCTCATTGACTCCCAGTCTCCTTCTCCAAGCTTCAAGCCTTCTCCAATGGTCAAAATCCCAAGAAGTGATGAGAAAAAGAGGGTGCCAAGGTAGATGATGATCTCTTCATTTCCTTCCTCTATTTATACCCTAGGCCACTTCTCTCCTCCTCTTCTCTTCCAAAACCCTAAAGGGATAAAAATCCCTCTTCCAAGGACAGGTCATTAGGTAGGAAGTATGGAGGACCATCAAAATTGTGAGACTCGGCGAAACAGACTAGACGCTGGCGACACATCGCCAACTGGGTTGAGATGGCGGTAACACATCACTGATTGGTGAAAATTTGACAGAACGTCACTAACGCTTCATTTTATCTTCAACCACTTCACTTGCCCAACTCTGTTTCGCTCAATCCCGCTCCCAACTGCTATGTCCATAACACCATCCATCCTGTAGAAAGCCAATGAAAACAAGAAAAAACTAAGATAAAAAGGAAGAGGTACAAGTAATTAATGGTCAAAGTTGCTGAAAAGTCAACAACTTTTACTGTTGAATTATGCGCCTAACAAACTCCCCAAAACTTAAGCCTAAGCTAGTCCCTAGCGCCCTAACCTAGAAAAACTAAACACAACAAAACGTAGAAACTACAATGTCAACCAATCACCACACCTGAACTTCAATGATCCACTAGTTCAACTTCAAAAGAAGAAATGGTGACAAAGGAAAGAAAGATTTTGCTACTTAAGGTGGAACCCTTGAAGGTCATACCCTCAACACTTAAGCTCGATTCCTACTAAAGGGGTTGTGCCATATAACTTGAGACTTATATTATGTTTCTTTCCATACGCTTGCAAGAGGATCCTACTTCCCCTACCATATTCCTTTACGGTAAGTTGTATAAAACTCAAAGCTCAAATGATTTTTCGAAAGGTTGCAATCTGGGCTAGGAAAAGAGGAGGAACCAGATGAAAGCTTTCTAAGTAGAGCTAATGAGGTAAAAAAATAAATCAAGGGCTTAAAAGAAACAATCGAATTGAATAAGCGTCAACCCAAAGTCCACCAACACATTACATCTCTTAACCAACTACTATTCCTCTTCATGTATTTCACCGCTTAGCAAGTGTACAAACAGTAGCTCTGCCTATACCCAAGCTACTAACTTAATACAATCCAAGGTGGTTTTTTTTTATATCAAACTCATGTCTCAAGCATTTTTTTCGAGCTGTGATCAACTTTTACCTTAGCAGAAGACCCTAACCTACTTCGATACTATGAAACAGCGGAGTAGTAATTAAGATTTTTTTTTTGGCATCAAAACCCCCCTAAACTTGCTCGTATTTCACTACTTCATTCAACTCAATGCAGCCTCTTCTAAGCCCATGATTTACATTTTCCACCTAAGGTGAAAAAAAAGAAATAAAGAGAGTGAAAACTCAAAATATGGTGGAATAAAGAAATAAGCAATTAGGCGCAAAGGGGCTTACTAAGAGGAAGCATGATAGGGATGGCTATTTGGGAGAAAAATTCATCCTATTGTGGGTGAAACCAAATGAGCTGCAAATTTCATATAACTACTGTGGGTTTGACGAGTCCTCAGGCAAGTTCTAGATTGAAACACAGCACAAGGATCTCAAGAAAGAACAAGTTCATAGCACAATAATCCCAAGCTAAAAACATCACACTATAAAGGTTCCACCGAAAGTTTCAAAACTACTTTCCAAATTCACTAAAACTTCAAGAGAGTAAAACTAGCAACCACATCCATCCACATGCAACGATAGTTGCCATTGGGTCCTAAGAAAAATGAAATAAGAAAACACAAAAAGAAATCAACCTATATGCTCCTACATGTAGCCTATAAAGATTAAATGAAAGAAAAGAATGAAAGAAAAGGTCACCCTAAATGAAACAAACAAGATTAACCTAATTCTCAAGAAAACAACTTAGACTAAAACAATCCGACAAACACCTATATATAAAAAAAAACAATGGCACAAACAAGGAATATCAAGCATGACTGTCAAACAAAAACCCCCCAAACCTAAGCACAATATTGTCCTTAATGGGAGTGAAGAATGGAAAAGAGTTGTTCAAGAATCATACCTGGGGGTAGATGTTCCTGCCCCTACTAATCCTCACCCATGTCATTGTGGTCGGAAGAGCCGCCAGCTAGAGGGAAATAAGATGGACCTTTAGACGGGTCATGGGGAGGCCCAAAATGCGGGTAGAAGGAGGTGGACCACTGGAGGGATGCGGCATGTACCACGGGTATGCCGAGGGGTGGAAATGTGAAGGAATGGGTTAGAAAGGGGGGTATTCCTGAGGCAGGCTCTGCTGCTGCTGTTGGTGGCCCCAATGAACTTGGCCAGAGAAGGATTCTTGATTACTGGTGATGAGCACATTTCTCTAGCAAAAGAAGCAAAGGTGCCACCAACCGATTTGAACTGGGCAACCAACTCATCATGCTGCTCTTTCATGAGGATGTACATCTTGTTAAGTGCCGCGGCTAATAATGCCGGAGTAGCGGTAGCTGGGTCAACCAACTGCTCATAGGTCCTCCCTTGCTTTTCTCCTCCCCGATCCTGCTCCTGAAACTGCTCTTCCTCTTCTTTCTTTTCTTTAACCTGCTCTTACTCATGAATGACGTCTTCCTCCTCCTCCTCTGAAGCTATCTCTTGAATGCCCGTCGATGCTCCGCTTAGTTTGTCCACTGAAATTGGCGTTATGACCAAAGATACCTTCAAGGGGTCCTCCAAGTCAACATCGACCCTCAAAAGAAAACTAGTGTTTAACTGTGGGAAGGGTAGATTCCCCTGCTTTGACTTTGTGGCACGAAGAATATGCTTGAAGATGAGGCATCCGACATCTATTAAAAAATCACATGCAATACAATATAGGACCTCCAAATGATCCAAGGTGACCTCCCGAACGTGAGTTGTCGGGATGAGGCGAGAAGAGTTAAAGTAATTCCATGCTTTCATCTCAGGTGGGAGAGCTGAGGAGCTTAAGTAGAGCTTCCTATGAGGCTGATCCTTCCTTAATGTCCAGTTGATTGGGTGACTGCACACTATCTGAGCCATTTGCTCAAGTGTGGCTTCTTTGATTGATTCTCCAATTGGCGGGTTAATCTGAAGCAAGCTGTTGATAGCTATGTCATCATAGTGCATGCTGTGAGTCCTCACAAAGCAAACCTTCGCCCGGTGATTCAAATAATATGCCCCATTAGATTCACATAGAACTCCATGATCAGTATTTTAGGCACCTCTGCCCGAGGATGAGCAACCTAGTGCTGCCATCCTCGCCTCTCCACCACTCGCAAAATACCCTCTTTTTCTTTCTTGGAGAAGTCAAAGCCCTGCTCCAGTGTCAACTTGCAGATCGAGAACCCCTCGAAATAGTTATGGAGAAAAAATGGTTCTTGTCATAAGGAGGTTCTTGAGGCTCCTCCTCACGAATCCTTTTTCCCCTTCCCTTTTCCTTAAGAGAATGAATTGGCACTGACTTGTGAGGCATGTTTCCTATAAAGCCAAACACAAAATTCAATTCAAGATCCCTTACATGAAATATTACGGGACAAAGAACTAGCATTCACGACCACGAATACCATTTCAACTTGGAAAACTATACAAGAAAAGCTCATGCAAAGTTGAGGTATTTCAATGCCTAGTTCATGTTCATACTAGCGTATCGGAGCATTCTAGGAAATTGTTCTAAGTGTGTTGAGGCCCGAGCACGTTGGGATTAGGCATATATGCAATACATACTTGCTAGTTGAGTAATTCATCATGAAGAACGAAGCCCAACCTAAGAGTTGTATGCTCATAAACATGCTATCACAAGAATCCTCACAATAGTCCATACATGATTGTTGCCTTTGCTACATATGAAAATCATGCTTTCGAGTGTAAACCAATGGCACAAATTTGCAATATGCAATACCTAGATGCAACCTATACAAAGAATTGAGATAAACAAAAAGCACATAAAGCTACATTGTTGTGCAAAGTACCTATGGAGGAACTTGAGCTACACTTTTCCGGAAACAATCAAATGTTAAATTCAAGCACCCTAGAGCAAATTAGTAGGAATTCAAGCTTGACCCACTTTTAATCCATGTAGATAAAACTTTCAGAGTCCACCAACCAACAATAATAAGCATCATCAAGGAATTGCCATGAAAATTTCATGACCCTATTTGTGGGCAATTTTCTAACTATGATTTTCATTCCAAATCCACAACCAATCCATTAAACACTCCTAATACATACATATGCTTAATGTAGATCAAAATCAAGCAAGAAATCCATAAATCCAAATGGTAATTAATCAATTTCAGGACCCCACAAGCATGCACGATTCGCACCCAATAAAGCATCGAAAAGGACAAGAAAAGAGGAAGAAAAGGAAGAGGAACTTACTTGCTTTGAATCTTGAGAGAAAAGCCAACAAGAAAATCAAACTGTAAGGCTTATGGAAGGGCTATTAAGAGTTGAAAGGTTCTTTGGTGGAGGGGCGGGTTAAAAAGTGAAGAGAAATGAAAACATAAAAGATAAAAATGATAGTTCAGGTATCAGCGACGTGTCGCCACTAAAGGCGAAATTCTGGCAACGCATTGCCAAAGTTATGAATGTTCTAGCATTTTTCTTTGCAAATTGGCAATGCGTCGCCAGCGTTTGTGAACACACCTTCAATTTTTAATAGTTTTGCAATTTAACCCCCTAATTTTCTATACTTACGCACTTACTACTTGACCAATCAAAGAATTGTACTTCCCCAAGTTGAACTAGTGTTGTCCATCTCATCCTTTCTCCTTCCTATGGTTCTTCCAACCCTACAAAAACACATTAAAACACCAAATAACCACAAAATAAAAAATAAAACACAAAGTAACTCGTGAAAGTGAAAAGACAAGGTAATGGAAATCAGGTTGCCTCCCGACTAGCACTTGATTTTACGCCTTTAGCTAGGCGCCTTTGACTATTCCTTCAAGGGTCAGGTTTGGCCAAAATTAATTAGCCAATGTGCCAAAGTTCATCCCCATTATAGGCTATCACTCGTTCTCCATTGACTTGAAATATGGATCCATCATGACCCTTGAGCTCTACCGTTCCATATGGCTTCAACTTAACCACTTCGAACGGCCCTAACCACTTGGATTTTAACTTTCCCGAGAAAAGCCTCAACCTTGAATTGAAAAGAAACACTTTTTAACCCGGTTAGAAATCTTTCTTCACAAGCATCTTATCATGCCAAAGCTTCATTCTCTCCTTATAAATCCTTGCATTCTCATAAGCATCAAGGCGGATTTCATCCAACTCATCCAATTGGATAGCTCTCTTCTTTTGGGCACTCTTCGACTCAAAATTCATCTTCTTCACCGCCCAATATGACTTGTGCTCCAACTCCACCGGTAAGTGGCAAGCCTTCCCAAACACAAGTCAATACGAAGACATTCCAATAGGTGTCTTGAATGCCGTTTGATATGCCCAAAGTGCATCGCTCAACTTTTGTGACCAATCTTTTCGATTGATGCCCACCATCTTTTCCAATATTTTCTTGATCTCCCGGTTTGAAATTTTGGCTTGGCCATTTGTTTGTGGATGATAGGGGAAGGACACTTTATGCCGCACACCATACTTCACTAGAGCTTGAGCCAAAGTCTTGTTGATGAAGTGTGATCCTTCGTTAGAGATAATTGCTCTAGGTGTTCTAAACCTTGCAAAAATATTCCTTTGAAGGAACTTGACAACCACATTAGCATCACAAGAAGGGGTGGCAATGGCTTCCACCCATTTAGAAACATAATCAACCGCAAGCAAAATATAATGATTGCCAAAAGAGGGCAAAAAAGGTCCCATAAAATCTATACCCCATAAATTAAACACTTCTACCTCAAGAATATTTTGCAATGGCATTTCATCTCTCCTAGAGATGTTTCCTAACCTTTGGCATCTATCACATATCTTCACAAAGGTATATACATCATTAAATAAAGATGGCCAATAATAGCCGGTTTGCAATACCTTACTTGCCGTCTTGGAAGCTCCAAAGTGACCGCCACATGGTGAGGAATGACAATGGTAGAGAACATCCTTTACCTCCTCATTTGATATGCACCTCCTTATAATTTGGTTGGCAAACTGGAAAAAGAAGAGAGACTCATCCCAAAGATAATGTTTGACATTAGCTTGAAACTTCTTCTTTTCTTGGTAAGATAAATTTGGTGGCAAGACTCCACAAGCTAGATAATTCACATAATCCGCATACCATGGCAACTTACCTTCTACTTTGAATAGACTTTCATCCGAGAAGTGCTCTTGAATAGGTCTCTCTAAAGGTTACTCTTGGCCTTCCAATCTAGATAAGTGGTCGGCCACAAGATTCTCACATCCTTTCTTGTCCTTCACCTCCAAATCAAATTCTTGAAGCAAGAGAATCCATCTTATAAGTCTTGGTTTGGTGTCCTTCTTGGTAAAAAAATACCTAATTGCCGCATGAATTGGTGTGAACCACAACTTTAGAACCCATAATGTACGACCGAAACTTGTCCACCGTGTAGACCACCGCCAAGAGCTCCTTCTCTGTTGTGGTATAATTTTGTTGAGCTTCATCCAAGGTTTTGCTAGCGTAATAAGAAACTCAAAAAATCTTTTCCTTCCTTTGACCCAACATCGCCCCCATGCCGAAATTGCTAGCATCACACATGATTTTAAATGGTTCCTCCCAATTGGGTGCTACCACCACCGGTGCACTCACCAATTTCTCCTTCAAAATCTTGAATGCTTCCAAGAAACCATCATAAAAATGAAATGACACATCCTTTTCAAACAAGTTGCATAATGGCTTAGCAATTTTGGAAAAATCCTTTATAAATCTCCGGTAGAAGCTGATATGCCCCAAGAAACTTCTTACCCCTTTCACATTAGAGGGAGGCGGTAATTTTTCAATGGCCACAATCTTGGCTCTATCCACCTCCATGCCCTCACAAGAAATTTTGTGCCCAAGTACTATACCCGAGCTAACCATGAAATGACAATTTTCCTAATTCAAAGCTAAGTTAGTTTTTTGACATCTCTTCAAGACAAGAGCTAGATTATCCAAACATGCATCAAAAGAATCACCAAAGACCGAAAAATTATCCATAAATACCTCCATGCATTTTTCCACCATGTCCGAAAAGGTGGCCATCATACATCTTTGAAAGGTTGCCGGTGCATTCCAAAGTCCAAATGGCATTCTTCAGAAAGCATATGTACCCCAAGGACTAGTGAAAGTATTCTTCTCTTGATCCTCTGGTGCTATCACAATTTGATTATAACCCGAATACCCATCCAAAAAGCAATAAAACTTATGCCCCTCCAACTTATCCAATATTTCATCAATAAAAGGAAGGGGGAAATGATCTTTTTGGGTAGCATTGTTGAGCTTTCGATAATTGAAACACACTCTCCATTTGGTGACTAACCGAGTTAAAATCCATTCACTGTTATTATTGTCCACCACGGTTGTACCATCCTTTTTAGGTATCACTTGCACCGAGCTTACCCAATGGGAATCCGAGATTGGGTAGATAATCTCGGCATTGAGCAACTTCACAATTTCATCTTTTACTACTTCCTTCATCTTTGGATTTAACCTTCTTTGAGCTTCAATGGAAGGCTTAAAGTCATCTTTCATAAGAATTTTATGCATGCAAATTTCTGGGCTAGTTCCCTTGATGTCGAAGATGGACCAAGCTATTGCCCCTTTATGCTCCTTCAACACTCAAATCAATTTCTCTTCCTCCAAAGTAGTCAATGTGGAAGAAATAATCACCGGAAAGGACCCTCCATTGCCAAGATAGACATACTTGAGATCTTTTGTTAGTGGTTTCAACTCCAACTTAGGCTCTTCCTTGAGATCACAAGATAAAAGTTGCTTTACCATTTTCCTTGTGATGCCCAGCACCATCTTCATCGTGCGACATGGTGTGACTGAGAGGGACTTCTGGCATGGAGGAACGCTTGAAGTGTAAATTTCCTAGGAGAGTCTACCTGAAATGCTCGAAAAACAGGTGTTAGGACGTACCCTGAGTCTTTTTCCGGGGAGGAGCCTCCGACGCCCAAGTCAGTGTTTTGGAGGTGGAGAAGAAGTGCTAAGGGCCAGAGATTCTTGCCTATTGTGTTTTCTTTTTTGGGGGAGAAGAGATCCCCTACTAAGGCCATTTCCCGGATATATATAAGAGGAGGTGGCCCGTTCAGATTGTGACACGTGTTCAGTTAGATGTAATCTGTCTTTTCTAGGGGTGGGGGCCTCTAGCCATCTGCAGGCTCCTCGGGGCACGGGCTAGGGCGAGCGTAGCCCCTCATGACAAGACGTAGATGGCGTCGGCGTGTCAGAGCGCGTTTTAGGGCTGCGTGTGGCGTGTGCGGGCGACGTGTCAGAGGCTCTTTAATTGCTTCTGCCGTACCCCTGAGGTCCCTTTGATTGAGGTCGCCCTTCGGAGTAAGGGGCCTTTTCCCGGATTCATATCGGTAGTTTAGGGGATCCTCTAGCTTTGAAGTTGCTCCTTCGAGGTGATTCTTTCCTGCCGAAGGTGGCTGGTCCCTCTCCCCTGAAGCTAGTTCGGTAGCCCTCCTGAGGGAGGCAATACGCTAGTTTCCCGAGGTTGGTACTGTCATCCTCAAGGGCGTTGGCGGACTACCGAGATTGTGTACCCAAGGCGTCAGACTCCCTCCTTTCCAAGGTCAGTACTGGCGTTCCTCGTGGATGATGCTGGGTTTTCCCTAGCGTGGTGTTGAACCGAAGTCCCCGGGTGGTCGGGGCGATAGCACTTCGGCTATCACATGTGTCACACCTCATACAGGCCCTGGCCTGTAAGTCCCCAACCTGACTCACAAGCCCAAACTAAAAATTGGGTAACTAGCCCTCGGCCATACCACATGGACTATCTTTAAGTCTTATTTTCTTAAGGTAATGGGCCTGGGAGGTGGCCCAGGTGGCTTTCAAACCAAACTAGTAATTACTTGCAGCGTAAGTAAGGCCCAAACCACTTTCTTGCATGACAAGCAAGGCAACAAATAATGCAACTTCCAGTGCATACTTGGTGTGCAATCAAGTGTGCTACCTATATGGCAACCAAGAAGCCCACAATGTTGGTTTAAGTTTGGAAAACCACAAGGAACAATGCATGTAGCTCTCGGCCATCAAACATACATACAATGGTGCACCATACAACTTGCAAGATCATGCCATCCATATCATATAAAAGTGCCAAACCTTGGCCCATAACACTCATAACATATATCCATACACATAACCATCCATACTCTCATACATAACTTGGCATACAAGGTTCTCAAAATAACACCATCTAGGTATCCGAGACTATAAATATACACAACCAAAAGTGTAGTCTACCTAGCAAATAACATGGCTAATAATGCCAAGCACCCATAAGTTGTTCATGCCAAGTTATATACAGACAGAGACCAAACTCCTAATGCTCAAACATCACCTTAAGGATCCCATACAAAAGCACACACTTCAACACCAAGCCCGTGGCCATGTTCATGGTCATAAAGGTGAAAAGCAAAACCAGAGCTAAAGTCCAGGTATCCATGCTCCCCTAGACAGTTCCCACTCTATAGCCTGCAAGCTTAAACCATAAGTCTCGGCCAACTCACAATAAGACTTGCAAATAATTCTAAAGTGTCAAGCCAAGCACACATTGGCACATACCTTAGCAACAAAGCAAATAAACACTAAGTGCACACACAAGGCAGCTTAGCACTACTCAGGCTGAATATCCTTGCCTGAAAAAAATGGAGAATGGGAAGTGAGTTTAACTCAGTAGGATTCACTTCATTATACCCAACTCTTAAAGAGTTTATTTAGTTAAGCCGAGTGAACACTCAAGGCTTAACCTCCAATTAGTTAGCTCAACCTGCAAAACAAACATAAAGACAAGAAAAGCAGGTGTATACAATAACAATAATGGGGGTTAGCATGCACAAGAAATCACCAAGGCACACAAGTACTCACACACACTTCACATTGTTGCTCTCGGCCATATAAGCCATACATGTACCCGTGTGCAATCCTTGCACTTAATCTTACCAATAACAGTCCATATGGAGCTCCCAAAATGCCAAGCAAATAGGCCACATTCACTTGCATTTTTAGTACATGTACCATAGTCAATTAGCTAATCAACATTCCAACCAAATATAACCAATAAGCCCATCAAGTAACTAAGATCACATGGCAAATTTTAACCATCACTTAGCCACCTTAACACTTGAACCATGGCATATATTACCAAGCGAACTCAAGTGTAGTGAACCCTACCTCAAGCTCTCGGTCTCCAATAAAACTTCAAGTGTCCAAGTGCCTTTCAACCTCAATGCCTACCATAATAAGGCATAATCATTAACAACATAACCCATGGATCAAATACCATGATTTCAATGAAAGACACTATCACCCAACACTTTGAAGCTCTCAGCCGTATAAGCCAAAATACTTAAACATAAGCTGCCCATTAATCTGACATACCATGAGCCATTATAATCTCCAATAAACAACAACCATGGCATTAATGCCAAGTAACCAAGTGAAATATACCATTTCACTCCATTTCAAGCTTTCGGCCAAAGCACACATTTTTATCTCATGGTACTACTCAACATTCCATTACACCAAATGAGTAGTCAACCAACTAATAAGCTTACTCATGGCACAATTACCATGTAACTAAGCAAAATACATGTAAACACCATTTCCACTCTTTCGGCCATAGTACCCATTTCACATACACATGTTCTTCATTCAATCCAATCCAACACAAATATACCAATGCATCAATAAGCATGGTTCATGGCGTTAATGCCATGTAAACAAAGATTGAACATGGGTTACCTCAAAATGCACTTTCGGCCAAAGTACTAACTTGCACAATCTTGGTGTTCTTCACCCAAACAACCTTATCACAAGGTTAAATAATCATCAACAAGCATCACACATGGATTAATTTCCATGAACTCCAAGAAGAACACCAAGAACACATGTTCATCACATTCGGCCATAGCTAGGTTTTCCACATAATATTTCAATTGCTCTATTCTCCAAGCTTAGCAACATATGAGCATTCAAAATTCCTTGTTCATGGAAAGAAATACCATGGATTCAAGGAAATTCCGAGGTTACCTCAAGAACCCTAGCTCAAATGGCTCGGCCCTTCACCATTTCTTCATAAACAAAGCTTGAATCCAAGCAAGCACAAGCCGAATCCACTTCTCCAAGCTTGAATTCGCCAAGTACTTCAAGAACTTTGGATGTCAAGGCAAGATTGTGAAGGAGCTCTCAAAACGCTCTCGGTTTAGCAAGGACAAGGAAGCCCGAAATGAAGCAAATGGACTTAGGCTAGTTTCGGCCGAAAGTCATTTGCTTTAGTTAGCTAAAATGCCAACTTCCACTTCCATTTCTTTGCATGCCGCAATATAGCCCTTAAGTCCACTTATGCACAAGGCCGCCACTCAAACTTGTGTCTAAATGGGCACTTAAGTCCACACATGGCTCAAAGTGCCAAGCAAATAAACAACACAAGTACCAAGGTGTCATAAGCACCCATGCATGACCGGCCATGTAACTAAAATAAAGACTAGTTAGTTTAACTAGTAACTAGTGAATAGTACACTAGTGGTAGACAAGATTTTGGCTAGTAATCATTGTTGTCTCCCACAAATGGTCTAGTCTTGCACTAGCCATTATAGAAATTTGCATGGCCAACAATGCCATCTTTAAACTTGTGGTTTCACTTATATCACTTAACTTAGTGCACAGTTTGGTCCCCTTTCTCAGTTTTCTGTCAGCTTTCCCATAGTACATTTTCCATGTGCAACTAAGTCCTGATAGTTTCCAGTTTTGCACATAAGTCATTGTGCCAGTCTCCATGGTTCCTCTTTCTTCCCTTTCTGTTTTCTCTCATTTTTCCTTGGTTCTCCTTGGCCTAAGCCAAGCACATAGGAGGTGCCTAACAACATGCCCCGCATGGAAAGTCGGAGTGAAAACTTCGGCTAGTAGTCCTTCTGGGGACACGTTTTAGGGCTCGGAATGTGACGTTCGCTAAGAAGGCACTTCGCTACCAGGAGACAAGTCTTGTCCGGATAGGTGTCACATGTCTACCCTTTGGTGTTCTCGAGATACCCAATTTGTTTACTTTTTCTGCTGTAGGTCAGTGGACCGTCGTGTCTCGAAACTAGGCGTGTCAGCCTAGAGCGGCGTGCACGGGTTCTTGGGATGTCAGAGAACGTGTCCTAGTTTCTCGTGACGGGTGACACGTGGCTGGCGCTAGTTGGGGACGGTCACGTCGGTTACAGTAGGCACGTCTTTTCATGTGTGAGGGGCAATTATGGCAACGTTTCGCCTTCGTGGAGCAATTATGACGTCGATTCGGCTACCTTTCCTCGGTCTATATAAACCTTCTTCCGTCATAACCTTCATTTGCTTTCTCTTTGCTCTTGCTTTGCTCTCGTTTGCTCTCGTGCCCTTTCTTCTTTCTTTGCGGCGATGTTAACGGCGGTGCGATTTCCGGCCACCTTTCACGACAGCATCCTCAAACCCTGATTTCAGCAAAACTTTTGGTGGGTTCTGATTCTAGAGGTTCTTCGGTTTCTTTGTTTTCTGCTTTCTCTAGCTTTCCGAAGTCATTTTTCTTCTTTCCGAAGTCCTTCCATTCTTTGACCGACTATGTCTTCACCTGTCCCCCTCGCGCCTGTTCAAGCTGTCCCCTTTATGTCTATTGAACCCATCCCTAAGAGCCAGTAACCTCTCATGTCTCACCCTTGTTGTTCCACTTCGGAGAAATTAGAGAAGTGGACAGCCAAATTTTTTCTTCCCTCCTATGTCGTTACGAGGTTACCTCATCTCGGTCATTATAGTTTTATGAACGAAGACGATGACGTTACCGTTTTTTGAGCCCAATGAAGGCCGGACTTCGGTTTCCTCCCCCGAGGATGATTTGCGACTTTTGCCAACTTCATGCCATAGCCGTGAATCAGCTTCCTCCGAACTCATACTGTTATTTTAACGCCTTCCTCTGCATGTGCGGGGTCTTCGGAATAGAGCCTCACTTTATCCTGTTCATGCAGTACTACAAGCTCTATCCGTTCCCAAAGGTTGGCTTTTATTTCATGCTACCTCGGGGATCTGGGAGCAAAAAGTTCATGTTCACCTTCGCTACTAAAGATAGCTGGCGAGGGTGGCAAAAGAAGTTCTTTTTCCTAAAGGTGGCGGAGGCTTGGTTGTACGTCCTGACCAAGTGGGCTCGGGGAAAGCTGGAGACGGATGTCGTAGACCCCAAGAAGCTGCTAACTCCCGAGTTGGTGGTGAGGTTTGCAGACTTCGACAGACGTATTCGTGCTGTCACCGACTGGGATGCCAAGGTCCCTTCACGCTCTCTCTACCCCTTCCCCATCATGTGGAGGCTTATGACCGAGGAGGTCCTTCGGGAGTAGGGGGTAGTCAAGGAGCACAAGACGGACCTCGCCATGACAGCTCCTGCCATCGATGGGAAAAAGTCTTGATTAGTGATGCTCCTTTGGAGGGAGCTCACTTATGAAGCCTTTTTTGAAAGTAAGTTTTCTTCCAAAAATTTTTAGTATAAGTATCCGTCTGGACTTACACTGATGTTTTCCTTTTTTTTTTCAGAGATGGGCGATGAGTCTGCTGCCTACTACAAGTCCCTCTTTCTCAGCCAAGCCGAAAATGGGGAACAAACAAAGAAAGGCGCCTCCCGAAGGCGCAAGACTACTGGGAGTGGGCCGTCTTCGGCCAAGAAGGCAAAGAAGGACATCCTTCTTCCACCTCCAGGAGACGCGGCGGAGCTCATCGGTGAGCCTGAAACTCCCACCGAGCCTGAAACTCCCGCCGAACTTCCTGCCGAGGTGATCACCAATGCTGCTTCTTTAAGTCCCGCCACGTCGGTGGATCTTTTGGGCTTTTTGGCAGGGGGTCCCCATGCTGGGGATTTAGAAAGATGCCTAAAGGACAAGGGCAAATATATCCCTACCGATGTGGAAGAGGTCCAGGACTCTGATGACGACGTTGCTGAGGTTGCGCCAGGTTTGTCTCTTACCTCCTTTTTAGTACTCGCAGCCTTATATCTTGCATAGCTAAGGAGTTTTGTCTGACGAGACGTATGCTTTGAATTTTGCAGAAGAACTGGCGCCCTCAGCTTGGATGGTCGAGCATGCCTGAAGGTGGGCTCTTTGGGATTCCCACATCCCAAAGAACAACGTTCCAAGGGAGCTGTTCTGGTCTTTCACGGAGGACATGAATCTGTTCTCCGAGGATTACCAGGAAATGGCTCCCCAGATGGCGAAGGGCGTGCTCACCCAGGCTTCCTTTAAGCCAGTTGCTGAGGAGTGTGCCAGCGATGATGCCCTTGCTGCTAAGGTTTTCGAGCACGCTGCCCAGGTAGTTCTTCAGGCCTCTTCATTCATTTTTTTCCACCCCCTTTTTTTTCTAAGTGTTTTGGCTTTCTTTGTGCAAATTTGATTGAGTACCTTCTCCTTTTCCGCAGCTTTTGGGGTATAGTGGATACCTCCGAGCTTGGGCAGCAAGGCAATCTTCGGTTCGAGCTTGGGCCGAAGATAAACTAGAGAAGGCCAGGGTATTCTGCGCCAGCTCGGTTATGAAAAATGCCGAGCTGAGCCAAATAGCCAAGGAGGAGCTTGCCAAGCTTCGGGAGGAATTCTTGAAGTGCCAAGAGGAGCTCTTGAAGGATTTCTCCAAGAAGATGTCCGACCTTGGAGAAAAGGTTGTAAGCTTGACCTTGGCCAACAAGGCCATTCAAAAGGAGAAAGAAGAAGAATCTGCCCTCCTGGAAAAGGCATTTGCTGACAACGCCAAACTCCAAGCCAAGGTCGAGGTGCTGAAGAAGGGTTTAAAGAAGACGAAGAAGATAAAGGAGTTAGAGAATGAGGTTGCAGATCTCCAGAACGGGGTAGATGACTTGGGCGTCAAGAAGGACAAGGCCGTTCAGGCAACTAAGGTTGCCTTTCAGGACGGCTTCTGCCTAGCTCGCCATCAAGTTCTGAAGAAATATCCAGATCTCAACCTTTCCTTCCTGGCTGCCCTGGATATTCCTTAGGGGCCCCGGTGGACCTGGTCGAAAATCAAGCTCCTCAACCTGTCGTTTGCCCTCCTCTGGCCCCGAAGGTGGATAAAGACACAGGAGCTGGAGCTTCCCATGACGCCAGGGTTCCTTAGATATTCTAAGGCCTTTTCCTTCTTATTTTTCCTTGTAATGTTTCCTTCTCGTAACCTTCTCCTTGTACCAAGGCCTTCTTCAATGAACTTTTCCTTCCTTTATGACTCAGTTAAGTCTTTGAGCAACAGTTTTTGTTTCCACTTGTCTCGACCACTTTTGGTCAAGGGATTTCGGAAAGGTATGCTTTGCCCGTTTTGTCGGCCAACCTTCGAGTTTTGGGTCTTTGATGAACTCCCTTAGAAAATTTTAGGCTACCTTCGTTAGCCGTATTTGACGGACTCCCACTTTTTTGGGCATATAACCCAATCGACTTCGGGAGGAAAATGTGACTTTTGCGAATACACGTTTAAGCTTTGTTCGGCAAGTACTCTCAGATAGGAGAAAACTCCTGCATTTAGAAAAAGTTTCTAACTTGTACGATTTCTCATCAAGATTCTAAGTATAGAATTTCTTCAAGGCATCCGAGTGTCACGTATTTTTCAGTTCTCCCCCTTCGGTGTCGCCGAGCTTGTATACTCCCCTTCGGACCTTGTCAAGGACCAAGTAAGGCCCTTTTTAGTTCGACCGAAGTACCCCATGGGACGGTCTTCGGGGTTCAAATTCAGCCTTTCGGAGGACGAGGTCTCCTTTCTTTATTCCTTTTAGCCTAACGTGCAAATTTGCGGCGATGGCCACTCTTTGTTGGAAGGCCTTCCTTCTGAGCTCGGCTACCTCTCTGTGTTCGTCGATTAGGTCGAGCTTAGTTCTCAATCCGAGGTAGTTCCCTCTTTCATTGAACACTTGTACCCTGACTAATGGCCATACTACCTCGATAGGGATAATGGCCTCTGTGCCGAAAACGAGCGAAAAAGGTGTCTCACCGGTGGCCCTTCGGGGTGTTGTCCGATAGCTCCATAACACACTAGGGAGTTCTCTTGGCCATTTTCCCTTTGCTTCCCCCAATCTCTTTTTTAGACCATCTTTTATGGTTCTGTTGAATACCTTTACTTGTCTGTTACTCTGAGGATGAGCTATCGGGGCGAAGTGCATCTTTATTCCGAGGTCGGTGATGAATTCTTGGAATCCTTTGTCAATAAATTAGGAACCATTGTTGGCCACGATCACCCTTGGTATGCCGAATCTGCATATGATGCTTTTCCAGACAAATTTTTGTATATCCTTTGCCGAAATGGTTGCCAGGGGCTCTGCCTCAACCCATTTGGTGAAGTAATCTACTGCAACCACGTAGAATTTCACTCCTCCGAGTGCTATCGGGAGCGGCCCAATGAGGTCAATGCCCCATGCTGTAAAGGGACAGGGGTAGTCAGCCAAGGTTATTAATTCCGAGGGCAACCTTTGAACGTTGGCATGTCTTTGGCAACTGTTACATTTTTGGACAAACTGTCTTGCGTCCTTTCTTAATGTGGGCCAAAAGTACCCTTGGCGGAGTATCACTCCTGCCAAAGCGTCAGTCCCGATGTGGGAACCACAAATTCCCTCGTGGACTTCCTTAAGAATTGTCTGAGTATCATTTTCACTGACACACCTTTGCAATGGACTTGCGTATCCCTGTCGGTATAGTTCTTCCCCGATTAGGAAGTATCGTCTGGAGCGTCTTCGCACTTTTGCTGCTTCGCGAAGGTCATCAGAAAGCTCCGAGGTTGTAAGGTACTTCTTTATAGGATTTTCCCATCCTTCTCCCGAGGCTGCTATGCTCATTATCACGATGCTTGGGTAGCTCAGTACTTCGGTGAACCTTTTTGATTTGGCCAGACTGTCTGCTTCAGCATTGTCTCGTCGAGGCACATTTTCGATATGCACCGCGTCGAACTCCTGGATGAGCTTTGATACAAGCTCATGGTACTTTGCCAAAGTTGGATCTTTTGCGCTATAATCCCCCGCCATCTGTCGGACCACCAGCTGAGAGTCACTGTGGGCCTTCAGGTTCCTTACACCAATCTTTCTAGCAAGGCACACCCCTTCTATGAGAGCCTCGTATTCTGCCATATTGTTAGTGACATTAAACCCAAATTTGACGGCTTTCATTACTTCCATGCTTTCGGGGCCGCGAATGACTACCCCGGCTCCCTGGTGTTCGGAGCCATAGGCCTCATCTACAAACAGAGTCCATTATGGCTCATTTTTTCCAAGGTCTGATTGATCACCTTCGGTAAAAGGTATCTCGGCAATGAAGTCTGCTAGAGCTTGGGCTTTTATTGCTTTCCTCGGCTCGTAAGTAATATCATACTTGCCAAGCTCTATGCACCACTTGGAAAGCCTTCCCGAATGGTCTACTCTCTTCATGACATCCCGAAGAGGTAGGCTACTTCGGATAATAATAGGGTGAGCTTGAAAATACAGACGCAGTCTTCTGCTTGCTAGTACTAGGGCATAGATAGCTTTTTGCAGTAGAGGATACCTGATTTCGGCATCATGCAGGGACTTGCTCACGTAGTATACTGGCCATTGCTCTGCCCCCTCTTCCTTCACGAGAACCGAGCTTAGTGCCTTTTCAGTAACAGCGAGGTATAGTACAAGGGGTTCTCCTTCTAGTGGTTGCCGAAGAGTGGATAGACGGGCTAGATAAATTTTGAGCTCTTCCCAGGCCTTTTGGCAATCCTTATTCCAAGGATCGTCATTGCTTCCGAGGTTGCCACCATTTTTTGCTGCCTTGGTGAGAACCTTAAAGAATGATCGGCAGTGATCCCCATACCTGGAAATGAATCTGCTAAGGGACGTTATTCTCCCAGTGAGCCTTTGCACATCCTTTGTTGTAACAAGAGTTTGGAATTCAAGTAGTGCTTTGACTTTTTCCAAGTTGGCATCGATACCTCTTTCCGATACCATGAACCCAATGAACTTGCCGGAGCTTACGCCGAAGACGCATTTTTCCAGATTAAGGCAAATTCCGAATGCTCTAAGTTGGTGGAAAGTTTCCTCCAAATTCGTGACATGACCGTCAGGCATCTTGCTCTTGACCATCATGTCATCGACATAGACTTCCATGTTTCTCCCTATTTGGTTTTTGAAGACCTTGTTCATCAGCCTTTGGTAGGTAGCTCCTGCATTTTTAAGCCCGAAGGGCATTTTGACGTAGCAGTATGTACCACCCTTGGTGATGAAGGCAGTTTTCTCCTCATCTTCAGGATCTATTCTGATTTGATGATACCCACTGAAGGCGTTGAGGAAGCTCAGGAGTCCATACTCAGCAGTTGAGTCTACCAACTGGTCTATTGGCGGGAGAGGATATGAATCTTTAGGGCAAGCATCATTTAAGTTCCGAAAGTTGATGCACATTCGGAGCTTGTTGCTTCCTTCCTTTGTGGCGATAACCACATTGCTTAACCATTTGGGGTACTTGACCTCCCTGATTACGCCTGCATCTATCAAGTGCTGGACTTCGGTTTTGACAAAGTTATTTTTGTGTACCGAGAGGCTTTGCTTTTTTTTGGCGAACAGGCCTTGCCTCTGGGCTCACTTTAAGGCTATGCTGTATTATGCGGGGGTCTACCCCAGGCATGTCTCTCGGCGAGTAAGCGAATAGATCTTTATTCATCAGTAGGAAAGATACAAGTTTTTTCTTGTCACCTTCGGCCAATTTTTTCCCTATTCGGGTATTTCAGACTGGGACAAGCTCTATTTCTTCCGTTTCTATTTTCTCAGGATCTTCTGTTCCTTTCAACTCTTCTGTGAGCAAGTTCTTCGTTTCCGTGGTCTGCACACAGTTCATCACTGGGGCTTTCCTCGCCTTAACGAACATTTTGCTCACCTCCCCCTGGTCGATGAAGATTTTAGTATCTCCATCCTTGGTGGCAAAGGTGACAGTCAGGTACTTCACATCCGGGCGAATGTGGAGGTTCCCTTGCATTTGCCTTCCAAGAATGGCGTTGTATGAGGAAGGGACATCTATGACGATGAACCTTGTTATTACGGAGGTAAACAGCTCATCCTTGTTGTTCACCAAAGTTCTCATTAGCATCAAGGGGAGATCAATCCAAACGAGGATGAGGAGTTCAGATGGTCCTTCTCCAAAGGTAGGGGAAGTGACAGACTTGAGGTCGCTCCTCGAGATACCCAAACTCGGTAGCAGATGTGAGAATAGGACGTCCGCATTTGAGCCATCATCAAGCAATACTCTCTTGACGTCCCAGCCGCCTATCCTTGCCATAACCAGCAGTGGATCATCATGGGGAAATATGACGGTGGACCCATCTCTCCGCACCAGCTTTTTTGATGGGTTCCCATGTTCCATTACCGAGATCTCCCTCGCCTTTTCTTCCTTTCTGCTGATAGCAGCCCTGTTGTGATCATTTGTATCACTCCTGCCGGGGGTGGCGGACGCCTTTTCGGACTTCGGTTCCGACGTCTGTCAGAGTCATACTCCTCATCATCTCCTTTCCCCTCCTCTTCTCTTCTCCCCTTCGAGGAGGGCATCCGCAAGTAACGTCGGAGTTGACCTTGCTTTATCAGGGATTCAATGTACTTCCTCAACTGGAAACAGTCCTCGGTATCGTGCCTGTGGTCCCGATGAAATTGGCAGAATTTTTTCATGTTCTTTTTGTTGTCCGAGGTCATGGCCTTCGGTCGCTGGATCTGAGCTCCCTGCCTTTCCATGGCCATGAGGATGTTCGTCCTTGTGGTGTTCAAGGGAGTGAAAGCCAATGACTTTCTTCCCCTAGGCTTTCGAGGTCGTCCCCCTGCTTGGGTCGGATAGCGAGTTTGCTGGCCTAACCTCTCGGTGCGAACGTGGTCAAACTTTGGACCTCCCATTCTCAGTTCTTTAGCAGTCATGTGCTGCTCGGCCCTTCGGTAAAATTCACCGAATGTGTCGGGGGGATCCTTGGAGAATTCATAGAATAGCTGAGAGTCTCTCCGAAGTCCTCATGTCATGGCCAGGATGCGTATTTCTGGCCTGAAGTCTGGGACACTCAAGGCTTCCCTGTTGAACCTTTCGACATAGCCGCGAATGGTTTCCCCATTTTTCTGCGCTATATCAAACATTTGGACTGGCATCTTTGCCGTTGGCCGGCTCCCAATGAACTGCTGTGTGAAGGCAGTAGACAACTCTTGGAACTCCATGATGGTTCCAGGAGCCAACGAGTTGTACCATGCCGTTGCTGGTCCGGCGAGGGTGACCTCAAAACACTTGCACAATGTGGCATCGTCAACGCCGTGCAGGACCATGCTGCACTTGTATTTGGTCAGATGAGCCTGGGGGTCAGTTCGGCCATCGTAGGTCTCCAACCAAGGTACCCGAAAGTTGCTCGGCATGGGCACTTCAACCACCGGTCGGGTGAATGGTGATACATCTCCATTGAAGGTTTCTAACAACCTGGCCCAGACAGGCTTTTGAGCTACCTACCTCTCCACTCTTTCTAACCTTTTTAAGATTTTCTCCACAAGGAGTGTGGCACTGGGCTCTTCCTCTTGTTGTCTATAGGTTTCCAAGAATGGAGACTGACGTCTCTTCTTCGGGGAGTGACTTCGGCGCCGAGGAGATGGCGACTTCTCTTCAGGTGAGGAGCTCCTTCGGCGGGGAGTTCTGGGTCATTTTGACCCTGCTTCTTCCGCAGGTCGCGTCCCGAGGGGTATGTTTTCTGTCGAGGGCTCATCTCATTGGTCTCCGCTTCCCGAACTTCGGTGAGTTGACCTGGGGCTCCTCTCCCAGCGAGGTATTGGCGAAGAGGGCCTTCGGCCCTAAGTTGGCTGCGGCCATCTTTGGTCTAATTGCTGTGTCATTTTGGCCATGACAGAGCATTGGAACACGCATAGGAAGCCCATAGTAACAGTCAAAGGACGTTCATCCTCAGGCAAGGAAGTCCCTGCTACAGTTTGTTTGGTTGCCAGTTAAACCTCTGGCGCGGACGGGGACTTCGGAAGTCCCTTGTCCTTAGAACGCCGAGTTTCAACGACGGCGACCTGGGGGTGGTTTCCCACAGACGGCGCCAAATGATGCCCAACAGCATCTTCGTCGTACGACATGATGTGACTGAGAGGGACTTCTGGCGTGGAGGAACGCTTGAAGTGTAAATTTCCCAGGAGAGTCTGCCTAAAATGCTTGAAAAATAGGGGTTAAGAGGTCCCCGGCATCTTTTTCCAGGGAGGAGCCTCTGACGCCCAAGTCAGTGTTTTGGAGGTGGAGAAGGAGTGCTAAGGGCCAGAGATTCTTGCCTGTTGCATTTTCTTTTTTGGGGAAGAAGAGATCCCCTGCTAAGGCCATTTCCCGGATATATATAAGAGGAGGTGGCCCGTTTAGATTGTGACACGTGTTCGGTTAGATGTAATCTGTCTTTTCTGGGCGTGGGGGCCTCTAGCCGTCTGCAGGCCTTTCGGGCCACGGGCTAGGGCGAGCGTATCCCTTCATGACAAGACATAGACGGTGTCGGCGTGTCAGAGCGCGTTTTAGGGCTGCATGTGGCGTGTGCGGGCAACGTGTCAAAGGCTCCTTAATTGCTTCTGTTGTACCTCCGGGGTCCCTTTGATTGAGGTCGCCCTTCGGAGTGAGGGGCCTTTTCCCAGAGTTGTACCGGTAGTTCGGGGGATCCCCTAGCTCTAAAGTTGCTTCTTCGGGGGGATTCTTTCCTGCTGAAAGCGGCCGGTCCCTCTCCCCGGAAGCTAGTTCGATAGCCCTCCCGAGGGAAGGAATACGCTAGTTTCCCGAGGTTGGTACTGTCATCCTCGGGGGCGCTGGCGGACTACCGAGATTGTGTACCCAAGGTGTCAGACTCCCTCCTTTCCAAGGTCAGTACTGGCGTTCCTCGTGGATGATGCTGGGTTTTCTAGAGCGTGGTGTTGAACCAAAGTCCCTGGGTGGTCGGGGCGATAGCACTTCAGCTATCACCTTGGCACTTGCAACTTTCCAAAAGAATGAAGGGTAACGAAGGTGCTCATTACTTTATAGTCTTCCTTACCACATGGATTTCCAAAAACAAGTGCTCTTCCAATGGGGTCCTCAATAAGCAATAAATCCCTTTTCTCTTCAATACAAGAATCAATCACATCAACCATAAAACACTTGGGCACCTCATCATCAATAGATTTCATGGCTTGAGCAAGATTGAAATTAATTTCCTCATCATTAGCTCTTAAAGTGAGATTACCTTTTTCCACATCTATCACAGCTTTCCCGGTAGTAAGGAATGGTCTCCCACGTATGATTGGCATGTTTTGATCTTCCTCCATGTCCAACACTACAAAGTCTACTAGGAATATGAACTTGCCGACCTTAACCAACACATCCTCCAAAACTCCTTTTGGAAAGGTGAATGATCTATCCACCAATTGAAGAAAAATTGATGAAGGCTTCACCTCTCCGAGACCAAGGCTCTTACAAATAGATAATGGCATCAAGTTAATACTAGCTCCAAGGTCGCATAAAGCCTTGTCACAATGGAAAGACCCAATGTCTAAAGGAATAGTGAAACTCCCCGGGTCCTTGAGTTTTTGAGGCATCTTCCTTTGAATAATTTGCACTTGCTTCTTCCTTCATCAAAATGAGTTCATTATCAAGGAACTTCCTATTTTTAGTGATCAACTCCTTGAGGAACTTAGCGTATGAAGGCATTTAATTTATTGCTTCCAAGAAAGAAATGTTGATCTCCAATTTTTTGAATATTTCTAGAAACCTTATAAATTGAGTGTCTTCCTTCTTGGGATTGAACCTTTGGGGGTATGGAAGAGTAGGAATATGCTTTGGTGCTTCCTCTTGCATAGGCACATTTCTTGCCTCCCCATTTGAATTAGCTTTTTCACCCCTTGATGGTGACACTTGAACATCTTTAACACTTTCTAGTAAGGTGGGTCCCTGGAGAGGATAATCTTCTCGAATGGGTGGCTCATTGGGTTGTGTCACCACATTCCTCCCACTTCTTAGAGTAATAGCTTGGCAAGACTCCATTGGGTTGACATCCATATCACTAGGTATAATCTTCCTTTTTGGAGTTGTTGCATAGAAGTAGCTAGTTGACCCATTTGTGTTTCCAAATTTTTGATTGATGCTTGAGTGTTAGCTTGCATCGTCTTCATTTCGTCTTCCAATGCACAAATTTTTTTTTTTGTCCACTAGCCATCCCTCTCACTTCATGCATGAACTCTCCCATCATTCCCTTCATGAAGTCCTTCAAAGAGGCTGCCGATTCATTAAAGGTCTCACCTTGTGGTTGCATAGCACCTTTTGGATTTGAATAGTTGAACCCTTCATGTTGACGATTCCTCGGAAAGAAATTTCCTCCTCCTTGTTTGGGTGGGTAAGGATTCTGGTATCCTACAAAATTCACTTCTTCTACTTCTTCCACATCCTCACTAGCCAGAGCTTGTTGCAATTTCATCCTATCTTGATTTTTTGACAATTTGGATACCATGCTAGTGAGTGCCGAAAGCTGTGCTTGGAGAGAGGTATCCTTGTCTACCTCATACAAACCACTCCCCTTCCTTGGAGCCATTTTTCCACTAAGCTCAAGGCTTTAAGCCATGTTGTTTAACAATTCAAAGCACTCTTCCACATCTTTCAATAATAAGAAACCACCAGCGACGGCATCAACTTGCAAACGAGTATTTAAACTCAATCCATTATAGAAGAGATGAAGTTGGTGAGCTTGATCAATATTTTGAGTTGGAACCCTTTTCACCATCCTCTTGAAGAGCACCCATGCCTCCGCAAGTGACTCTCATTCATTTTACCTAAAGGCCGACAACTCATTCTTAAGCTCAAAAGCTTTTTGATATGGGAAAAACCTCCAAATAAATTCATTCATATAACTCTTGCCATGTATGAACCGATGTAGGCTCCAAATTCTCAAACCATTATGTCACTTCATCCACAAGAGAAAAGGGAAAACGTCTCATCCTTTTCGCATCTTCACTTACACCTTCCAAATCAAAAGTATCACATAGTCGAACAAACCCCTTGATATGGTTTTTTGGATCTTCATCAAGAGCTCCTCCGAATAGATGTGCTTCAACTAATTGGAGAACATGGCTAAGAATCATGAAAGCTCGCCCTCGAAGCGGCACCGGTCTTATCATGTTATCATGATCCTCCACCCTTTGAGGACAAAAGTAGTCAAGCACCGGTCTACCTCTTCTTCTAGCACCATTACCATTGTCCATCACTTTTTCAACCCTATTGGGATCCAAGGTTCCTCATGTTTTCTCCTTGATTTCCTTCCATATTGATGGAGTCGGAAGTACTAGTATTACCTTCCTTAACCACCTTGCTTCTTAAATGAAGTTCCCTTAAGCTTCTTTCAATCTCCGGATCAAGCAGTACCAATTGAGAACAAGAGCTTCGGGTCATGCACTAAATGTACCTACAATTAACAAAGAAGAGCACACTAACTACAAGGGCAAAAATCAAGTAGACAAAAGTAACCAACATTCAATAACCAAGGTAAAAATCTAATCAAAATCTCCCGCAACGGCTTCAAAAACTTTGTTGTAAAACCAAGAGCTTTTCATTTATAACCCTCATTTACCCGCAAGTGTACAGACTCGTCATGTACTAAAAGGCAAATATGGGTATCGTCCCCAGAGATAATAAGGTTTTACCAAGTATTGAATTTATCTACTCAAGCTACCTAATCAACCACGAAAAAGTATTAAAATAGAGTGAATGAAGATGCTAATTTCTAAAGCAATGTAAGATGTTAAGCTAACGAATGCTCTAGGTACTAAAAGAGACTTGTCAAAGGGGCTAAAAATGCAAAAACCATCCCTCTAGGATTCCACTCCCTTTCCTTGCTACCCAAACTAATTGAAGCCCTAAGATAGTCACCCCTTGTGTGGTGATGAGGTTCAAGTTCAAAAACCCCCTTTCTCATGACAAGTTTTTGCTTACCCATGATTAAACAAGGCATTACTCAAGCACATGTTTTAACCTAAGGTGAATTAAGCCTCAACCTTCTTTTAAACACCTATTGAATTCCTAGATTACCTTTAATCTAAGAGACCCATTATGCCCCCTTCTTCTCTTCCATCCTCTTTTGTTCTTCTCTCAAGAACGAAATGAGATTGGTGATTTGTGTGAGGTGGCCTTTCAACGCACAACATTTAGCATAAGAAGAGGCAACACAAGTGATCCACATCCATAAAAAATAAACAGAGATCCATTGAATAGAAAAGAAAAGAAGTGTCATGCTAGAGAGCTGTAACAACCTACTCACACTCCATCAATGTGTTCAACAGTAAACCCATAGACAAACTAACCATGAAATACAAATAAAAGATAAAAGGAAAAAAAAAAACAAGATGGATCCTAGTAGTCTAAGCCTCCTTGACTCCTAGTCTCCTTCTCTAAGCTTCAAGCCACCTCCAATGGTGGAAATTCCAAGAAGCGATGAAAAAAAGAGGCTATTTATACCCTAGGCCACTTCTCTCCTCATATTCTCTTCCAAAACCCTAAAGGGATAAAACTCCCTCTTCCAAGGACAGGTCATCAGGTTGGAAGTGTGGGGGATCATCAAAATTACGAGACTCGGTGAAACAGAGTAGACGTTGGCGACGCATCACCAATTGGGTCAAGATGGCGGCGACATGTCACCGATTGGTGAAAACTTGACACAACGTCGCATGTCGCAAATGCTTCATTTTATCTTCAACCGCTTCACTTGCCTAACTCCGTCTCGCTCAATCTTGCTCTCAACCGTTATGTCCACAACACTATCTGTCCTGTAGAAAGCCAATGAAAACAAGAAAAAACTAAGATAAAAAGGAAGAGTTACAAGTAATTAACGGTCAAAGTTGCTGAAAAGTCAACAACTTTGATCATTGAATTATGCACCTAACATCTAAGAGCTCTAACTTGGGCCAATGAAGACTTCAAAACCCACCTTAATCCCCTTAATGTCCCCTTAGTAACTTGGGCACTTTTACCTCTTAGCCACTCTACTTAGCCCTACCTTAACCATACCACTTAGCTACCACTTAAATGATGCATAATTCTCAACTTAGAAATGAGTTTTAGACCCAACCAAAGGTATGAAACATCTTTGAATAGCCTAGGGATGTTAACCGAGAGATTAAGACATTCTTAAGGTGCCCCAAGCTTGAGGGGTTTGAGCTTTGGCGACTCTATTAGTGATGCATCACCAAAGGCATCAACTCACTAGATTTCTGGCAACATGTTGGTGATGTGGCAGCACATCACCAATGCCTTTCTAGCATTGTGTGAACCCAATGCCTTTCCAACATTACGCGACCATGTGCTATCCTGCACAAAACTTGCTCAATCTTTTATTCCATATAGCCAATTCACATGGGTCTTGTTTATACTTCATTACAACATGTAATGCTACATTTTTATGCATTATTTAAGCTAAATTAATTTGAACCCTTACCTCAAATTCAGCCATAAAGCAAGAGCAAAACACAAGCACTACAAGCCTACCTGAGCTCAACTTAGCTCTCTAGAGTTCCAAACCTAAAATCAATGTGATATGGCACCAAGAACTTCAAATCAAGACCATTTATAGCTAATCAAAAAATTTAGAACCAACTCAAACCAAGCCAAGAAGCATACCTTAGGGTTTATGCCCAAAACAAGTGACAAATAGCTAAAATGAAGCAAATGCACCAAGAATGAGCATGAGGCTTATTGAATTCACTTTGGGACCTTCAAATTTGCTGGAAATTTATGGGACTGGGGAGGTTTGTAGCAAGAAACCTGCTGGAGAGGGAGGTGTATGAAAATTGGGTAAAAAACATGGAGGATGGAGGTCAACACGTGACAAAATATCTCACCAACTCCACTAAAGCCTAGTTCTTGTTTTCTTGCTTCTTGGTCCTCAAGTCTTCTTTTGTTTCACTTTGGCCACTAGACATACTCTTAAAACCTACCCTCCTTAGTCCTAAATAATGTTTTTCATGCCTCCTACACTTAGCTTCTTGGACACTTAAGCCATTTAAGACATAAATGGCTCATTTGAACACTTGGTGCAAATTTTTGCATTTTTCTTCAATTGATGGTTCTAATAGCTAGATTAACTTATGGTCTTAACTTAATTAGCCAAAATTCTATACATGACCCCAATTTCATCAAAATTATAGTCATGCCACTTGTGTGGGTTAAAATTACCATTTTTCCCTTTTGACTCATAGGTGCCAAATCAAACTTAGAAACTCATCTTTACTTTTACTTAGCTTGTCTTTCTTGCTTAATAAGATGCTAACTTGAGGTTTTTGAGAGAAAACACTTAAATAAAACACACTTCTGGGTCAAAGCCAATTGTTGACTAGGAGATTTGTCACAATGTTAGACTTGAGAAATCTTCCAACAATCTTAGAGTTATTAGTACGAGTAGCCTTTCCTTCTACCCATTTCAAAACATAATCCACAGCAAGCAAAATATAAACAAATTCAAAAAGAGTTTCAAAAGGGTCCCATAAAATTCATTCCCCATACATCAAAAGGCTCACAGTATAACATAGGGGTTTAAGGCATTTCACTTCAGTGGGATAAATTTCCAACTCTTTGACATTTTTCAGAAGTCTTACAAAATTGCTAAGAATCCTTGAACAATGTTTCCCAATAAAACCTGTTGTCCAAAATTTTCCTAGCTATCCTTTTAGGACCAAAATGTCCTCTATAAGCATAACTATGCCAATAAGTAAAAATGGAACGAATTTCATCATCAAAAACACATCTATGAATAATCTGATCGAAACTGATTTTCCAAAGATATGGTTCATCCTATATATAATACTTAGAGTCATTTTTTATTTTATTTCTGCTTTCTTTACTCAAGTATTTTGGTAGACTTCTAACAATGAGAAAATTAACAATATCGGCAAAACCAAGCCTCCTTACCTTGCACCCGTACTAGCTATTTATTGGGAGACTATTTTGAAATTGGCAAAATCTGTTCTTCACACACATGCCGGCTCAAATGGTTAGCCACAGAATTATCAACTCCTTTCTTATCCTTGATCTCTAAGTTGAACTCTTACAATACATAACCCATCATATTAGTCTCAACTTAGATTCCTTTTTCACCAACAGAGTACTTCAGAGCTGCAAGATCAGAAAAAATAATTACTTTAGATCCCAGTAAATATGATCAAAATTTATCTAGAGCAAAAATAATAGCTAAAAGCTCATTTTTCTATGGTTGAATACTTTCATTGGGCAGGATGCAACATCCTTGACTCGTAGTAGATAACATGGTTGTTCTTCCCAATCCTTTGGCCAAGTACAACTCCTACAGCATGTTTACTGGCATCACATATGATCTAAAAAAGAATATCCCAATTAGGAGGTTGTATAATCAGTGCAAAGGTGAGCAGCTTCTTCAACTTGTCAAAGGTAGCTTTACTACCCTCTCCGAAGTCGAAAGACACATCATTTTGCAACAACCTGGTTAAAGGTTGTGCAATCTTTGAGAAATCCCTTATAAAATGCTTGTAGAAACCTGCGTGGCCTAGAAAACTATGAATTTCTCGCTCATTAGTAGGATAAGGTAAATTGGCAATTAGGTCCACCTTGGTTTTGTCAACTTCAATTCCCCTGGTAGAAACTACATGAACCAAAACTATTCCCTACTAAACCATAAAATGACAATTTTCATAATTTAGAACCAAATTTGTGTCAATGTAACATTTCAAAACCAGAGTCAATTTATCCAGACATTGATCAAAAGAATTGCCATAAATAGTAAAGTTATCCACGAAGATCTCAATGCAATTTTCAAGCAAGTAAAAAAAAAAACACTCATCATGCATCTTTGAAAATGTTCCAAGGCCATTACACAATCCAAAAGGCATTCAACGATAAGCAAAAGTTCCATAAGAATAGGTAAAGGTTGTTTTCTTTTGGTCCTCAAGAGTTACAGCTATTTGATAGTAACTAGAAAATCCATCTAACAAACAAAAGAAAAACTTACCCTCCAACCTTTCAAGCATCTAGTTGATGAATTGAAGTGGAAAGTGATCTTTCCTCATGGCTAGGTTCAACTTCCTAAAATCAATGCATATTCTCCACCCATTATAGACTTTCATAGAAATAAGTTCATTCTGCACATTAGGAACAAGAGTTAGACCAATTTTCTTAAAAATAATATGTACTGAACTGACCCACTTACTGTTGGAGAAATGATAGATGATCCCTTGGTCTAAAAGCTTCAGAATCTCCTTCAAAATAACCTCTTTCATTACTGGAATTAGTTTCCATTATGGCTCTTTTACCAATTTAGTATCCTTTTCAAGGAGAATACAGTGCATACAAATTGAAAGGCTGATTCCCTTGATGTCTACTAAGGTCCAACCAATTGCTTCATTGTATTCCCTCAATACCTACAAAATCTTCTCTTCTTAATCTCTGGTCAAATCACTTACAATAATCACCGGTAAATTTCATTCTCTCCTAAGTAGGCATACTTCAAGTTCTTTGGCAAAGACTTCAACTCCAACTTCATGACTTATTCAACAGAGGGCAAAACTCATTCATGAGTACTCGGTAGCTGTAGAAATGAATATACTAACCTATTGGGCAACACTAGCAGCGACTGTAATGACCTAATGGCCTTTTTCAGGTTATCACTAATTTCCAGCCTTGCATCCTTCTCTATCTTGCTGTTCATTAACACAAAGTCTAACTCATCTCCTACAAAATTTAGTTGAAAACCATTTTGGACAATTGGGTCAATAATATCCATAAGACAAATAGATTCCAAATTTTTTGGGTATTTTATAGCTTTAAAAATATTAAAAGTTACTATTTCCTTGTCAAATTCAAAAGATAAAGTCCTTACATGAACATCTATTTTAGTTCTAGTTTCATAAATGGTCTACCTAGAAAAATGTAAGTTGAATTTAAAGCTAACATATCATCCATATCAATAATATAGAAATCAACAAGAAAAATAAGCTCATTTATTCAAACTAGAACATCCTCAATCATACCTTCAAGATATGAATTATATCTATCAGCTAGTTGAATGACTACTCTTGCGCTTTTTAAATGTCCTAGGTTCAAAGCCTTGTAAATTGATAGTGGAATAACATTAATCAATGCTGCTAGATCTAACATAGCTTTTTCCACCTTAAAATTGCCTCTTACACTCGGTATAGTAAACATACCAAGGTCCTTTCATTTCTGAGGCAACTTCCTTTAAATTATTGCTAACACTTTCCCCCCAACTTTGATTGTCTCATCAGCCTTCAGCTTCTTTTTATTAGTGCAAAGCTCCTTTAGAAACTTTGCATACCGAGGCACTTGTTTGATTGTATCTAACAAAGGTATATTGATTTTGACTTTCCTAAAAGTCTCAAGAATTTCCTACTTGGTCTCCTCTTTCTTTAATTTTTCCAACCTGCCAGGAAAATAAAGTGGGATCATAATTTTCTACTTTGGAAAATTTGGCTTGTTACTTACTCCCTTAGTTTGTGTGTCAGAAGTTGCAGGTTGAAGGCCATCATTGTCCTTTTCAGGTGCTGCCATTTTTGATGTGGTGGTTTGTACTTGTTTTCCACTTTGAAGGGTCATGGCATTAGTGTGCTTTCCTAGGTTAATTTCAGCTTAAGATGGCAGCCTCCTTTTTTCAGCTTCAATTTTGTTCAATGAGGCTGCAAGCTGTGAAATTTGATTCCCTAAGTCTTTGATACTTGCCCTTGTTTCTTATTGAAATATTTGAGAGTTAATTGCTAAAGCCTTTACAATATCCTCTAAAGCCATACCTAAACTTGGTCCTTGGTTTTATGATAGAGGAGCTGCTTTGTTGTATCTAGCAGATAGGTACTATGGCTAGTTGTTTGGCTGCCTATATTTTAGATTCTAGTGTTCTTTTCATTCAGGATTATATTGATTTGCATAGGGGTCATACCTTCTTGGTTGGTTAATAACCCTACTCACTGCATTCATTTGAGGTGTTGTATCCTTTTGTAGTTGTGGGCACGAGTTGGTAAGGTGTCCTTGAGCAAAGCAAATGCCACAAACTCTAGGATTTTGAGCCTATCCCAAGGTAACTTGTCTAACAAAGGAGGTTAGTTCAGAAAGTTGAGCTTCAATACTAGACGTTCCCTACCTCATTTACCTTTTCTGGCACATGGTTTACCGTTGTCCCAAACTGTTGTGAGTTAGCTGCCATTTTAGAAATCAGGTCTTTTTCTTCTTCGGGTTTCTTTTCTACAAGTGTTCCTTCGCTAGCAGCATCCAACATACTTCTATCCATGAACAGTAAACGTTCATAGAAGTACTGCAACAACAATTGATCAAAAATCTGGTGATGTGGATAGCTCGCGCATAGTTAGTTGAATTCATATAGGCTCTCTCTGTTGTATTGACGAATTCCATTGATTTCCTTCTGAATTGTTCCATCTTTTGAAGTTGGAAAGAACTTCTCCAAAAATTTTCTCTTCAAGTCATTCCAGGTTCTGATTGAATTGGAGGAAAGGTAGTACAGCTAGTCCTTTACCTTGTCTACTAACAAGAACGAGAAGGCTCTGAGCCTAATCTGTTTTTCTGTAACTCCTTGTGGCTTCATGGTCAAGTAGACAAATATGAAATTCCTTCAAGTGTTTGTGGGGGTCCTTGCCTGCAAGCCCACGAAAGGTAGGCAATAAATGAATCAATCCAAAGTTTAATTTAAAACCAACCTCAATATCAGCGAAATCAGTGCACAGGGGTTGCTGGATAATGTCGAAAGATGCCAACCCCCATAGTGTTCTTTCTGCCACCCTTTCTACAATAACAACTACTATTTTTTTTCACTTTCAGAGTCACCGTTCGTAGATGTCAAAGTTGAAAAATTGACCACTTGCCTCTTTGCTTTCCAATTCGCCTTTGCTATCTTCTCAATCTTTGGATCAAACACTAATTTACCTATACAAGAATATCTTGGCATTAGTCAATTTATTGGAAAAAAAAAAAAGGAAACTTTAATAGAAAGAAATCTCCCTAACAATGATGCCAAATTTTTTGTCAATCATTGAAACAGCCAAAAATAGTTTCAGTCTCACAAACAACTTAGAATAAATAAATTTGTATTATAATGGGAAAACTAGGTCAAGTCCCAATAATTTTTTTTTAACCTAAAGGTTCCTATTAGAAAATTAAAATAAAATATTGGGGAATTTTTTTTGAATCAATTGCTAAAATAAACTAACTGTAAAATTAAAGGGAAAATAACCAATAATAAAAACACTCAGTTTAGGGTTGATTATCTATTCCAGCTATGCAGTTAATCATCTAAAGAAAATATTTATTCAATCCAAACAAATAAACAGGTCTCTCTTTAAAGCTAAAAAGAACCCAAAGAATTCAAAAGTAAAATTAATGAGAAAAAACTTCAAATTAATGTCTTAATTTTGAGCCACTAGATATTGAAAAATAATTTCTAATCAACTCAAAACTAGCATGAAGAGTAATGAACCAAAAATTTTATTCCAAGCAACCATAAAAAAAATTAAACAAATTAACCTGTTTTACTTCTCCTGTGTGAACTAACTAGAAATAAAAATAATCTCTAATCAATTCACTTACTTCTAAATCGGATTCATTTTCTCCCAAGATGGTTGAAAGGAAACCTAGTGAATTTGCAATCTCAAAACCAATCCAACAAATGAGAGCAAGAAAATTAATTACAATAAATTTAAACCATGAAGAAGTAAATACTAAAATTTAAAGAAAATTTAAACAAGCAAAATCAATCTTTATAACTTGTGTTAGCAATGGAAATCATCCCTAGAACCAAACTAGAAAACTACTTAGACATGTTTTGAATGAAAGACAAGAAAAATAAATATAAACCAAAGTGGCAAGAGAGAGAGGCCACTTGCAGCAGCTGCTGGCATCTCTTTAAAAACCTGAAAAACATTAACCTAGTGTGGTAAAATCCACAAAATCTCCTTAAACTTTTTACATTGTTATAAATTACCTCACACAAATAAAAAGATTCAAAATAACTAGAATGCCTTAATACGAGCAGGGGAATCATGTCTTTAAGCTGAAATTTTTGGCCACATGGTTTAGAAGCTTTTAGAATTAATCCACATCAAAACTGGTTTCAAAGTTGTTTGCCAAGAAATGCTACAGTACATCATCAGCAATTTTGAGTTAAAATTTGACCTTAATGCGGTCATTATCTCTCAAAATGCAAAGAATGAAAGTTGTAGAGCTCTTTATTAGCTTTCAAATGACACTTGAATCACATAAACGAACATCTACAGCCACCGAATTCCCCAAAATATTGAAACTGCTTTTGAACCAACAATGACGCACAAATCACAACTTTCAAGATGAATTTGACACCATTAACATACGCTCTTGTTTCATGGTCTTATATGATTTTTAGCTCCGGATGTTAGTATTCCAATGAATCAAGAATCACTTAATTCTAATCTTTGTAGCTCAAGATATGATTTTTCTGTTGGAACATCACCAATCTGCTAGAATTCTAAAAGACAACCTATAAAACCTATAAAATTGCAAAATAAATCCTATTTTAATCATTTGAGTCCATATATGCTTTAAGCTATAAAACATCCTCAAAATAGATACTTAAGGTTCAAAATTAAAACATACTAGATATGAGATAAATAAATATAACAAATGTAAACTTATCAAGATAACGAACTGGTCCTTGACTGGATTGGCTGAACTGTTTGGGCCATGGTATTTGGTTGTAAGGCCTATATGCTATCACTATGCTTTAAATATTTCATAATTATGCAATACTCTAAGCATCAACCCAATACTTATCACAACCTTTAAAGATAATAAATACTCTAACAAATGTTTTTGCCTTTTGAACTCTTTTATATATTATTTTTATTTTCTACAAGGTATTTGGATCTATTTAGGATAAGTTTTTTTATTCTTTTAATGCACATACAGATAGGGTTCTTTAGATTGGAAAAATTAAGTTTAAATCAATATGATAAAAAAATAAGACCAAAAGTTGGGGAGGGTAATTAGTACAAAACTTTGGAAGAAAGTGTAATTAACCATTAAATGTATAGTTGTATAAAATTTTAGAAAATTCCCAAAACATTCAAGGTCTAGTCAAGCCTATAGTTAACCCATCATATTTTAGAAAGTATGCAATATCCATCAAGTTTTCTAAACCACATTTACACGCATGTCATCATTTTCCATATTAAGACTTGCAAATTATTAACAAGTGAGTGGAATGTCAAACATTAAACAATTGCAACCATGAAGAATGTCTAGTCCAAACATAACCATTTTTAGTAAGAATTATATTCAATTTTAGTGTTTGCTAAATCATTGTATTCAATTCTCTGTAGTTGGCTATATGTTTTTTCTGGTTGATAATAATTTTCTATTTGACATTCCAATAATTGGTTAGCAAACTATCTTAATCTCCAAAATAAACAGCGGACTATATCTATATGCTTCAAAAAAACTGCGAGGGTTTTTCCAAAAGAGGAGGGATCGTAAGTTTTACTAAATTTACACAACTCCTATGACTTGACTTAACCTACATTTTGCTCAATCAATTTTCAAAAACTAACACTTTACCCATATTTCCTTTATACTATTAGACAACAACATATGAAACCCTAATTTAAATTATCTAGTTAGTATACTCTAGTAATTTTGAAAGTTTTACAATCTTTTTCATAGTTAGTTGACATTTAAGAAATATTTATTTGCATTTACAAGTAGACAAATTCATTTACATAGAAGAAAAATCAATAATTTATGATATCTATTAACTATTAAAAAATATTAAAGAGATTGAAATTACTGAAAGATGATTATCGTATAATTTAAACTAAAATTTCAAAAGTTATTGTCGAATATTATAAAAGAAAATGGGTCAAAGTTTAGGCTTTTAAAAATAGAGAAGACAAAATGTAAACTAAGCCAAACCAAAAATGATTACTGTATACTTCCTTAAAATTGTTACAAATATTAAGTAGCCATGCACCCACCACTGTAGCCCCCATTTCCACCAAATAAGCAAAACGTGAGTTTGAGTAAATTTTCTTGAAGAGAATGTTTTGTTGTACTTCTAATAACAAAAGTTAGCCATTTCCCCCCACACTAATTCATGACCATCCTTCTTCTTCAACTGTACTTTCTCTTTTTTTTTTGTTGTTGTTGTTCAATTACCATTTGACATGAGTAATTTATCATTGAAAGGTGCTCACTTTATTATCAAGTCAAAACAAATAATCGCGTTAATCACATTGAATAAGCATGAGGTTTTTCCAAGTGTAAATAATTAAATAAATACAAAAAGATGCGTGTCAACTTTTTATTGGTCATATTAAATTGCATATGGGAAATTCTATGATACCCAACTAAATATGATTAAGGACCCTGTCACCCAAGAACTTCGCTAACTCATAACTTTTGCATCTTGAATTTGACTCAGGTTAACTCATTCCTCAAACTTTGAAAATTAGTACCTTGTACCTCTTTAGCTCTATTACAGCCATCTTAGTGGGAAACTAGACTAAGGGAGGCAAAATAATTGAAATCCTAGTTTGGAACCTTATTTTAAGTTCACATAGCAAGATTAAGTGAGTTAGTTAAGGTTTACTAAGTTCATAGAAGTTTATGACACCAAAGGAGGTATAGGGGAAAAATGGTAATTTTACTTCCAGAGGTGTTAGGCTGACTCTTGGGACTTAAAAATGTGTTCTAAAACTCAAACCTTGCTTAAAAACAAAAAATTAGCCTAATTGCAAGAGATTTGACTAAGTTTGACTTGGGTTACTTTTTGGGGAAAGGGGCTTTTTGGTAAACTTATGAAAGTTTGGTGGCTTGATTGGTCAAGGGCTTTAAATTTGTAAAAGTAGGGGTGAAGGCTACCATTTTTCATCATTTCCACTTCCAAACCTGAGCTCCTTGTTGCCCTCACCATTTCTTCTTGATTTATTGCCCAAAAGCAAGGTTTCTTGGTGGGATTTGGAGGCCCCGAAGCCTTGGGTAGCTCATTTCAAGCTTGGTTGTTGGTCCTGGAAGTGTTTTTCACATTTTTCCTTGTGTTGGCTGGGTTTGTGTGAAGGTAACCAATATTTATTGTTGGTTTCTTGTTTGTTTGATGTTTTGTGGCATGGGTTTTGCTTAGATGGTGTTAATTTAGTGTCATTTGCTTTGGTTTACTTGGAACTTAGGTAAAACCTTGTGAAACTTTGTTCTTGATAAAGAGTTGCTTAATTCTTACTTGTGACTTGAAATCAAGGTAAGGGATTTAGAGTTTAAGGCTTGATTGACGTTATTGGAATGTTATTGTTTGTTGGAAACAAGTAGTTTTGGCAATAGCATTGATTAGTGCACAAGTTTGTTCATGGTGGACTATGTGTTTGATTGAGCTTGGCATGATGTCTCAACGCATCATATTGATGTTTGTACTATTTATTGTGGTCCTTGCAACATGTTCTATAGGTATGTAAAGTGGGAAGCCAATCTAAAGATGTTTGGTTTGCTTGGGAGACCTCCCAACCAAGGTGCATATGGCAAAAGTTGGGATTTTCTAGACATAAAGAGGTTGGTAATGTGTCCCTAAGGTTGAGGACGCATCTCCAAACCCTTGGAAGCTTACTCGAGTATCATGTACTATGGGGATACGTCACCAAGGTTGGCAATGCATCGCCACAATTATAATTGCCAGCAAAAACCAACTTTAGCTAGAAGGTTTAAGGGGAGCTCCGAGGGGGTGCTTAGGGTACCTAAGGGTTAAGGTGCCACGATGGTAACCAGAGACTTCCAAATCTCTTCCAAGTCCTAGGATTTTTGTAACACCCCCATATCCCACATGGTGAATTATAGAAAGCCTTATATGGATATATAGGCTCTAGTTCCAGAACATAAGCACCTAGCACTTATCATTTTCCAAAGGATATTCCATGTGGTGGGGGCAGGTGTTCTATTGACCAATTGTTGACTTGAGTTGTTACAAATGTTATCAGAGCTGACCTTGGACCATGATGATAGGGCATAATGGGTGTGCACATGCATCGTCTACCAGGACTGATCATGGATTTGAGAGGCTACTTGGCCAAGAGCTAAGTAGTCCGATTAGAGAGGTTACTTGGTCTAGGGAACCAAGTAATCTGATTGACCCCAATGAGGATGTTGGGTATATAAGGGGGAAATTTGTAACACCCTTCTATTTGGAGCCTATACATCCACATAAGACTTCCTACAATTCACCCATGTGGGATATGAGGGTGTTACAAAATCCCCTCCATATGTACCCAACATCCTTGTTGGGGTATGTCAGGTTACATGGTCAGACCAATAACCTCTCTAATTAGATTACTTGACCCCCAACCAAGTAACCTTTCAAATCCAGGATCAGCCCTGTTAGATGATGCATGTGCAAACCTAGTATTTCATCATCGTGGTCCCGGGTCAGCTCTAATATCATCTGTAACAACTCAAGTCTAAAACTAGTCAATGAAACACCTACCTAGATGACATGGGCTATCCTTTTGAAAAAGAAAAGTGTTAGGTGCTTATGTTTTGGAACTGGAGCCTATATATCCACATAAGGCTTCACTTAACTCACCCATATGGGATATGGGGATGTTACAAGTTTTCTTGAGTTTTGTGGTTGCTTACACCATAAGCAAGGAAACTATGTTCTAAAAAGCCACAATGTAATGCCATTAGCTTAGGTGTAAGGTTTAGTACCATCAAGGACCTAGCCATATCTTTAGGTATGAATTCCCGGTGTAGAAACCTTAGTACACCTAGTTGGTTCCATTGAACCTAGTTGGAATTAGCCCAACCATAGTGCCCATTTAAAATAAAAAATATGTTCAATTAGCAAGAAACTTCACTAGTTAGGCTAGTAAGCAATGCTTGCTAGTAGATAAGGCTTTGCCTTGTAGTTTAAGGACTAGGTAGAGGACAAATATGAAGAGACTGAAATGTATGCATATAGGTTTAGCCTCACACTGTTTGAGCTCACAGTAGAATACATAAGTTTATATGTGTTGTCCTTAGTAATTTTCCTTGCAGGTGAAGATCCCTTATTGAGAATTCTCAAATTCTCACTCCCTAGTTTATGTTATGCAGATTCTAACACTGTTGGGCCTGATAACCATTGAGGGTTGTCGAGGTAGTCTTTTTATGTAGGTACTTTGTTATGAGAATCTTTGTGATTATAGTTCTTATAGTTACTTGTTGGTTAAGTCAAGGTACTAACTATAGTTTTCTTGGCTATAGTAGCAAGTTGAGCGCATGAAAGGACTTTTGAGGCTCGCCACTGAGATTGAATCTAAGGTGGGGGTTAGATGGAAAGATCTCAATAGGAAATCCTTGTGTACATTTCATACACTAGTTACCTCATTTGTTTATGAATAGAGTGAAAGGCTCTAGTGTTGCTCTTTGGTAAGGAGCATTAGCCTTATTTTGTTGAATGCTTTTACATGGTTTTTATGTGTAGTTATGATGATACAAATGTTGGTTTTATATGCTTTGGCTATTTGAACTTTGGTTTCCATGGAAAATGCCTAGGCAAATATGAATGTTTTATTGATTTTCACTTACTCAAGTCAAAGCGAAATTGCATGCATGCTTGTATTTCTAGGTTAACTAACTAGAGACATGAAGTTTTAATAAAGGTGCACATAAATAACTACCTAATGCAACCAACGTAAGACCCATTCTCACAGGTACAAAGATAAAATAGAAGATGAAGGGCTAAATAACAATTTCACTTGAATTTTATGTTATTTCAATTATCTGCTTCAATTTTTTTGATTCAAGCAATTCAGTGAATCACCAACCTTGTACAATCTATACAATCCAACAAACATTTTGTACCAAAACATAATTTATTTATTTTTAGTTCCCAACTCATTTCACAGAACTAGAGATTTATGCAAAAAAATAGTTACTTAGTCCTTCATCTATTTACTTTATATTTATTTTGGTCCTCATATAACCTAAACAATCAGCTAAATGAATTGATAGGATAAAAGGTAATAATTTCTAAAGTTTGAAAGGTGAGTGAACCCGAGCCAAAGTTTAAGGGATAAAAAATCTAACTTGGCCAAGTTTAGGGGGCGAAAGGTGTTTTAGACCCAACTAAATATTTGGTGTGTATTATATAAAGTCCCCCAATATGACCTTATTGCATGTTGCATGACAACATTCGTTACTTTAGAAAGTTTTACAATTTGAGGCATACTTTAACGGTAAATGATGCAATTTAGCCAAAGTAGAAACTACAAGTTTCTAAATTTATCATTTTCACCAACATCTTCATACTAGCAAACACCTTTATGCTTCACCATCTTGTATCCTTTTCACCACCAGCATTAGCTCAACTCTCCCACACATCCCACAAACACTCCAAAAAATGCTACTTTGAACAAATCCTAATTAAACAAGGATTAATTGATGCAGGTGAAATTGAATTCAAAGATGCCCTAATTCTAGAATAAAGATCAATGGCTACGAAAATGAAGGGCTGCTCGATGAAAATAAGAAAGGTGAAAACAAAAAGGCTTAGCAATGAGAGTGTGTTGTCAAACACAAATGTTTGACTCATAGCTGGTGTGAAATGTTTCAGTAACAAGGGTTTAAGAAAAAAAACTTTTAGGAACTAATTTAATAGTTGTGCTAATAGAATATTCTTTGAGCAAATAGAATATTTATACAATTTAATGGCTAATGGCAAAATTGCCTAAATGGAAAATATTAATGCTAAATTTTCCCATTAAAAGAATTAAGTGGAAAAGTTACTCAACTGCTTATAGTTTTTGCCTTTTCTTTTTAAACAAATCCTTTATTATTAAAGGTACACAAGTCAGCATCTCTACAAGGGAGGCCGAAGGGGACCAATAGGGAAAGAAAATGGGTACAGAAACTTCTATAAATGGTTAACTTCTAATCCCACATTTAGAAGAACTACAGTAACTTGCTTGACTGCAAGCCAGTCTTGAGAACTTCAGAAAATATTAAGAACTTTAGGAAGTTCTTTCTTTGTGTTGCTGCAGCACCATATTTGCGGTTGCAGATAGTGGTCTAAACATCACTAAGAAGCTTTTTGTTTATCTTTCTTCTGTGATTCCTAAACTCTGTCTACATCATTCTTCTCATGTCGATGTATAGTATTGCTGAAATTTGAGTTTAGGTTTGTTTGGGCTCTCAAAACTTCAGAACGTCTTTCTTTATGATGTCATACCACCATCGTAAGATTGACAATTCCAATCCGTACAATCATCGGCTAGGTTTTCGGTCTATCTTTTCCAGATGACTTTCAGTCTCTATTTATTTGATTTTATCATCTTGTTTTGTAGTCGTATTTAAGTACATTATTGGCATTTGATTTTGGTTCTTAGAACTTTAGAAGCTCTTGCTCTGTGTCAAAGCACAGCAATCTTTGTGACTAAAAATATTGACCAGTATAATAGCTAGAATGTTTTTTTGGTAATCTTTCTCAAATAGTTTTTATACTCTAGCACTCAATCTACTTAATCTTCTCTATGCTGTCATAAGTGAGTGTATAATTCCATTTGGGTTTATTTGGGAGCCATTTCTTTAGGTTTCTAGAATGGCAGCAGTCTTTTTCTTACAACGATGAAAAGTTCTTGCTTTATGATTGCGTTTATATCTACTTGGATAGTGTACCTAACCCTGACATAGTTAAAATTATTGAAATATGAAAAAATCCTAACAAGTCAAAGAAAGTAAAGCTTCTATGGTTTTTCCAACCCTTTAAGATTTCCAGTCTCTTTTTTGTTTTATGGTGGCCTTCCATATTCTGCTTTAGTGTGCATTTAAAAAATTGTTTATAAATGGATAAATTAATGTATGTGTGTTTCTGTGCATGTATTTATGTTACTAACAAGGAATACTTTGTGCAATTATGTTGGTGTGCTATTGTTCTTTTTTTTTTTCTTTCCATTTTCTCCCTTATGCACAGTTAAAATTTAACAATGTATGTACGTTAATAACAAGTCTCACTTCTTGCAACTTGCCTGTATACTACCACGTGCCTATATTACAAGTCATACTTCTTGTAACTTGCCTGTGTGCTATTAACAACTTATGTTTTGCTTGATTTTATACTGTCTTCATGTTGGCTTCTTCTTTTCAAATTCATATTTGGCGGAATGATATAGCTCATGAAGTTGGTTATTGAATATTGATAATATAAGTGTAACTTTATTTAAGGTCTTCACTAGATTGTCCATTTCTAACTCATTTTATCAATACTCATATCTGAGGTCTGGCCTTGGTTCTGTGATTTGGACATTTTTTTTTAGTCACAAACATGCCAAGTTGGTTAGTTTGAAGTTACATCAACATCATCTATCAAGTAATTTCTAACACTTTTAAAAATTCATTAGGAGGCAATCATTGGAAAATTCACTATAATATGCACTTCAAAGGATAGCCGAAATCAGCAACCTCCAAAAAAGCTATCAAAATGGCTGAATATATGTTTCTCTATGCTCTTGATGTTAGGAGATGGATTAGTGTGGATAGGATAGACCAAAGTATTGTTGGAATTGGAGGTCCATGCTTTTTCACCATCTTAAGCTTCCTTAATATGGTTTAACTTCTTGTATGTATTACTTTTAATTGTCAAAATAGTTTCATTTGTTTGCCTCAAATGTTGTAGTTAATCATGTTTTTAATTAGTTGAGGTTTCTATAGTCCTCTTTAATTTAGAAGCATGCTCAAGATCTGAATGATGCAGAAGCAAATGCAGTTATCCTTTTGCCTAAAGGTTCAAATGATTCTCTTTTTAATGTCCTAATAGGTTTTTCACTTAGAGGCCAATGCCAATGGTTGGCAAAAATATTGTTGGCTTTATAGATTCTGGTGGATGAATTGCAAGCCATATGAGAAGGCTAAGCCTGATTATGCTTCCATTGAGAATGCAAATAATGCTAAAATTTTGCCACCAGAAGCCTCTAAACTTGAAAAGGAAATTGATGGCATTGTTAGCCATTTCACGAAATAGACCAATATACCAAAAGACAACCTAAACATTGATGATCTAGTGGACACAGTTACCTGGAGATATGATGTAAGTAACCAAATATTGTATATAATCTCCTAAGGACAACAAAAAACTCATGAACAACAATTCAAAATTACTTCTCAATCAAGAAAATGTGATTGATCTTGGTGTGTTCATTTTTTCTCATATTCTTGTGTTATTGACCATTTTTAAGAATTATGAGCTTAACAAACCAACTGTTGAGAGCAAGGTGCATAAAAATTCCTCTATAAGGTCTTTAAAGGACAACCAACAAACTGGTGAGCAAATTCCAAAGTTTGTCTTTGGCCAAATGATGTAAGCAGTGTATATACAATTATCTCCTCCACGTATTGTGACAGTCTTCATCATCATTAGATATATATTGAGACAAGACTTGTAAATTTCTTAGTTGAGTCTCCTTTCCCTTATTAGCAAGATAGAAGTAAATGGTTTGTGGAACCAGTAAAAGGCTATTCAAGACTGTCATATCATGCTTTTAAATGGTTTATGTGAAATTCACAACTAAGTGGTTCATGTTTCAGGATCTAATTTGTCATGTTTTCAGTACAATATGTATACCAAAAGTTGATCAAGGAGACTGGTTTTTTGAGCCCTCATATCGATATAAACAAAAGTTAATACATCACTTATCCACTGGTTCTGCTTCTATGAACCCCCAATAAAATTACAACGAATCTAGATATTGATTAAGCCAATTTATAGATGTCTACTTTATTTATAAATTTTTTTTTCTTCCTACCTTTACATAGAACTGAGCAAATGATTTTATGCCATTTTGAATTGATTAGAAGTTTGACAAGTTTTTGCTCAAGTTTCAGGTCAAGCTCTTATCATTTAGAAGACATAGGAAGCAATGAGGAAGGTTTTAAAAAACTTGAAGAGAGATGCTTACAGTTACCAAATAGGAGGTATGCACATTTTAATGTCTCTTATATTTGTTCAAAGCTAGCATCCTTCCTTTTTTCTGAATGAGTAATAACTCCTATCATATGGTTCTCAGAGTCACTTTGTCTTCATACTAGTTTCCATGGCTCTTGTATTCGTAGTGAAATATTCTGCTGAAGATAACATTATCTTTTATTTGGCAACACATAGGTGGATATGTGGAAATACCATGGTTCTTGAAATGTTCCTTAGTTTATCTATAGTTTCTGCTACTTGTCTACTTAGATTTGTATCTTTCATTTTCAGTGTCATTCTTTGATGAAGTTCTTACTTTCATTTATTTGGTCCATCTTTTTTTAATTAATGATACTAAATTGTCTATTATATAAGTATATGTTTTTCTTTTTCAACATGTCTCAGACCTTCCCAAAACCTTATTGATGTGAATTTTGTGTTTGTAAGCCAAATAAATTTATACCGGTTATAGACTCATCCTTATACAATAGTTCAAGTCTTGTAGGTTTGTTTCCCTTTATCCTTTTCCATTGTTCACTTGACACTTTTACTGCAGGCCTCTTATTGCTAGCTTTCTTGATCTTTGCTTATCTAGAAAGATAAGCAAGTTTGTCAACCATCTTAAACTCAATAATGTAAAAATATAGCTAGAAATGGTAATCTCATTTGTTTTTCTTTCATTGAGCTTTTCTTTCCCTATCAAACATGTTTATATTCTTTTAATTTTTAGTGCTTATCTATATGAATGAACTTATTGTACTATTGTTCTTTATACCTATAGTTCTTCTGACATTTAGCCCCTCCTCCCCCTATTTTCTTGCAATTTGCAAAAAGGAGTTCTATTAAGTTCACATTGTTCTTAACCCAACACATTTGAATATTAGTTGGCTTAAAGAGTGGTGTTTGCTATAGGAAAGATGTGAACTTACATCAAAAAAAATTTTGGAGGTCTAGAGTTTAAATCAATTCTCATGGCATTACACGTTGACTTTTTTCTGGTATGTGCTATTGTCTCCTATTTTCTTGTTTACTGGCATGGGTACTTTTAAATACTTTTTGGAACAAGAGGAGTTTCAAAAGCTTCAAGCCTTCTTCAGGTCCAAATGTCTGCCATCATTTCTAAACATCTGGCTGTTTTCTGTTGGTAACCATTCTGAGCAAAAGAAAATTTTTCTTGATAAGCATGCTCAGTTTTCTTTATAGCAGTGACTATTTTTGTTCTATGTAGGATATTTTTCCCTAGTAAATATGTAAAGAAAAAAGGATTTTTTGCCATCTTTTGAAGCAAATGAACAATTCTTTTGAAGGATTGAAACATGTGAAAATATGATAATATGGCCACTATTTCATTTTCCTATTATAAATTCTAAAGTTAATTAAGAAGTAGCACTTCTTGCTCCTAAAATTTCATACAAAATCTTCCTTAAGAGGCCAATAATTAATATGTTAGCTTCTTATCTTAAAGACGTAAGAAACAAGGAACAATGAAAGAAAGAATGACGAGAAAAAGTGTTGCCTATTATTTTTAGGCTTTCTAGGATTGTTGAACCTTTGAATGAATTAAACACCTAAAATTTCAAGAACTCCATTTAAGAATCAAAATTTACTTTTTTGTGTTTTATGATGCAACAAAGATGATGAAATGAGGTTGATACATAATTGATACTCTTATAGTCTCCATTTTCTATTCATTATGAACTTTGATTTTGTTGCAGCCAATGTTCCTATTGCTGCTTATTAGATGATGGTCAAAGAAATGGACTTGCATTGTTCTTGAGGCTAGGGTTGATTTTATGGAAACCAATTAAGTACAATGTACAAAATGGGGACCATGAGGTGTTGTATTAGATGTTAGGTTTTTCATGCTTCCTTTTGAATGATGCAAACTTTTGAAGTTCCCTTGTTCTGAAATAGAATGACCTGTGGCGGTTAATTTGCTCTGTGCTTTGTATAATTATCTTGTTCTGTTTCTACTACCCCTATGCTACAAGTTCACATTTTATTGCTTTTGCATGATCACTAAAAGACAGTAATGATTACTACTACATTTGCCTCCTTAATATGATTCATTTAATTCTAGTACCCAATTTGTTTTACCAAACTAGAGGTTTTTGTGGGAAAAATAGCTAGTTAGCCATTTATCTTCCATTTTATCTTTATTTCGATTCTCATAAAACCTAAATAACCATTTAAGTGGGTTGATAGGGTAAAAGGTATCAATTTCTAAAGTTTGAAGAGTGAGTGAACCTGAGTCAAAATTCAGGGGATAAAAAGTCTAAGTTTTTAAAGTTCAGGGGGGTTAATTTGGTTTTAGGCCCAACCATGGTGTGTATATCTTTAAATATATAAAAGCATGACTTACTTCTTTAATCTTACATTATAAGTTATTTTATTCTTTTAATGAAACCTAATTATATCATTATTTATTTAATCAGAGTTATATTAGCACTAGGACACTAAAAACGGTCTTTAAGTTACCACCAAACTTTATTTTTTGTTTCAAACTTACCTGTGTTTGATTCTATATTACAGAATCAAGTATTGTACGCAATTTTTTTTTCATTAATCATACCTTTAATAGCTAAAACTTCTAAACTCTTTTCCTTTTTCTTTTTTTTTTCTCTATCAAACATGCCCTTGCTTCTATATTTCTATCAAAATAATTATATGAAGTACGATAAAAATTTTATAAAACTTAAGATTTCAACTTGATAAGTATGACCTAAATTTGTTCTACTATAAAAAAATATCTTTGACTATAACTTTGTTTCAATTAAGTTTTTTTTTTCTAGCACAGATGAATATATACTATATGAAAGCTTAGGCATCTGGTCCATCTTAGAACAGTAATATAATATAAGTATGACTCAGACAACTATTATAAAAAATAAAAAATTATTGTTGTAGCAAAAGGTAATTGGGAAAAAAATTTAAGAAAAAGTTTCTAGACTAGTAGAATTAGTTACTTATATTATTTTAATGGGACTTCTAGCAGCAATTGTTTTTTTTTTTTTTTGACATTTCCAATCTTTTGAAATATTGGAAAAATTATAATATTTATTTTTTTACATGGTCATCCTTTTTAATATCATAACATAGATTTTTATTCTCGGCAACTAACTATTTTTCTATAATAAATAATATTAAATTTTTGTTTTCATTTTAGAGCCAATCAAATCTTACAAGTTGTTTGAAAAAATTAGAAGTAATTTTTTGTTTGAATGTTATATTTCATGATAGAGGCTCATAGTCTAGAAGTAGTTTTGGAGTTGTTAAGAGATGAAGTAAAAAATTTTATGTTGTGATTGCAAGTGTTTTTTTATCTGACATTAAGTATATGGAAAATTTACAAACCCCCCCCCCTTTTCCCAACCCTACAGTTATCCCCTATATAATAAAAAACCTACAGGTCGCCCCCTCCCTGGCTAACCCTGTCTGGCCATCCGTTTGGTATTGATGAAAAGATGAACAAACCCTCTCATTGAGGCACTCATTTTCCCTTCAAACACTACAGACCATCATGCAAACAAAACAACCCCACAAACAATCTATTTCATTCACCTTGCACGGGTCTCCGATAGGGTTTACGATCAAAGCAAACAATTGGTGTTGTTTCATTGGGGTGGCGAGAATAGGGGGATGGGAGCAGGGTAAGTTATTCCTTTTTTTTTTTTCACAGAATTGAGCGCCATGGGTTGCAGTGGCTGTGGGTTTACTTCCAAATTTCTGCTTTTTCTGAAAATGTTTGTTCAGAGGAGTATTTGTTGAGTCACGAAGTAGATATTTTTGAAATAGAATGTGTGATATGGTTAATCTTGGTCTGGGGTTGACGTGCTTCATTGAATCAGTGTGTTTTTGCCTACTTTGGATGTTTCAAACCGTTTCCACAAGTAAATTTTTTAATAGATAAAATCCCAGTAAATTACAAATATATCAACCTACCTTACTATAATATTTCACCTGAAAATTTCATCATTTGCCAAGAAGTCAAACTTTAGTCAATGGGTGAAGTGGCTGAATTTTTTTCTGCAAAAATTGCTATAGATTTTTGCAATATTTTTTGCTTGCTGCTGCAGATTTCCAGCAACTCTATTGCAAGCTTTTGTTTCGAACCTGAAAGAGCAGAGAAGGAGACGAAATTTGCGAGAAAAGAAAAATAGCGGAACCTTGTCTAATCCGATTCTTGTACTGTCATTCCTGGACAATTTCGGTCTACAAACTCTGAATATGTTATGGGGCCCACAACATAACAGAAAGCTAAACGGAGTTAGTTAAGACAGGGGACAACTGTAAGTTTGACAAACCACTTGGTTTTTTGTCAATTTCCCTAAGTATATTAAGAAGAAAAGTATGGATGTTTATTTGTTAAAAATTTGTAATTAAATTACATAGTTTTAGAGCATAACTACAGGTGCTAACCATATAAAAGATTATATGATAAAAGAAGAAGTTGGAAGATTCTTAGGAGGACATATAATTTTATACAAATTTGTCCAAAATATAAATTTATTGTGACTTTATCAGTTTTTATTGTTGTAATACTCAATTCCTTTAATTTCATATTTAACATTGATACACAAAATTATTTAAATATAAAACATATTTTGAGAATTTCTAATTTTTTGAAAATAGTATTATTATATTTATGTTACTAAGTTTATGGTTCTTTATTTGATTAATCAAACTTTTAACTTATTTCTAGTACTTAAAATTTAAAAAAAATTGTACCATTTATAATTTTTTTATATTAGTAAAATAAGATTAGTATTTCAAAAGGAAAAATAGAAAAAAGAATCAGTGATTCTTTTATATGTTTTCTTATAAGTTTTTTTTATAGCAAAAAACTGAAAAATACCATTAAATTTAAAATTTTGTAACAAACATGTCATTGATTTATATGACCACTAAACATGCTAAAAAACATTATGTTTATTAATTTATTTACTTTTTAAACTATAAATATTTTAATCAAAACCCAAAAGCGCATCTTTATATATATATATATATATTGTGAAGCTACACAAATTTTGAATGATCTTTTACCCTTACATTAGAAGTTATTTTGTTCTTTTAATAAAACTCAAATTTATCATTATTTATTTAATTGGAATTATACTAGCACTAGAACACTAAAAGGACCTTCAAGTTACTACTAAATTTTATTTTTGTTACAAACATGCCCACGCTTGATTTTATATTACAGAATCAAGGGGTTAATACATTTATGGTGCCTAACATTTTATTACTGTTCTATTTTGGATCATAATCTCAAAACCTAACATGAGAAGTCATCAACTTCAATTTATTGTTCCATTTTAGATCTTTGGAGGATGGAAAGCGTTAAAATTGATGGAATTGACCGTGTGACATGCCACATGGATGATTTGCAATAATAGCATAATGAATCACCAGCTATAGATGATTTGAAAGAAAAGAATAATAAAAAAATGGTACAATGATGTGGAATATAAAGGAAAAAATGATGATGATGTGGAAAAGAAAGGAAAAATGGAAAAAAAAAATATGAATGCAAATGGAGTGAACTCTTTGATGAAGTCTAGACAATTTGATTGCATGGGTTGATTGAATTACCTAAATGGTAAATTTTATATCAAAAAATCAAATCTTTGAGTTGTCACTTAGGTCGATTCAATTGCCTAGGTCAATGTAGGCAGGTCGTCAAAGGAATATTGGGGCACTGGAGGATCAGCATGAGGTGCTGAAATCTACTCTGAAGTTGACCCAAAGTAAAGGAAATCAAAGGCAAAATCTAAGGTTCTGATGAAATTGAACGGGAAATCAAAGCAAAGAGATTGGCGTTTCTTATGAAGGTGAAAAAAATGAAGGCATTTCTTGTCATGGGCAATCGGATGAAGGGATTGGCACAAGGCAGTGGGAGGCAATAACGGACAAAGGGATTAGTGCGAACAGACAAACGGGAGGGGATTGGCTAGTGAGGAAGGAAGGTAGGTATTGAGGATAGTGGAGGCAATTGCAAAACTCACAAAAGAGATTGCGAAATTTGGTGGTAGACAATAGAGGAGATTGCGGGTGAAGGTGGGTATTAAGGATGGTGAAGAATTTTTTTTTTCCATTCTTCCCTTTTCTTTTTCCACATCATTACAACAATTGACATGTGGGTAGGTGTATTTATGATTTATTGTGCCTGCCACGATGGCCAATCGCCTATGGTGGCATGCCACATGGCATTTTCTGTCAATTTTAATGCTTTCCATTTTTCAAAGGTCTAAAATGAAACAATAAATTAAGGTTTAGGGCCTTCCATATAAGGTTTTGAGGTTAAAGCCCAAAATGAGACAATAATAAAAGGTTAGGACCACAAACATAATTAACCCCAAAATCAATTATTGTATGTAATTTTTTTTTGCATTTATCTTACTTTTAATGACTAAAACTCCAAGATTGCCAATATTTTTATTTTTATTTTTTATTTTTGCAACAAACATGTTGTGCTTGATGCTACAGTACTATAAAATAATTATCTTAAGCATAATAAATACTTTATAAAATTTACAACTTCAACTTAATAAATATGACCTAATTTTGTTCTACTCTAAAAAATGTCTTTGAATATAAAATTTTTGTCAATTAATTTTTTCTAATACATGAATCAATACATATTATATGAAGATTTACATATCTAGTCTACCTTAGAGCAATTATACAATTAAAGTATGACTCAAATGCCTATTATAAAAAATAATAAATTATCATTGTAGCAAAGGCCATTGGGAAAAATTTTAGAAATTTTTTTTTTGGCTATTAGAATTAGTTGCTTATATTATAATAAATCTACTTTTTTTAATTTTTTTTACATTTTCCAATGTTTTGAAATGTTGGAAAAATTATAAGAATTACTTTTTCCAGATGGTCATCCTTTTTAATATTGTAACACAAATTTTAATTCTTAGCAACTAACTCTTTTTCTGTACAAGATGACATTAAAATATTATTTTATTTTTAATTTTTTAGAGCCTATCAAATCTTTCAAGTTGTTTAAAAAATGAGAAGTAATTTTTTGTTAGAATATTATATTTCATGGTAGAGGCACATAGTGTGGAAATAGTTTTGTAGTTGTTAAGAGTTGAAGTTAATAATATTATGTTGTGATTGCAAATTCTTATTTTATTTGAGATTAAGTATAATAAAGAAGGAAGTTTGGAGGCTTATATGTTCAAAATTTATAATTAAATTACATATTTTTTAGGTCATTACTATAGGTTCTAACCATATAATAGATTATATGACAAAAGGAAGATGTTGGAAAAGTCTTAGGAGAACACATAATAAGTTTTAGTAGAACAAAACAAAAATTTCCAACATGTACTATATGTATTGGATGAAAATATTATTCATTTTTATCAAAATATAATTTTGTTATGACCTAATCACTTTTTTCATTGTTGTAATACTGAGTTCATATACTTTCATATTTGATAACGAAACACAAAGTTATTTAAATATGAAATATACTTTTAGAATTTCTTATTTTTTTGAAAACTAGTATTGTTGTGTTCAGTTTACTAATTTAATATTTTTATTTTTTTGATTACTCCAAATTTTAATGTATTTCTAATATTTAAAATCAAAAATTTTTTTTACCACTTACAAATTCTTTATATTAGGAAAATAAGATTAGTATTTGAAAAGGAAAAAAATAAAATTTTTTATAAGTCTTTTTTATGGCGAAAAACTTAAAATGCCATTGAATTTAAAATTTTGTACCACATTTCTTTGATTTACATGACTATTAAATATGTCTAAAAACTTGATATTTACAAATTTATGTAATTTTTACACTTTAAATATTTTTATTAGAACCAAAAAGCACAGCATAATATCTATATTTATATCTATATATAAAGTGATTAAACCTTAAACTATAAGTTATTAATTTTTCATTTAGGCACTAGGAATTTATTCTATTATAAGGTGTCAATTTTCATGTGGTTGACTAATTATAATATAAGAATAATGTGCAAGAGCAGGTTTTCAAACCTTAGCAATGTAAGTATAATTTCTAAATCAATGAGTAAACATTAATTACCAAAATAGATAAAAAAAAACTATACAAGACTTGACCTTGATCTTTAGAATAATCACATTAAATAGGATGTAAAATAGAGGGTAAGTATAGATTTAAAACCTTATGGTTGAGTGTATTCTTTTATTAAAAGTCAAGAGTTAGGTAATTAAGGTTTTTTAATAATGTATTGTTACTGGTAGTTACTTATCTTTTAAAAAAACTAAATATTTACTTATCAAGTCTATACTTTAACATTATTGCTCATATTTGCATCATGCTTATTAAAAAAATTTATTTTTGCTTAAGTTTCTTATTGAATGTCACACCTGAGAACTTAGCATGTATCTTTTTTTTTTTAATTTTAACAAAACCTTAAAATATTTATTGAAAACTTAGTTTATGTCTTTTTTAAAAGTAAAATTAAGCTAATTATTAGTTTCTTGAATCTAAAATGTAAAAATTAAGACAAACTTTACTAACTTAACTTTTAATAAAATTTCTAAATACATAATATCATTAAGTTCATAAAATTTAGATATTTTCTTAATAGATTGCATATTGTTAATTTTAAATTTTACAAAGAGAAAAGAAATTTTGACAACTTTGATAAGATGCTAAATGTACAAAGAATAAATTTGTATAAGTACTTTATCATCACAAATAAAAAAAAATCTATCATTTTTTTTTCAACCAATATTACATATAGCATATTTTACATCATATTATTATTATTACTATTATTATTAAATAGAAATCAAATGCAATGAGTAATTTATTATAATGAATGACAGAAATAAGGATAGTTATGATGAAATATTATAATAAAAAACTATGTAAAAATAGAAAAATAAAACTAATAAGAAATATATCTAAATTGAAAAAAAGTAAAATAATTATTGCTACTATTTATTTTGAACAAGATAATTAGAGTTATAATTATTTGAGTAAAAATAACTTAATATTTTAATTCACGTGTAACATCCATAAGCGGTTACTGGTTATATATAAATAGGCCATAACCTCAAGTGTAGCGAACTCCATAAACTCTCCCAATATGATCCTATTGCACATTGCATGACAACATTCGTTACTTTACAAAGTTTTACAATTTGAGGCATAATTTAGGGATAAATGGTGCAATTTAATGGAAATAGAAACTATAAATACAAAGCCACAAATAACATATATATACGATTTACAACGGGCACATCACCAACCGATGAAGTATCACTATGCTTGCCGGGAGTCCCTTTTATTTTTTCTGGTAGTGGAGATGCACAAAGAAAAGTCTAGCTCTAGGACAAACTTTCACGAATTACAACTTAAAGATCCATTGTAACTCTAAATAACAATGAGAGAACTTCTCCAGATGGGAGTAGACCGCTAGTCTATATTTTTGCTTTCAGTTCTATCTTAAACTCGAGTTATAAGAGAAGTGCAGTGTTAATCTTTAAACCAACATCAGTTAAGCAAGAAACATTCCTGGCTAAAACGAAAAGATGGACACCAAGGCTCAATAACAGGCTGGATGGTTGAGTTTAAGTGTTGCAGTAGGTCAGCTTCAATCATTGCCCCCTCCCAACAAATAGCAATTGACTTGAGTTGCATTTTATTGTGAAGTTTTGCTCTCCTTGTCTGCGTTTCATCAGTTCCACTTCCCACCAATTTCATCCGAAGGACTTCAGGCTTATTTAGGTTTTCGAGGTCCCCAATGCCTAGTTGTTTCGGATCATCTCGGTCAATTCTCACAGTTGCCCCAAACAGTACCCTAAGATGAGTCAACTGTGCAATACCTTTTGGGTAATAAACCTAACTTTCGCAATTATTTGTGACAAGAACTCTCAAGTTGAGTAGTTTCTCAATTCCATCAGGTAATTTACAAATGCTTATGCACCCCTCCAGATTCATGTACTGCAAGTAGCGAAGTTCACATATTTCTTCTGGTAGCTCCTTCATGTAGTTGCTTTCTTTACCCCACAGCCTGAGAAATCTCAAATGAATTAGTTTCCCTATTTTGGCTGAAAACTCGCCCAGTTCTGGATGTTCGAGCATGAAATTCATGTCTACCAACCTTAGACTAGGGGATTGATCAAACAAGTTAGTCCAGAAATTATTTGTTGTAAGGTTAATGCCTCAGCCTCACCCATAAACATGATACTTCTCAACTTTCCCTTTTTATCAATGGAGGTTGGAGAATAAGGCCCCTCCCTCATCACAATTGTCAAATGATGACTTTTTCCCGTTGGTGGCTCTATTGGTAACTCACTACCAGATCCAACCTCAACCGTCACATATTCATGTTGAGTCAAAAATTGTGCAAAATCGTGCACAATATATATCACGCATCTTAAAGTAAAAATTGAAGTAAGTACGTTGAATGAAACAACGTGCAACCAAGCAGTTGAAATACCCTTTACCTATTGATTCCATGTCCTCGTTCTCATCAGAGCCTAAGAATCCTTGAGCCATCCATTGATACACCAAATTATGCTCAAAGAATCCGGCATCCTTAGGACAGATGGTGCAATATAAAAAGCATCTTTTAATGTCTGGAGGTAGGTCTTGGAAGCTTAACAATAGAGGAGCAAACACATGTTTTTGCACTAAATTTACTTCCCAAATTTCACTGTTTAGTACATTTTCCTACACTACTAGAAAAATCGCATTTAGCGACGGTTTAATTAGCGACGGCAAAAAACCGTCGCTATAATCGGTAATATTCCGGGGAGACTTTAGCGACGGCTGTTAGTCGCTAAAGTTTAGTGACGGTTTACCGTCGCTAAATTAGTGACGGTTACGTGTCGCTAAAGTTAGCGGCGGCGTACCGTCGCTAACTTAGTGACAGTTGGCCGTCGCTAAAGTTAGCAACAGCGTACCGTCGCTAATTTAGTGACGGTTGGCCATCGCTAAAGTTAGCGACAGCGTACCGTCGCTAATTTAGTGACGGTTGGCCGTCACTAAACTAAAAAAAAATAAAAAAAAAAGTTTGGGTTCTCATGTGGATGTCATATTTTATGATAAATTGTTATCTTATTGAACATAAATAATTACTTTTGAATACGCTATCAGAAAAATGTAAATATTATAGCTGAAAATTGTGTGACGTTTCAAATTCTCACACAACAAAAATTATTTCAGTTGATATAATACAAATGTATTTAGATTGTAGATATTTTTTTTCCTCACGAAACAATTTTAAGATTATACGAAATTTATTTACGTTATTGAGATCCTTCTATCCAACAAGTTGTTGTATCTTTACCATTACAACAAACAATTTTGTTTAAAGAAACAGAATAATAAAACAAAAATATTAATACACAACGAATGCATGTGCATGCGCTAAATATCATGACACGTAGTTTAACTTCTACAGACTTTTCATTTGAATTAGTTTGTTGCTGCTATGTAGGGACTGATATCCGACGCTAAAGTTTCACTGGGCTCTACGTGATAATTTACCGTTGCAAATTTAGTGAATGTAAAACGTCACTAAAGTTTGTGGTTGGTTATCTTCGCTAAATAAATGACGGTTATGTGTCATTAAAGTTACTGACGGCTTAAAGTCCCTAATTTAGTGAAGGTTATGCGTCACTAACGTAGTGACGGCTTACCGTCGCTAATTTAGTGACGGTTATGCGTCACTAAATTTTAGTGACGGCTTAAAGTCGCTAATTTAGTGACGGTTATGCGTCGCTAACATTAGTGATGGCTTACCGTCGCTAATTTAGTGACGGTTATGCGTCACTAAATTTTAGTGACGGCTTACCGTCACTAATTTAGTGATGGTTATGCGTCGCTAAAGTTAGTGACGGCTTGCCATCGCTAATTTAGTGATGGTTATGCGTCGCTAATATTATAATTGTATAATTATAATTTTTAATTTGATTAATTAAGTATACAAATCTCTAAATATTTTTTGAGTAATTAACAAATAATCTATTTAATGAAAATTATATTAATTGTTTAGTGACGGTTAGTGTCGCTAAACTTAACAAAATCCCAAAAAATAGTAATAGTTCTCATGTATTAGTCATTTTTTATGCTAACTTGTCATCTCTTTTAACATAAATATTAATTATTTGATCTTTATTTTACTTATTTTTTATTTTACCTCAGCAAAATCACTTATCCTTTTATATGCCACCTATTTAATTGTATAATTATAAATTTTAATTTGATTAATTCGGATTACAAATCTCTTAATATTTTTTAAGTAATTAACAAAAAATATATTTAATGAAAATTAAATTCATTTGAATTGATTTATTGGCACATAAGACTTAATTATTTTTTAATATTTTATCATCTCATTGTAGCCTAATGTTACTAGAAATAGATAATATGTTATAATATGTTAAGAACTAGCGACGGCCAGAAGTCGCTAGTTTTAAGCGACGGTAAGCCGTCGCTAGGGGTTTATATCTAGAGTTCAGTCGTCAAACTTTCTATGCTTATCCTGGTCGACCGCGAGCCCGGCGGAATCGCCACCATCACGATCAATCGATGATCGACATTGCCCAGGCCTTCAAGGCTCTCGGCAAGGACGACTCCGTCCGTGTCATCATCTTGTCTGGCTCGGGTCGCGCCTTCTGCTCCGGGGTCGATCTCACCGCTGCCATGGTGCCGCCGCCGCTATGGACAACATGGACGGCGCCGAGCTCTACGGCCGCGTCCTCACGGTCAACTACGCCCTTCCCGAGCGCATCAAGGGTGGCGAGCAGGGCTGGGCCACTCAACCCAGTATGTTCCTGCTCTTCTCTCTTCTCTCTTTTCTGATTGAAAATTTCGTTTCTCAGGGTTGTAAGATATCGGGTTTTCGCCTGCATTTCAATTTTCCTGTCAAGTTTGTCAAATTGTTGTTGAATTAACGAGGAATTGCAGGATGGAGTTCAGGGTTTCATTTGATTGAGTGCTGACCTGATTTCGGTATCCCATTGATTTTCTGGCTTTGTGATTATCCCTGGTTTTGTTGTATTTCAGTTTGGGCGGATGCTGATACCTGGTTTGAGCGCCAGCAGCAAGAAGAGGAAATGCAGCGGATACAGGCAGAGAACCAGGCTGCAATGAAGGCAGCAGAGGAACATGAAGCATGGTTTCATGTTATAGAAAATTTGCGGATGTAAAAATCCTTGTTTAATTAAGTTGGAGAATTTTTTTCCCTACATAACGAAAGCTATTTTTGGTGATTCTCTTATTTTTCCTGAGAACTTGAAAACAAAGTCCTTCAAATCTTGGAATTATGATGCTTCTGTACGTTCTTTGTTTGTATTTATTGAGGGAAAGCTGGAAAAGAGAAATGTTAAACGAGCCCTAAGCTTCTATTGTTTAATCCTTTGGAATATTACTGTTTTTCTGAATGAGGAAGAATTTTATCTTCTGAATCTGCGAGAGTACTGGATCTGTTCCTTTCTAGGTTTTTAGGTCTCTCTTGCAGTTAAAAAATTTGCATTGTGTCCATTTTATTGCTTTTGACCTGTGACTAGGATGTACTAGCAAATTGTAAGCTTTATGCCCTTCAACAAACATTAGCTTACTGTTGAGCATGTGAACCAGAGGTTACTAGTATGACAGCAAAGCTGACCGTGTCCTTTATTACAGCTATATGATCATTCCCTGAGCTTCCCATTGGCAAATAACTATGACGTTTGTTGAAATTGTGTTTTCAGAAATTGTTGTGACTAATGTTTTCCTCGTTATTTTTGCAGATTTAGTGATTATATTTCTTCTCTTATTGTGGGGTTTTCTTGCTACAAAAGTAATGGCTACTCCTCTTGATATGACCCTTGATGATATGGTAAGGAAAAATATGAGTGGTAGAGCAAGGGGGCGAGGTAGGCCCCTGCGAGGCCGTGGGGCGGGCAGGTTTTCTGGAGGTGGAAGAATGACTGGACCCTTTCTTAGAGGTCCACTTTCAGTGAACTCTCGTCCATCACAATATTCAATTGCAAAGGCAAGCTCGAAACCATGGATGCCATCTGAATTGTGCTTTGCTTAGGAAACCAGACTGAGGAAGATTCTATTCCTGTTTTAGAAACTCAAATACAGGATATGAGATACTAACTTTTTCCATGAGATCATCTTTTTGGCTCTGGAATCAAAGCATGATCCTTCTCACTGCATTTATACCGGAGTCTTCTGGATTTGTATGTAATTTCGGCCTCAATTGGTTTACTTTCTGGGACTCTAGTGCGGATCCATAGATATCTCTTGAAGTTTGGCCAGATTTTAGTCGAAGTCCTTAACATTTTGTGGAGTAGCTTAATGGACCATGTGAAATGGAGCTTGATGATTATTATTACAACCATCTAGAACTAGTGGTGTTATCAATATTTAACCCACTGTGTACCTATCAGTTTAATGTTTGAGGGCTGGTTCCTTAGACTGGGTGTTAGCATGGATCCAAGAAATCTTTGTATCATGCAACCATTAACTGCTCTTGGAGGGTTGACTCTTGATGCATTTTTGTCTGAGGTACTTGGATCTTACTCGCTCTCTCTCCCCCCTTCTACATGATTGACATTATGTTTATGTCATTTCCTCTTTCTGTGTAAATATTGGTTGATTATACCCATGGGATCTGTGCAATGTATTCTGTTTTTGCATGTGCCTTTGTCTTTAATTGGAGCTATTGGATTTAGATAGTGATCGGCTTTTCGTCATTGATCCTTGCGACATACCACTTTCAGTTGTAATTTTTAGGAGATGTTTTGCAATGGGCCCTTATGACGCTTCTGGATCTAGCTGGTGCCATTGAGAATTTGATATACATTGGATATCCTGGCGATCCTTTGTCTGCTATCCGTGTGACTAGGAGAAGGCGTCTGGACCGTAAAAAGCAACAGTCTGACAGGAATGTTTACCAGTGCTTCATCTTTGGCCCTAAGAAATCTAGGAAGTCTACATTATTGAATTCGTTCATTTGAAGGTTTGTTACTACTACCAACCTGGTTCTCTATATGTTTAATTATTTGTGCTCTCTTCTGGATATTAAATTTGTGAAACTGTTTTGCAGGCCTTATCTAGATTCCTTAGTTAACTGGCCTATGCATGTGAAGTAGTCTGCAATTCATATGAATCATGAGATTAAAAGCTGTGCTGAAAAGAGTCTGACTGCTAAAGAAAACTGTTTCCTCAACAGGCTTCTGTAAGTTTGAGTACTGTGTCTGTTCTGAGTTCAGGGAGGTTATGTAGGCTAGGTGCTGCCTAAAGGTTATGATAATATACTGTTTTGTGGTGCTGAAAATGGTTAGAACTGATCCTTCCTCCATCCCTGTTGAATGTTCTGCTTATGATGTGTCACAAGAGGTGACTAAGTGTTGTGGTTGCTACTAGCACCACTTCTGTCTGTAGGGCATTTTCCTGTTTCTTCTGTTATGAATAGTGTATAAGTCTTGAGGTAGGGTAAGTATCTGTTTGTATGATCTGTATGTCAGTTTGCACATAACTGTTCCTGACATGTATTGGTATCAAGCTCAGGATGCCTATTGAGATTTCTCAAAATCTCATGTTTTCAACTAGAATGTTTAAGATCTAAAGATTGAGAATTGTGCTGTTTTGGTCACTCTTCAGATGTTCCAAGTCCTTGCAAGCAAGTTTTCATGAAGACTTGCGTATTTTATGATATTGGAAATGGTAGAGCAGTTCTAAACACCTGAGTAGATTTATGTTAGCTTTCTAGTGAAAATTGTATCTTGTTCTGGATTCTTGGATTCCTCACTAAATATCAATGAATGTTTTCCTTTTCTGCTACATAGGAGAGAGTCCAATGGGGGATTGAACCTTGGAGCTCATGATAACAACCATAGGTCTTAAGCACTATTTTTTTGATACATCAACTACTCCTTTAGAATTTTGAAAGAACCTTATTTGTGAAAGCTTGTTACACCACAAGTTATTTGAGAAGGCTGTACACTTTATCTGTTTCCCAGTCAAACTTTCTTTAAACAAGGCTTAGAGTTTTGTGAAATAGTTTCTTGTTGTTCTATCTGGGTGTGGTTTAACAAGTTTTAAATTGCAAAAGAGAGATAGGTCTACCGTGTTATGCTATATGCCATTTGTCTTGTGAGGTGAATAGGTTAACCATATATGTTAATTTGAGATTAAAGTTGAGAAAGAAACGCTTCAATTTGGCTCAGCCTAATAGAGAACTCATATATTTAGATATTATGCTCACTGTTTGTTTGATGCAATTATAAGTATGAGGATAACAAATGCGTACTTGGGGTTTTTGTAGGTTATCAAAATGGGATTTGTATATTAATGGCAGTGTCTTTATGTTGTATAGGCTCTGACTAAAGTTGCAGAATACTCTTGAAGTCAAAGTGGATCCAGAAGACGAGTTGGAGGTGGTTTGTAGGTTACCAACTGGTAGCCAGACAGTAAGACTCTCTCCTTATGAGCATCAATTTGTACTAATATACACAAAAGTTTAGATTGGTTTACAATAGGCCGATTGCAAAATTGTTGCATTTTCTTTGTTCTGTTATATATATTCATTGGTGGTTTGTGTGTGCCATCACTCTCTCTCTCTCTCTTGATGAAAAGAATTTTTTATATGCTGCTGCAGACCTTGTAACTTAATTTTAATGTTACTCATGTTTTCAAGGGAAAAAACGACCATACCAGCAGTGTTTCATTTTCATTAGTAGGAACTGATGTGCCTCTCTCGACATAATTGTCTCAGGCCTTCTGCTAAAATATTTGAATTTTGTGCATTCAGTCTTATGTATGAATGTAATATTCTCCTGGAGTGAGATTAACACTTACCCATGTACTTTTCCAGGCACAGAATAATCATCAGAGAAATGATGGGCTGATTCCTCAACTCTTTACCAACTTACCCGCTTTAAATGATGCTGCTTCTTACCTTGCACTAGAGCTTTGGATTTTGCTTTTTGCCACTGCACTTGTTCACATTTTTTTGAATCCAAGTTCTGCCAGATGGTGAGGGTGTTTGTACCAATCATGAGATTGAAATAGCTTTTGGATCTCTAGCTGCCTGTCTGTTCATCTGAGGATGTTGACTTGGTCCATTTGATCATGTGATTCCTCACTATAATTATTAAGGTTGTACATTAGCCAAAATACATTCTGACATTGTATGTATTCTAAATATCAATTGTTATGTTTATGACTATTGGGAGTGTATAACATAACTTTGGATTAATGTTACCTAGTTTTGTGTTTGGGTTGTATGGAATAGATACGTATAGTGGAGGTTTGCTGATGAAATTGTTGACCATGACATAGCTGAATTCGTATGAAAGCATATAATGGAACTAGCGGTCGCTACAATTTTGAAATTTTTACTAGTTATTAGCGACGGCTACGCGTCACTAACTAGCGAAAGCCACGCGTCACTAACTAGAACTAACTAGCGACGGCTACACGTCACTAACTAGCGAATGTCACGCATCACTAACTAGAACTAACTAGCGACGGCTACGCGTCACTAATTGTCACTAACTAGCAACAGCTACGTGTCACTAACTGGCACTAACTAGCGACGGTTATGCGTCACTAACTAGCGACGGTTATGCGTCACTAACTAGCGACGGTTATGCGTCACTAATTAGCGACGGCTAAGCGTTACTAACTAGCAACGTCTATGCGTCACTAACTAGCACTAACTAGCGACGGTTATGCGTCACTAACTAGCGACGGCTATGCGTCACTAACTAGCGACGGCTACACCGTTACCGGAAAATTTGTGACGGCCTATTTTGCGACGTTTAGCTGTTGCTAATTAGCGACGGTGTGCCGTCGCTATATCATATTTAGCGATGGCTAGCCGTCGCTAAATGCGGTTTTTCTAGTAGTGCTACTCTCGACGAGTTGTTTTATCCCGCAAAAGGCCCCCTAAAGTCTTTGCAACAAGTCGCAGCCCCTTGCACTTTTTGGCAATTTCCCTCCCAATAGCCTCTAAATTGTTAAGCCTCTCACTCGCCCTTCCACTTAATGTTTCTTGGCTCAAAATTAGCCAACATAGCTCTTCAGACAACCCATCAAGATTGAAAGTAAAAGTAGACTCCATCGTCTTTGACACAGTGTTTTTACGCGTTGTAACAAGAACTCTACTTCCAGGTGCCCCCATTTTGAAAACCAATTTTAGGCTCTCCCAGTCTTTTTCATCCTCTGTCCACGAATCATCCAACACAATAAAGACTTTCTTTCCAATATATGATGGAATCACAATTTCTTTCCATGAGAGAGGACAATGTGATTGAATCTTTAAGGTAGGCTAAGGACACACCTTCTAGCTCCAAGCCCTTCAGGATTTCTCTTGCCACTTTTTTCTCATCAAAAACATCCGAGACACATACCCATATGTTCTTGTCAAAGTGCCTTTTTAATTTAATTTCATTGCATATCACTTGGGCAAGGGTTGTTTTACCAATTCCTCCCATCCCCATACGATGGAGTTTGTACTGGTCTTTCCCCCGTATCCAATAAACACTTTTTTATCCTATGCTTCACCTCATCTCTTCCATATATTTTTGTCACATCTACAAGAGAAGTAGTTTCTTTCCGTGCCTTTAACTGCTTGCTCTCTCTTTTTGTTAACTCCCACGTATTTTGTTTCCTCTTTGCAATCTCACCCAACCTCGTATTGATTTCTTTTATTTTGTTCCCGATCTTATATATAGTACGAGGCAAGTTGAGTGCAAGAGAAACAAGACAAGAAGCGACGCACCTTTGCCTTTAGGGTTGAAGGAATTCTCAGGCCGTCTTGCTGCTGCTTTAGTAGTGCAAGGTTCCACTCGTCCAATACATCCTCCATGTCATAAGCTGCATCCTTCGGCTCGTCTAACCAAAGCTTGATGCTTTTGTTAGTCACCTGCTTCTCTTCTGCGTCTTCAAGCAGTGCACAGATAGCCTCGAAGTTGCTTTTAAGGTTTCTAAGGTCTTCTTTGACGCCCTTGATTAGCCGCACTTCTTGTAATGCGTCATTGGAGATGATCGTTGCTAGTTGTTGCAAGACGCCAGTAAGTAGAGCCTCGGCCATTTTTGAACAAGGGGAACGATTTGAAATGAAAAAAGGAGAAATTTTGGTGGAAGAGAGGATATTTTTCTAGAAAAGAAAGAGTAAACGAAGAGATCGAGATATTCAACGAGATTATGGTTTGCTACAAATGGTTGTGCTATTCTTGTTCAGGGAAATCAGACATGCTTTGCTTTGTTGTTTTGCCTATGGCAATAATCAAATTTGGGTTTCTAGTGCTCTCGATCAAAGAACAAAACAAACTGCTATTATGTAAGAGGAGGAATTGATTTTGAGTTTATTTCTTGTAGACAGAAAATATTTTTCTAGACAAAAGTGAAAATCCTTTACTTTGCTTTGTTGTGGAGGAGAACGAACTTTCAGTTTAAAATGTTCTTTTATTTTGTTTGAAGAAATTACAAGCAGGTGTCCAAAACTGTGCAACAAGTACATGATGCTACAAATGGTTGTTACAAGTACAGCCGACCAGTTTTGAACTGATAAAACCAAAATCCAACCACATGATGCTAACTGTTACGCATAGATCGAGACCATCGGTCATATAAAGTCCGGATAATTCTGTATATCGTATGAGTATGATTGTGTTATTATGATTACTTAACAGAACGCTGTTCTAATTTTTTATATCGTATGAGTATGATCACTAAAAAAATATTATATATATAGTTTGTTAATTAATTATATAATTTATTGATTATTTCGAGCAATTTAATGCCAATTAATGACGTAAATCACTTTTAGCTGGGTAATTCATCATGAGTTTGATCATCTTCATTTTGTGTCTCATTTTCCTCACACTTTTGGCCAGGTAATACATCATGAGTTTGATTATCACCTTTTTTGCTTCATTGTATGGCATGTATCGATCGATATTGAGTTTTGCTCATGTATGAATTTTTTGAAAATTGTCATATTTATTTTTTTGTGATGTTGTGGAGCTAGGTAGCTGTGTTCTCTTGAAAAAATTATTTGGGAGGCATTTATACAGGGTTTTAAATATTGAACTGGATGTCGTACCATTTTTCAACTGTGCAATATAGTACATGTATCATATCATCATATCTCTGATACACTAGTTATATATTATATATATATTACATATACATATATGAACATGCAGAACACAATAGCTATTAAAAGTGTAAGTTTAAATTGCATATGAAATGTATTTAGATTTTTTTAAACATAAATATATATTTATAAAGTAAAAAATACTCCCTCTGTCCCAAAAAAATGCAACATTTTCCTTTTTTGGTCGTCCTCAAAAAGAATGAAACGTTTCCTTCTTTAGTAACTTTTAATACCAAACTTCATATTTTACCCTTATAATTTGTACACGCATCCTTCCCATTCGGCAGCAACGCCGCCACAATTAACTCCTCCATCATCACCCCCTATGCCGGTACATCAATAGAGGACATGGATAAAGAGGACACAGACGGACCTCGACGGAGAGGACATTGATAGTTCGAAGAACACACAGACCCAAAACTGATGATTTGAAAAACATCACTTGTACGCAAATTGACGATTTGGAGAACATCAGCTATACGTGACATCGGCGGAGAGGACCCCAATGGTTCTATAAACATGCCAACCCAAATCGACGATTTGACAAAGATCAAGGTCAATCCGGTGACATCGGTGGCTAGGACATCGACAATTCTACAAACACACCAACACAAAATCGACGATTTGGCTTGATCGATGATTCGACAAAGAATAGGTAATCCGGCAATGAAGATTCGGTAGCTTGATTGATGATTCGATGATTTGGCGGCTTGATCAAGGATTCAACAAAGATGAGGAACAAACCTTTTGGGAAGATGAGAAATAGAGGAATAAATGGGCAAAATCGGGGAAAAAATGAACACCTTAAATGGCGTGCCCAGAGAAATGTTGCATTTAAAACAGGATAGAAGGAGTATTACTTTAGAGGGTATAGAAGAAATAAAAATACAACATTCTTTCAAATATTAAAAAAAAAATGGTTATACAAGCATTAAATTAAACAAAATAATTATATATTTTACTTAAAAATATTAAAAAACTAAAAGCAAAATTAAAAAATGGTGCATTTTCACAGGTCTAAGATGATACTATACAGTGCAAAGGACGCAACACCTGTCTCATACCATTTTCCCCATATTGTTCTGATTTTTTATCAGTACATTCAGTATGAGGCAATATCAGATAATATAGTATGAGATTTAAAACCATGGGTTTACATTTTGGGAGCTGTTAACTGTTGTAACAACGTGTTTTTAAAAGTCACCCTTAATCAATTTTATCTAGATCAATTGGATACCTATTATAGTCTACAAAAGATTCTAAAACTATAAGTAGGTTACACTAAATTAACCTTATTATAGCGCCCAAAAATTGATACCAGACCAATTGGATTTGGAATCCTAGACATCCTTGAAATTTCAGGACTTTGTCAAATCCATCAAAAATTTGTAAGGAACATCTTGTTCAAACTGTAAGTCCTATCAGATCAATCGGATTTAAACAAAAAATCAGTCTCAGGATTTATCAAATCACCAAGAAGGGATAGTTGAAAATTTGTTGAGTAATTTACAATTACTTAACCAATAATTTTTGTATATTATTAACCTTTAGATGCATTATGGCAATTAAAATTAAACTATTATAAAAAAAATAAACAAAAGAAGAGATAGATCAAATTAATATCGTACGTTGTACTCTTATGCAAATTCAGTAATGAAGTTTAATGTAAGGCCAAACAAAAAAATAACAAAGAAAACAAAGAAAAAAACAAACAATAACAGTTTGATGCTAGTGGGGGTGAGCATGAGTCGGTTTAGGTTAGTTTTCTGGTGGAACCGAGCCAACCCGAAATAGGCTCGGTTCTAAAATTTTCTTACCCAACCCAAGAAACGAGAATCGAAAAGAACTAGAACCATAGTTCTTGGGTTTTTTGGTTTATATAATTTACCTATAATAACATTTAAATTCAATTAAATTGTATTCACAACTAGTTTATGAAAAATTTAACATAATACACAACTAAATCCATATTTAAATACACACATTCTTAATAATATTCAAAAAGTTTCATATGCTGTTACATAATGTAACAAGAAAGTAAATGTATCTAGTTGCATGCGATTTCACAAAATGACTTTACAAATTCTAGAAGATCACTGATTAGATAGTTTATCTCATTTTTTTTATCTGTACAAAGAAAACAACATTCAATTTGATATATATCAGCTTGATAGTTAAACCAAACTAACCACTATGTTATTGTAATTTCTTATAATATGACAATGTACACAATTTCCTTTCCCATGTTCTAATTTAGATTCATGATTAGGAATGTTAGTTTTAGGATTTAATATAAATACTAAAACACCCTCACAATTCTTTATTTTTTCAATATATAAATGTGTGGATAATTTAGTAATATTATAACCTCAGTTCGATTCCACCTAGGGTTGGTTCTATGTGGAACCATGACCAACCAAAAAACCGTCGGTTCTCACATATGTAGAACTAACCCGCGAACCATAATCAATTTTTACCCAACCCAACCCAACCCAATAGGGGTGATTCGGGTTGAATTTCAGTTTTACCCAACCCATGCTCATCCTTAGTTGCTAGTGACCAACCTGCAAAGAGAAAAATGTTAGTGATCTTGATGAACGAAATAGAAGATCAGGGGGGGCTAAAGAGGAGTTTTACCTAAAAGAGATATAGATGTGTTGCATTCGGATAAAAAGGGGTCAGGTTCGCGGTTTGAAAAGCGGGTCCGTCTCCAATTCTCCGTCTCCGGTGGCGATTGGCGCGATCGGCAGCTTGGGACCGGATGGGGAGGTAGCGGCGACTCAGGATGTAGGAGGAAGGTGGCCGGCGACGAATATGGTGGGGAATCGAAGAGGAGGTCGCGACGGGCGTGGCGCGATTCTTCTCCTCTCTGGTCTGGTACGGCACGAACTGCGACGCAAAAACCGTTGGAGAGGGCGGCGCGGCGTTGAGCGAAGCGGGGGCGGTGGATGATGGCCAGCGGTGGCGACTGGGGGTGTCGGCGAGCAAGGCTGGTGACGGCGTGGCTGGCGGGGCAGTTGCTGGAGACCAGCGTCGGCTACAGAGGCGAAGACTGGGGGTGGCGCAGTCGTTAGTGAAGTTTAGGGGTTCTGGGTAGGGGTTGCAAAAAAAATGGGGCTGAGGCTGCCTGCGGTTTTATTTTTTTAGCCGGGAGCCTAGGATTTTGCTGATTTCTTCTTCTCTTTTTCTTCAAATAGTGACCTATGTTGATAAAGGAATTTCTTGCGTCTACCATTGTGGACGTACATCAATAGATGCTTTAACAGTGTTAATATTATATGGATAAGATAATTTTTTGACTTTTAAAATTTTTAATTAATTGAAAAGATAATTATAATATTTTAAATTTAAAATTAATAATAAGATAATCATATCTCATTATCTCCATTAAACAACAAGAATCATTTTCCAAGATCATGATAATTTAAAACAATTTACAATTTTTATGTAACAAGAACAACCTAGCCTGATTTAATTCTTCTTCTTCTTTTTCATTCTCTCCTCCTTCTCCTCCTCCTCTCTCTCTCTCTCTCTCTCTCTCTCTCTAAGTGTATATTAATTTTATATTTTACAGATAATTATGATATTTTGAATTTAAAATTAATAAGAAGATAATTATACCATTTTTAAGATTTTTTGCCTACAATCTTGGACATCAGATTGATAAATTTAGATATGAAACTAACATAATTAGACACCATAAAAGTTATCATAGATACTAAAACAATAGTTCTAAACACCAGAACATCAGTCTTAGACACTAAATTAATAAATTTATACATCAATATAACATAATTAGACACGGAGAAAGTATTGCTAGACACCTAGAACACCAGTACTAGACACCTAGAACACTAGTACTAGACACCAGAATAGCAGTACCAGACACTAGAATAACAGCATTGGACACCAGACTACATCAATGTAATATACTTAGACATAAAAAAAGTAGTACTAGACACTAGAATAATAGTTATAGACACCAGAATAATAGTTATAGACACCAAACCAACAGTTTTAGACACCACTCCAGCCAATATATGATATCAATTCCACATATACTATAAGCCAAAATTGTGAAGATGCTAGCATTTTTGTTTGAAAATGGTAGATTTTTTCTCTACATAAATAATTAAAATTTTAGACATTATTTATTGTATGATTATAGAAAATTATTTAAAATGGCAACTCTCTCCCCTAATAATAACTACCTTATTTACTCCATAATTATGTATATTTTATTTAAATGTTAACTTCCCTTATCTTAATAATAACTACCTAACACCGTTAGTTTTGCTGTTAGTGGTGGACGTACATTATGGTGGATGATATAATACCTCTGTTGATACCAGGGGATCTTTGGTAAGTTTAATTATGTTTTTAGAAGTTTAAAACTCATTTAAATTCAATTTGAAGATGTTAGAATACAATTTGGCCATAATACTTACCCAAGTCTCAGAAAATTTTTGAGTTGCTGATTTTTCCCCACCCTTTGTACGAATTTTCAATTTCACCCATTACTCTTCTAATTTGTCAATTGAGCTCAAAACTATTAGGATCTATCAAATTAGCCCAAAATTTCAAAAATTTGCTCAGATTTGCCCAGAATTTCATAATTTTGTTAGATTTACCCCCAAACTTTTCAATTTTATCTAGAATCTTCTAAAAACCTTTGGTTTCCACCCAAACTTTCCCTTGTGCCTAAATTGACCTTACAAGACCTTTAGGACTCCAAATTAGTACATAAACTAAATTAATTCCTATATTTACCCTATATGATCATTCTAAATTCCTAAGAATGCATAACACAAAATGACAACATAATCTGAACACACTTAATCCTACCAACTTCTTAAGTTATAAAATGACCAAAAAGACCAAATTGCCCCCAAAAACAAAAATGCCACCTAAACTTATTTTCCTAACCTAGAATTAAACAAAAATTAGTGCCCGGCCTTTTTTTCTTCCACTTCAAGGCTAAAGAACCTTCCCTATTACCTCTACAATGAAATTTAAGGAGAAAAACCTTTTCTTTTTTTCTCACCAGGCTAAAGAACTCCCATTGCCTTTTTGCAATACGAACCTTCCCATTGTGAAAAAAAATCATAAGAAGAAAAACTTTTTTCTTCTTCGTGAGGTTAAAGAACCTTATTTATTACTCCTACGATAAAAACCTTCTTATCGTCTAGGAATCTAAGGAGAAAAACTCTTTCCTCCTTGTTTACCAGGCTTAGGAACTTTCCTAACCTTTATAATAAAAACCTTTCTATTGCTTCCAAACCTAAAAAGAAAACTCTTTCCTCTTTTCTTGAGGATTTAAGCAACCTTCCTTACCCTTTTTCTCCATAGTAACCTTTCTATGGAAGAGAGAAACTCATTTCTCATTTCTTTTACATTTGGTAGAGAACCTTCTCTCATCTTGATTTAAAAGGTAGAGAACCTTCTCTTTACCACCTCTTATTTCCTTTAATGTAGATAACTTTATCTCTTTTGCCACTGTTGAGAACTTAATTCAACAGTCAAAGTTGTTGACTTTTTGGCAACTTTGACCGCTAATTACTTGCATCTCTTCCCGTTTATCTTAGATTTTCGTGCTTTCATTATCTTTCTACAGGTGGGATGGTGCTGTAGACATGGCGGATTGGAGTGGGATGAAGCGAGACGGAGTTTTGGCAAGTGAAGCAGTGGAAGCTGAAAATCAAGGCTGGCGACGCGTCGTCAGAATTTTACGACAGTTGGCGACGCGTCGCCAACGTTAGCAACGTTCTATCCATTTTTCATCAGCTGGCGAGCAATTTGACCCAGTTGACGATGCGTCGCCAACGCCTGCTCTATTTCTCCAAATCTCAAAATTTAGATGGTCTCCCACACTTCCTACCTAGTGACCTGGCCTTGGAGAGGGATTCTTATCCTTTTAGGGTTTTGGGAAGATGAATCAAAGAAGAAAATGACCTGAGGTATAAATAGAAGAAGGAAGGAATAGCCCAAAGGACACCCACCTTGGCATCATCTTCTTCACATCATTTTCTGGGGATCTCTACCATTTTGCACGGAGTTTTGAAACGTGGAAAAGGAAACTAGAGTCAAGGAGGCTAGATTCTTAAGGTCCATCTTGGGTTTCCTCTTTTCCTTTTCTCTTTTTGTTGGATTCTTATGGTTAGTTTGTTTATTGCTTCATTGTTGAACATCATGTTGGATTGTGAGTAGTTGCTCATATCTCTCTAAGATGACACTCCTTGACCTTGCTATTCAATGGATTTCTATTTATGTTTGATGAATGTGGATTACTTGTGTTGCCTCTTCTTGAGCTAATTGTTATGTGTTGAAAGGCCTTCATACACATTTTACTAATTCACTTAGTCCTTCAGAGAGGATTATTAGGTGACGGAAAAGAAGGAAGGGGGCATAATGGGTCTATTGGATTAGAGGTAATTTAGGAATCCATTAGGTGTTTAAGGAGGGATTAAGGCTTAATCCACCTTAGGTTAAAGCTTGAGCTTGAGTATTGCCTTGTTTAATCTTTGGTGAGCAAAATCTTATCTTGGGAGATGAGGTTTTGAACTTTGTACCCCATCACCACACAAGGGGAGTCCATTTTAGGGCCTCATTTATCTTGGGTAGCAAGGAAGGGGGTGGAATTCTAGAGAGATAGTTTTCCCATTTTTAGCCCATTTCACAAGTCTATTTTAGTACTTAGTGCATCTTTAGAGTCTTTCATCTCCTAGTGCTTAGTAATTAGGAGCATCATTCTCTCTATTTCAATACTTATCCTTGGTTAATTAGGTAGCTCGTGTAATTAAATTTCAATTCTTGGTAAAAAAAAAAATCTCATTATCCCTTGGGACGATACCCATATTTGCTTTGTAGTACATGACGACTCCGTACACTTGCGGATAAATGAGGGTTATAAATGAAAAACTCTTGGTTTTACAACAAAGTTTTTGGCGCCGTTGCCGAGGATATTGATTAGATTTTTTTTACCTTACTTATTGAGTGTTGGTTACTCTTGTCTACTTGAATTTTGTCCTTGTAGTTAGTGTGCTCTTCTTTGTCTATTGTAGGTACATTTAGTGCATGACCCGGAGCTCTCGCTCTCAATTGGTACCGCTTGATTCGGAGATTCAAAGAAGCTTAAGGGAACTTCGGTTAAGAAGCAAAGTAGTTGAGGAAGGTGATACTAGTACTTCCGATTCTGTCAATATGGAAGGAAATCAAGAAGACAACATGAAGAACCTTGGAAGGGAAAGGAGTGTCAATGCCACGGATCCCCATGGGGGTAAAGAAGTGATGGACAATGGTAATGGTAATGGTGCTACAAGAAGAGGTAGACCGGTGCTTGACTATTTTCGCCCTCAAAGGGTGGAGGACCATGATAACATGATAAGGCCAATGCCACTTTGAGGGTGAGCTTTCATGATTCCTAGCCATGTTCTCCAACTAGTTGAAGCACATCCATTTGGAGGAGCTCTTAATAAAGATCCAAACAACCATATCAAGAGGTTTGTTCGAGTATGTGATACCTTTGATTTGGATGGTGTAAGTGAAGATGCAAAAAGGATAAAACTTTTCCCCTTTTTTCTTGTGGATGAAGCGATGGAATGGTTTGAGAATTTGGAGCCCACATCGGTTCATACATGGCAAGAGTTGTATGATGCATTTATTCAGAGGTTTTCTCGTCACAAAAAGCTTTTGAGCTTAAGAACGAGTTGTTGGCATTTAGGCAAAACGAATGGGAGTCACTCGCGGAGGCGTGGGTGCGCTTCAAAAGGATGGTGAAGAGGGTCCCAACTCAAGATATAGACCAAGCTCATCAACTTCATCTCTTCTATAATGGATTGAGTTTAAATATTCGTTTGCAAGTTGATGCCGCCGCCGGTGGATTCTTATTATTAAAAGATGTGGAAGAGTGCTTTGAGTTGTTGAACAACATGGCCAAAAGCCTTGAGCTTAGTGGAAAAAGGGTTCCAAGGAAAACAAGTGGTTTCTATGAGGTAGACAAGGATACCTCTCTCTAAGCACAACTTTCGGCACTCACTAGCATGGTATCCAAATTGTCAAAAAATCAAGATAGGATGAAATTGCAACAAACGATGGCTAGTGAGGATGTGGAAGAAGTAGAAGATGTGAATTTCATGGGGTATCAGAATCCTTACCCACCCAAGCAAGGAGGAGGAAACTTCTTTCTAAGGAATCGTCAACATGAAGGGTTCAACTATTCAAATCCAAAAGGTGCTATGCAACCTCAAGGTGAAACTTCCAACGATTCGGAGGCTTCTTTGAAGGACTTCATGAAGGGAATGATGGGAAAGTTCATGCATGAAGTAAGGGGGATGGCTAGTAGACAAAACAAAAAGATGTTTGCTTTGGAAGATGAGATAAAGACGATGCAAGCTTACACTCAAGCATCAATCAAAAATTTGGAAACACAAATGGGTCAACTAGCGACTTTTATGCGGTAACTTCAAAAAGGGAAGTTCATACCTAGTGATACCGATGTCAACCCAAGGGAGTCTTGCCAAGTTATTACTCTAAGAAGTGGGAGGAATGTGGTAACACAATCCAAGGACTCACTCATTCAAGAAGACTATCCTCTCCAATGACCCACCTTACCGGAGAGTGTTGATGATGTTCAAGTGTCACCACCAAGAGGTGAGGAAGCCACTTCAAAGGAAGAGGCAAGAAATGTGCCCACATAAGCGAAAGCACCCAAGCATATTCCTACTCTTCCATACCCCCAAAGGTTCAAACCCAAGAAGAAGGATACTCAATTTATGAGGTTTCTAGAAATATTAAAAAAATTGGAGATCAACATCCCTTTCTTGGAAGCATTAAATCAAGTTTCTTCTTATGCTAAGTTCCTCAAGGAGTTGATTACTAAAAATAGGAAGTTCCTTGATAATGAACTCATCTTGATGAAAGAAGAAGCAAGTGCTATCATTTAAAAAAAGATGCCTAAAAAACTCAAAGACCCGGGGAGTTTCACCATTCCTCTAGACATTGAGTCTTTCCATTGTGACAAGGCTTTATGCGACTTTGGGGCTAGTATAAATTTGATGCCATTATCTATTTGTAGGAGCCTTGGTCTTGGAGAGGTGAAGCCTTCATCGATTTGTCTTCAATTGGCGGATAGATCATTCACCTTTCCAAAAGGAGTTTTGGTTAAGGTCGTCAAGTTTATATTCCCGGTGGACTTTGTAGTGTTGGATATGGAGGAAGATCGAAACATGCGAATTATACTTAAGTGACCATTTCTAGCTACCGAGAAAGCCGTGATAAATGTGGAAAAATGTAATCTTAGTTTGAGAACTAATGATGAGAAAATTACTTTCAATCTTGCTCAAGCCATGAAATCTATTGATGATGAGGTGCCCAAGTGTTTTATGGTTGATGTGATTGACTCTTGTATTGAAGAGAAAAGTTATTTATTGCTTATAGAGGACCCCATTGGGAGAGCACTTGTTTGTGGAAATCCTTGTGGTAAGGAAGACTATGAAGTAATGAGCACCTTAGTTACCCTTAATTCTTATGGGAAGTTGCAATCTCCAAGAAAAAGGGTAGAACAACTTTTATCTTCTGATTTCAAGGAAGAGCCTAAGTTGGACTTGAAGCCACTACCGAAAGATCTCAAATATGTCTATCTTGGTAATGGGGGTTCTCTTCCGGTGATTATTTCTTCTACATTGACTACTTTGGAGGAAGAGAAATTGGTTCGATTTTTGAGGGAGCATAGAGGGGCAATAGCTTGGTCCATCTTCGACATCAAAGGAATTAGCCCGGAAATTTGCATGCACAAGATCCTTATGGAAGATGATTTTAAGCCTTCCATTGAAGCTCAAAGAAGGTTAAATTCAAAGATGAAGGAAGTAGTAAAAAAGGAAATTGTGAAGTTGCTCAATGTCGGTATTATCTATCCAATCTCAGATTCCCATTGGGTAAGCCTGGTGCAAGTGGTGCCTAAAAAGGGTGGTACAACTGTGGTGGGCAATAACAACAATGAATGGATCTCTACACGGTTGGTTACCAAATGGAAAGTGTGTTTCGATTATCGGAAGCTCAACAAGGCTACCCAGAAAGATCATTTCCCTCTTCCTTTTATTGATCAAATATTAGATAGGTTGGCGGGGCAAAAGTTTTATTGCTTCTTGGATGGGTATTCGGGTTATAACCAAATTGTGATAGCACAGGAGGATCAAGAGAATACTACTTTCACTAGTCCTTGGGGTACATATTTCAAAGAATGCCATTTGTACTTTGCAATGCGCTGGCAACCTTTTAACGATGTATGACGGCCACCTTTTCGGACATGGTGAAAAAATGCATGGAGGTATTTATGGATAATTTTTCGGTCTTTGGTGATTCTTTTGATGCATGTTTAGATAACTTAGCTCTTGTCTTAAAGAGATGTCAAAAAAATATTTTAGCTTTGAATTGGGAGAAGTGTCATTTCATGGTTAGCTCGGGTATAGTGCTTGGGCACAAAATTTCTTGTGAAGGCATGGAAGTGGATAGAGCCAAGATTGTGGCCATTGAAAAGCTACCACCTTCCTCCAATGTGAAAGGGGTGCGAAGTTTCTTAGGGCATGCCGATTTTTACCGGAGATTTATAAAGGATTTTTCTAAAATTGCTAAGCCCTTATGCAACTTGCTTGAGAAGGATGTGACATTTCATTTTGATGAAAGTTGCTTGGAAGCATTCAAGATCTTGAAGGAGAAATTGGTGAGTGCATCGGTGGTGGTAGCACCTAATTGGGAGGAACCATTTGAAATCATGTGTGATGCTAGCGATTTCACTGTTGGAGCGGTGTTGGGACAAAGGAAGGAAAAGATTTTTTGAGTTATTTATTATGCTAGCAAAACCTTGGATGGAGCTCAACAAAATTACACCACAACGGAGAAGGAGCTCTTGGCGGTGGTTTATATGGTGGATAAGTTTCGGTCTTACATTGTGGGTTCTAAAGTTGTGGTTCACACTGATCATGCGGCAATTAGATATTTGTTCACCAAGAAAGATGTCAAACCAAGACTTATAAGATGGATTCTCTTGCTCTAAGAATTTGATTTGGAGGTGAAGGACAAGAAGGGATGTGAGAACCTTGTGGCCGACCACCTATCTAAATTGGAAGGCCAAGAGCAACCTCTAGAGAGACCTATTCAAGAGCACTTCCTGTATGAAAGTCTATTCAAAGTGGAAGGCAAGATGCCATGGTATGTGGATTATGTGAATTACCTAGCTTGTGGAGTCTTCCCACCAAACTTGTCTTACCAAGAAAAGAAGAAGTTTCAAGCCGATGTCAAACATTATCTTTGGGATGAGCCTTTTTTTTCAACCGGTGCGCTGACCAAATTATAAGGAGATGCATATCAAACGATGAGGTAAAGGATTTTCTCCACCATTGCTACTCCTCACCATGTGGCGACCACTTTGGAGCTTCCAATACAGCAAGTAAAGTATTAAAACCGGTTATTATTGGCCATCTTTATTTAAGGATGCATATACTTTTGTAAAGACATGTGATCGATGCCAAAGGTTAGGAAACATTTCTAGGAAAGATGAAATGCCATTGCAAAATATTCTTGGGGTAGAAGTGTTTGATTTATGGGATATAGATTTTATGGGACCTTTTCCTCCCTCATTTGGCAATCATTATATCTTGCTTGCGGTTGATTATGTTTCTAAATGGTTGGAAGCCATTGCCACCCCTTCTTGTGATGCTAATGTGGTTGTCAAGTTCCTTGAAAGGAATATTTTTGCAAGGTTTGGAACACCTAGAGTGATTATCTCCGACGAGGGATCTCACTTCATCAACAAGACTTTGGCTTAAGCTCTAGTGAAGTATGGTGTGCGGCATAAAGTGTCACTTCCCTATCATCCCCAAATGAATGGTCAAGCTGAAATTTCAAATCGGGAGATCAAGAAAATATTGGAAAAAACGGTGGGCATCAATAGAAAAGATTGGTCACAAAAGTTGAGTGATGCACTTTAGGCATATAGGACGGCATTCAAGACACCTATTGGAATGTTTCCATATCGCCTTGTGTTTGGGAAGGCTCACCCCCTGCCAGTGAAATTGGAGCACAAGTCATATTGGGCAGTAAAGAAGATGAATTTCGAGTTGAAGAGTGCTCAAGAGAAGAGAGCTATCCAATTGGATGAGTTGGAGGAAATCCACCTTGACGCTTATGAGAATACAAGGGTTTACAAGGAGAGAATGAAGATTTGGCATGATAAGATGCTTATGAAGAAAGAGTTCCAACCGGGTCAAAAAGTGCTGCTTTTTAATTCAAGGTTGAGGCTCTTCCCGAGAAAGTTAAAATCCAAGTGGTCGAGACCTTTTGAGGTGGTTAAAGTGAAGCCATATGGAGCAGTGGAGCTTAAAGGTCACGATGGATCCATCTTTCAAGTCAATGGACAACAAGTAAAAGCCTACTATGGTGATGAACTTCGGCACATTGGCTAATTGATTTTGGCTGAACCCGACCCTTGAAGGAATTGTCAAAGGCACCTAGCTAGAGGCGTAAAATCAAGCGCTAGTCGGGAAGTAACCCGATTTCCATTCCCTTTTCTTTTCACTTCCATGAGTTATTTTGTGTTTTCTTTTTGCTTTTGTGGTTATTTGGTGTTTCAATGTGTGTTGCAGGGTTGGAAGAGCCATTGGAAGAAACAAAAAGAATGGGGATGAACAACACTATTTCAACTTGGGGAGGTACAATGCTTTGATTGTTCATGTGGTACGAGAGTCAGTATAGGAAGTTATGGGTTAGATTGCAAAATTTTTTAAAAATAAGGGTGAGTTCCCAACACTGGTGACGCGTTGCCAAGTTACAGGTAAAAGTTCACAGAATGGTCATAACTGTGAAGACGCGTTGCCGGAATTCGCATCGCCAATTTGCTAAAAAAATCATAGAATGCTCATAACATTGGCGACACGTTGCCAGAATTTCATCCAGATTGGCAATGCGTCACCGATACCTGAAATGCTATTTTAACTTCAATTTTTTTCACTTCTCTTCACTTTTCACCTTACTCCTCCACAAAGAACCTCTAAACTCTCAAACCCTAGCCCTTCCGCAAGCCTCACGGTTCGATTTTCTTGTTGGTTTCTCCTTTCAAGATCCGAAGCAAGTAAGTTCCTCTTCATCTTCTTCCTCTTCTCTTCTTCTTGTTGATGCGTTATTGGATGCGAATCACACATGCTTGCAGGGTTCCTGAAATTGATTGATTGCACCTGAGTTTTATGGATTTCTTGCATGATTTTGATCTACGTTGAATGTATATATGTATTAGGAGTGTTTTCTGCATTTGATTGCGGATTCTAAACTTGTTATCTACTTGAAATAGGAGTGGGTCAACCTTGAATTTCAACCAATTTGCTCTAGGGTGCTTGAATTTTACGTTTCTTTGTTTCTGGAAAATTTTAACTCAAAGTCCTCCATAGGTACTTTGCACAACAATGTAGCTTCATGTGCTTCTCGTTTCCCTCAATTCTTTGTGTAGGTTGCATCTAGGTATTGCATATTGCAAGTCTATGCCATTGGAATACACCCAGAAAAATGCTTTTCATATGTACCAAAAGCAAGATTTTTGTATGGACTATGATGGGGATTCCTATGCTAGCATGTTTATGAGCATGCAACGTTTGGCCTGGACTTTGTTTTTCTTGATGAATTGCTCGTTTAGCAAGTATGTATTGCATGGTTGCCTAATCCCAACATGCTTGGGCCTAACAACACTTAGAACAATTTCCTAGAATGCTCCAAGATACTAGTATGAACATGAAATGGGCAATGAAATACCTCAATGTTGCATGAGCTTTTCTTGTGTGATTTTTCAAGTTGGACTTGTATTTGTGGTCGTAAATGCTAATTCTGTGTCCCTTAAATTTTCATGTGAAGGAATTTGAATTGAACGTTGTTTGGTTTTCTAGGAAACATGCCTCACAAGTCAGTGCTAGTTCATTCTCTTAAAAAAAAGGGAAGAGGAAAAAGGATCCATGAGGAGGAGCCTCCAGAACCTCCTTACGAAAAGAACCGCTTTGTTTTTGCTTGGGCGAGCAACTATTTCGAAGGGTTCTCGACTCACAAGTGGACACCGGAGCGGGGTTTTGACTTCTCTAAGAAAAAAAATGAGGGCATTCTGAGAGTGGTGGAGAGGCGAGGATGGCTGTACTAGGTTACTCATCCTCAGGCTGAGGTGCCAAAAACACTAATCGTGGAGTTCTACGCAACTTGATGGGAGCATATTATCTGAATCGTCGGGTGAAGGTTTGCTTTGTGAGGCAGCACAGTATGCACTACGACGACGCAACTATCAACAGCTTGCTTTAGATTAACCCCTTGATTGGAGGATCAGTCAATGAAGCCTCTTTTGAGCAGATGGCTTAATTAGTGTGTGGTCACCCAGTCAACTGGACCTTGAGTAAGGACTAGTCTCACAGGAAAATCTATTCCAGCTCTGCAGTCCTCCCACCTAAGATGAAAGCATGGAACTACTTTATCTCCTCCCACCTCGTCCCGACACCTCATGTTCGGGAGGTCACCCAGGATCACTTGGAGATCCTATACTGCCTTGCATGCGACTTTCAAAGAGATGTCGGCCACTTCATCTTCAAACATATCCTCCAGGTAGGAAAATAGAAACGGGAGAACCTACCTTTCCCACAACTAATCACAAGTTTGCTTTTAAGGGCCGGTGTCGACTTGGAGGATCCCTTGATGGTATCTTTGGTCATACGGCCAATCTCAGTAGACAAACTCAGTGGGGCATCGGATGGGATCCAAGAGAGAGCTTCGGAGGATGAGGAAGATGTTGCGCATGAGCAAGAGCAAGTTGAAGAAGAAGAAGAGGAGGAAGAGCAGTTTCAGGGAGGAGAGGAGCTAGGGGGCTTCTGACCAGCTGGTCAACCCCGCTACCACTACCCTGGCATCATTGGCCGTGGCACTTAACAAGATGAACATCCTTATGAGAGAGCAGCACGAAGAGTCGGTAGCCCAGTTCGAATCGGTCGGTGGCACCTTCAGCTCTTTTGCTAAAGAGATGCGTGAACGCATATCTCTTCTCACTGGCAAGCAGGAATCACTTTCTAGCCAAGTCCGTTGGCGCCACCAGCAACAGCAGCAGAACCTACCTCAAGAATACCCTATTTCCAACCTATCCCCCTACATTTCCACCCCTCAGCGTACTAGTGGTACATGTTGCACCCCTCCGACCATCCACCTCTTTTCTACCCCCATTTTAGACCTCCCCGAGACCCGTCTGAGGGTCCATCTTCTTTCTTTTCGGCCGGCGGCTCTTCCAGCCAAGATCACATGGGCGAGGATTAGTGGGGGCGGGAACATCCACCCTAGGTATGATTCTTGAACAAAATCCTTTCCATTAAAGACAATGTTATGCTTAAGTTTGGGGGGTCTGTTTGATAGTCATGCTTGACATTCCTTGTTTGTGCCATTGTTTTTAGACTAAGTTGCGTTCTTGAGTTTTAGGTTGATTGTGATTGTTTCATTTATGGTGTCTGTTTCTTTCATGTTTTTCTCTTATTTAATCTTGATAGGTTGCATGTAGAAGCATATAGGTTGATTTTTTTTAGGACCCAATGGAAACCATTGTTGCATGTGGATGGATATGGTCGCTAGTTTTACTCTCTTGAAGTTTTGATGAATTTTGAAAGTTAGTTTTGAAATTTTTGGTGGAACCTTTATAGTGTGATGTTGTGAGCTTGGGAGTTGTGCGAGGAACTTGTTCTCTTTTGAGATTTTTATACTATGTTCCGATCTAGAACTTGTTTGAGGACCCGGCAACCCATAGTAGTTGTATAAAACTTTAAGCTCGTTTGGTTTCAGAGGATGAACCTGTCTGCCAAATAGCAACCTTATCATGCTTTCTCATAGTGAGCCCCTTTGTGCCTAATTGATTATCTTTTGATTGTTTCACCCATATTCTGAGCGCTCACCCTCTTTATATCCTTGCTTTTACCTGAGGTGGAAAATGTAAATCATGGGCTTAGAAAAGGCTGCATTGAGTTGATTACAGTGGTGAAATAAAGGCAAGTTTAGGGGTTCAATGTTAACAGAAAATGAACAAAAAAATATATTACTCCGCTGTTTCGTAGTATCGAAGTAGGTTGGGGTCTTCTTTTAAGGCAAGAGTTGATCACAGCTAAAAAAAATATGCTTGAGACATGAGTATGATTTAAAAAATAAAATCACCTTGGATTGTATAAAGTTAGAAGCTTGGGTATAGGCAGAGCTCCTATTTGTACACTTGCTAAACGGTGAAATACATGAAGAGGAAATAGTAGTTGGTTAAGTGGTGTAATGTGTTGGTGGACGATGGGTTGACGCTTATTTAATTTGATAGTTTCTTTTAAGCCCTCAATTTAGTTTTCTTCACCTCACTAGCTCCACTTAGAAAGCCTTCAACCAGTTCCTCCTCTTTTCCTAGCCCAAACCCGTTGCAACCTTTCAAAAAATCATTTGAGGTTTGAGTTTTATACAACTTGCCGTAGAAGGATATCGTAGGGAAAGTTGGATCCTCTTACAAGCCTATGGAAAGAAGCATAGTATAAGCGTCGAGTTATATAGCACAACTCCTTTAGCAGGAATAGAGCTTAAGTGTTGAGGGTCATACCCTCAAGGGCTCCACCTTAAGTAGCAAAACTTTTGTTTCTTTAATCACCATTTCTTCTTTTGAAGTTAAACTAGTGAATCATTGAGGTTCATGTGTGATAATTGGCTGACATTGTAGTTTCTATGTTTTGTTGTGTTTAGTTTTTCTAGGTTAGGGCGCTAGGGACTAGCTTAGGTTTAAGTTTGGGGGAGTTTGTTGAGTGCTTAATTCAACAGTCAAAGTTGTTGCTTTTTGGTAACTTTGATCACTAATTACTTGCATCTCTTCCCGTTTATCTTAGTTTTTCTTGCTTTCATTATCTTTCTACAGGTGGGATGGTGCTGTGGACATGGCGGATTGGGGCGGGATGAAGCGAGATGGAGTTTTGGCAAGTGAAGCAGTGGAAGTTGGAAATCGAGGCTGGCGACGCGCCGCCAGAATTTTGCGACAGTTGGCGACGCGTTGCCAACGTTAGCAATGTTCTGTCCATTTTTCATCAGTTACCAGCAATTCGACCCAGTTGGCGACGCGTCGCCAACGCCTGCTCTGTTTTGCCGAATCTCAATATTTAGATGGTCCCCCACACTTCCTACCTGGTGACCTGGCCTTGGAGAGGGATTCTTATCCCTTTAGGGTTTTGGGAAGAGGAATCAAAGAGGGAAATGACCTAAGGTATAAATAGAAAAAGGAAGGAAGAGCCCAAAGGACACCCACCTTGGCATCATCTTCTTCACATCATTTTCTGGGGATCTCCACCATTTTGGACGGAGTTTTAAAGCGTGGAAAAGGAAACTAGAGTCAAGGAGGCTTAGATTCTTAAGGTCCATCTTGGGTTTCCTCTTTTCTTTTTCTCTTTTTGTTGGATTCTTATAGTTAGTTTGTTTATTGCTTCATTGTTGAACATCATGTTGGATTGTGAGTAGTTGCTCATATCTCCTTAGGATGACACTACTTGACCTTGCTATTCAATGGATTTCCATTTATATTTGATGAATGTGGATTACTTGTGTTGCCTTTTCTTGAGCTAATTGTTATGTGTTGAAAGGCCTTCATACACATTTTACTAATTCACTTAGTCCTTCAGAGAGGATTATTAGGTGACGGAAAGAGAAGGAAGGGGGCATAATGGGTCTATTGGATTAGAGGTAATTTAGGAATCCATTAGGTGTTTAAGGAGGGATTAAGGCTTAATCCACCTTAGGTTAAAGCTTGAGGTTGAGTATTGCCTTGTTTAATCTTTAGTGAGCAAAATCTTATCTTGGGAGATGAGGTTTTGAACTTTGTACCCCATTACCACACAAGGGGAGTCCACCTTAGGGCCTTATTTATCTTGGGTAGCAAGGAAGGGGGTGGAATTCTAGAGAGATAGTTTTCCCATTTTTAGCCCATTTCACAAGTCTATTTTAGTACTTAGTGCATCTTTAGAGCCTTTCATCTTCTAGTGCTTAGTGATTAGGAGCTTAATTCTCTCTATTTCAATACTTATCGTCGGTTAATTAGGTAGCTCGAGTAATTAAATTTCAATTCTTGGTAAAAAAAAAAAATCTCATTATCCCTTGGGACGATACCTATATTTGCATTGTAGTACATGACGACTCCGTACACTTGCAGGTAAATGAGGGTTATAAATGAAAAACTCTTGGTTTTACAACAATCACCTCGAAATCCCTTTGAGGTAAAGTACCATGACTCTTTATCACCTCTGATGACCCTTGAGGTAGGGAACTCTGTTTCTTTATCACTTCTAAATTTCTTTAAGGTAGAGCACCCTGACTTTTTACCATCTCTATTTAATATATATTATGAGAAAGAGAATACTTTGCCTCTGAAAACTTGGATTATCCTTGTTTTAGATGTGATGGGGTAGAGAAACCTTTTTCATGTAACACTTTAGTTTGCCTTAAGTTACAAGGAAGGGAATTATCTTCTCTTTAGAACCTCGATTTAGCTTTCCTTTAGATGTGATAAGGTAGAAAAACCTTTCCTGTTTAAAACCACAGTTTGACCTGAGTTATGAGGAAGAAAATTACCTTAGTTTAGCTTTCCTTTATATGTAATAAAGTAGAGAAACTTTTCTCATTTAAAACCTTGATGTGACCCAAATTACGAGGAAAAGAATTACATTCCCATTGAAACTTCGGTTTAGTTTTTCTTTAAATGTAATGAGGTAGAGAAACCTTTATCATTAAAAAACCTTGGTTTAACCCAAGTTACAAAGAAGAGAATTGCTTTTTCTTTTGCTATCCTTTAGATGTGACAGGTTACGAAAACCTTTCTCATTTAAAACCTTGGTTTAACTCAAGTTTCGGGGAAGAAAATTTACCTTCTTTTTGGAACCTTGATTTAGCTTTTATTTAAATGTGATGAAGTAGAGAAACTTTTCTTATCTAAAACCTCAGTTTAACATATGTTACGACGAAGAGAATTACCTTCTCTTTGGAACCTCGGTTTAACTTTTCTTTAAATATGATGAGGTAGAAAAGCATTTCTCATTTAAAACCTCAATTTAATCCAAGTTACAAGGAAGAGAATCACATTCTCTTTGGAACCTCGGTTTAGCTTTTCATTAAATGTGACGAGGTAGAAAAACCTTTCTTATTTAAAACCTCAATTTATCCCAAGTTATGAGGAAGAGAATTACCTTCTCTTTGAAACCTCGATTTAGCTTTTCTTTAAATGTGATGAGGTAGAGAAATCTTTGTCATTTAAAACCTCAGTTTGCCTAAGTTACGAGGAAGAGAATTACCTTCTGTTTGGAACCTAGGTTTAACCTTCTTTTAAATGTAAAAAGGTAAAGAAACTTTTCTCATTTAAAACCTCAATTTAACCCAAGTTATGAGGAAGAGAATTATCTTCTCTTTGGAACCTCAGTTTAGTTTTTCTTTAAATGTGACGAGGTAAAGAAACCTTTCTCATTTTAAACATTGATTTAAGCCAAATTACAAGGAAGAAAATTACCTTATCTTTAAAACCTCAATTTCTTTAAATGTGAGGAGGTAGATAAACCTTTCTCATTTAAAACCTTGGTTTAACCCAAGTTACTTGGAGGAAAATTAGCTTCTCTTTGGAACCTTGGTTTAACTTTTAAATGTAATGAGGTAAAGAAACTCTTTTCCTTTAAAATCTTGGTTTGCCCAAGTTACGAGGAAGATAATTACCTTATCTTTGAAACCTCGATTTAACTTTTAAATGTGACAAGGTAAAGAAACTTTTTTCCTTTAAAACCTCAATTTAATGTATCTGTCATATTTATCTCAATTTGTGTGAACTTAGCTGAGCCGTAAAACTTCATTTGTGTGGATAACATTGAGAAATTGTAGTCCCTAACCCTTCCTAGATGTTAAGCAGTTGAAACACTATCTTTCCTTCCTTTGTCCAAAATGTCTCCTCTTAACGTGCTTTGACTGAATTCCCCCTTCGATGTTTGTAGCAAGGTTTATTAAAACCTACTTGTGGTAAAAGCATGATGGAAATGATGTGATGATGCTCATGATGCATGCTTCTTAATATTTTCATTTTTAGAATGACCTTGGTGAAAACCATGATGCATGAGTGAATTCTATAATTCCTTCAACATTACCTCTTGTGATTCTCTTCCTTGAGCTATTTGGGACTCCTCCTTACCTTACTATGGATTTCATACTATATTAACGCTTAACTATCAATGCCTTTTTGTTCCCTTCCTTTCCTTGTAACCGTGCTGGTGCTTACTTATTCCCTATGTGTATTGTATGAATGATCCATAAAGCTTGCCCCTTTATCAATTGAGCTTCTTTGCTGGTAATGCTACCCTTGCACCCCGTAGAGATTACTTTGCCCCCCTAAATATAGTGTCTATGTGGATAAAGGTATCAACTCTTTTTGACTTATAAAGGTCATGCCCTTTTAGACCTTCGTGATGGCATTTAATTGTGAATTTATCTTGTAAGAAGTACACCTTCTTAAAGAAAGTCTCAAGCTATCTCCTCACTTTTAAGTCCACACACATTAATGAATAATGGTTTAGCCTTAAAGAAAAATTTTCATCAATTTGTAGAGCTTGACAAAATAACTTAATTTGTTACAGCCCTCGTTGTGGAAAACTCAGTTGAGGGAGGTAAATCAATTAAATTTATAGATTGGAACATTATTTCAAGTTCACATAGGAAGAATAAAGAAGTTTACCAAAGTTCACTAAGTTTCGAGGAGGTTTAGGCACTAAATAAGGTTCAAGGGTAAATTGGTAATTTTGCATCCAAAATAGTTGGGGTGGCTCCTAAGTGTTAAAAATGAGGTCTTATAACCTAAATTTTAACTTTAACCCAAACTTAGTTGAAATAAATAATAATTGACCAAAAATGACTAAGGTTACCAAAAGAAGGGGATTTAAGTGTTCCATGTCTAATACTTTGGTGGCTTAGGTTTTAAACTTGGGTTATAAGATGGTAAAGTGAGGGATGGCTGCCATAACCCGAGTTCATCCTTCACACCATCATTTCTTCGTCCAATTGAGCCCAAAATCAAGAGTTTTTAGTGAAAAAAGAAACCACCATAAGTATATAGGTCATTGGAAGCTTATTTCAAGCATAAAATCATGGTTTTGGAGCTTGGAAGTATGTTTCCTCCCACCCCCTATTTTTGATACGAGGTTATCAATGTGTTCTTGATTGATTTCATATTTATTAGTTGATTGGGAGCTTGGGTTTTGGTTAGAAATTAGTAACTTGATGTTTTGTGCCCATATTTGCTTGGAACTTAGGTTGGACTTTGTGGAACTTGGTTGGTGCAAAAAAGTTGCATAATTCTTGCTTGTTACTTGAATTTGAGGTAAGGGATTAAGTGTTTCAAGTTTGATTGATGCTATTTGGGTGTTGATGCTTGATGGAATCAAGTAGTTTCATAAATAGCATTGATTATGGGCAAGTGTGTTTATGGTGGACTAGGCTTGGAATTGTGGATTGTGTGATGTTTTGATGAATCATAGAAAGTTTGTGATGGTGTAATTATGGCCTATGTAAGTTGTTTTACAGGTTTATGGTGAGTTTAGGTGTCTATTGTATGCCTTAAACTCATAGGAAACATTTAAAGAGGCTTAGGAGGTGTTTTTGTAGTTCAGCACGTGGAGTCCTGGCGCCTAGGTGCCACCCGGTGCCTCAGCACCCAAGGTGCATTTCTCATTCCTCAGAACAGAGTGCTCCTAAAGCCTAGGCCTCATCTAGCGCGTAGGTGCTCTTGGTGCCTAAGCCCCAGAGACACCCCTCATGGCGCCTAAGCCTTAGAGGCCTTTTTTCATCAAGTTTCAGCTTTTTCAAATGAGATCCGGGGAAGGGCAGGGGTGATCCTAGGGGTACTTAAGGGTTGTAATGGTACAATGACAATCCAGAACATACAAAAATCTCTCATGATCTAGGGCTTTTCTCATAGTTTTGAAAATGGTAAATGCACTTCATGAAAAAACTAGTTATTTGGACACAATAATACACCATTATATGAGGTGGAATATTTAGCACCATTGAGACCTTAGTTGTGCCTTTGGGTTCAAGGTCTTGATGAGGAAACCTTAGTACACCTAGTGATAAGGTGGAAGGTTTAGCACCATTAAGACCTTAGTTGTATTTTTTGTTTCATGGTCTTGATGTGGTAACCTTAGTACACGTAGTAGGTTCTTCGAGACCTAAGAACTTTTAGTCCAACCATAGTGCCCCTGTACAACATAAGGGAGATCCAATTAGTGGAGAACTTCACTAGTTAGGCTACTAAGCAATGCTTGCTAGTAGACAAGGCTTTGCCTTGTAGTTTAAGGACTAGGTAGAGGACAAGTCCCAAGGGACTGATACTTATAAGCATTCAATTTAGCCTTACGATGTACGAGCTCACAGTAGATTACATATGGTTATATATGTGTTGTCCTTAGTATCTTTTCTTGCAGGTGAAAACCCTTACTGAGAATTACAATTTTCACTCCTTAGTTTATGTTGTGTAGATTCTGACGGTGTTAGACTTGATAACCACTGAGGGTTGTTGTGGTAGTTTGTTTTTGCAGGTACTTAGCTTTGAGAATCTTTATGATTCTAGTTTTATTAGCTACTTGTTGGTAAAGCAGTAGTACCAACTATAGTCTTTCTTGGCTATAGTAGCTAGTTGAGCACGTGGAGGACTTTCTGAGGCTCGCCATCGGGATTACATCTAAGGTGGGAGTTAGATGAAAAGATCTCAGTAGGATAGCCTTGTGTATATTGTATACACTAGTTGCCTCTTATGTTTATGGATGGAGTCCTAGACTCTAAGGTTGCTCTTGGGTAAGGGCATTAGTCTACTTTATATATGAATGCTCTCACATAGTTGTTATGTGTAGTAAATTCATATCAATGTTGATTTTGTATGCTTTGGCTTTTTGAGCTTGTTTACTATGAAAATACTTGGCCAAGTAAATGTTCTTATGATTAACTCAAAGCACAAAAAGCATACATTCTGCATATTCTAGGTTAATCAACTAGTATCACAGAGTTTTAATCCGTATACATATATAACTAGCCAATTACAACTACCGTGAGACTTGTTCTCACAGGTTTCCTAGGCAGGGCTAAGGGCAACCATGTCATAATCTTTATTTTTTATTAAAATGTCTTGTTATTCTTCCCCTTTTCCAACTCAAAGATAAAAAAATAGACAAGTCAAAAAGATAGAAACAGGTTTCAAAATAATAGCCTTTTAAATGAATGAGAATGACATTGAGAGGTAAATGTTTGGTTGAAGAAAACTAAGTTTGAGTGGTGTGAAAGAAGGGTTTTTTAATGCCACTCGTGAGCTGATCTGATTGTCTTGAAAAACTCGATAGTGACAACCTCGAACTTTCCTCCTTTTTCAAAAAGTTAGATCTCATTTGTTGCCCCCTAACTCTTGTAATCTGTATGTAAACTTGCTTTGAAGGCTATCTTTATCTTCGAAACTGCCTTGGTAGGTTTTTAGTCTAGAATCTAAAGCTTACTTTTTCCTTTTTCTATTCTTTTCATTCTTTTTCTTTCTTTTGCTCTAACTTTGCCTAGGTTGTGTTGGAGACTAACAACCTAGCAAGCCTTTATCTTTTTATTTCTTTCTTTTTTTTTTGTAATCTATGATTTTGACATGTGACATGCTAGATGGCTCTCCTTAAGCGAGACAACTCAAGTGACATTAGTTGCCTGTGCTTACTCTCAGTCCATTTTTTCTTTTGAATTGCTCCTACTGTCTTTTGATAGAATGTATGAACTTTTTTTCTTTTTGGAACTTGCGCTGTGGAGAACTGAGAATTTTTTCTTGTGTTGAGCATTCATGAGAATTGGGGTGCCACAGAAGCCATTTAATATGAAGGCTACCTTCTTCAAAAGCTAACCAAGAACTTCTTGCAATGATGCTAATAACCACTATGAACTTCTTTTTACTTTTGTATGATGAAAGTTAAGGTGCAACATTTAAGTTCTTTCCCACTAGATTAGATAGCTAATGAAGATCACCACCATCAAATCTCCATTAATTTTCATTTTCACCCACGAGTAACATTTTCATATTTGTGTTTGTTTATGAAAGAGAAATATGATTGCAAGATGGTGAAACAAATGATGTAATGTCAAGGAGTATGAGATATACGTAAAATGACATTTTTGGTAAAAAGTGGTTGAATGCACACATTGCATCTCTTTATTGGACAAGAAAAGAATAACAGATGTCCATTTAACAAAGACTACACTCTAGATTCTGGACTAAATCTAGGAAATTTTTACCATTAAATTACTTTTTCAAGCTCTCAAAGATACAAGTTCACTCAAAGGATTTCGTGTCATTCAAATGTGTGTGTGAACTACCAAGTCGAATCTAACTTAAAGCCCTTCCAAAGTCAATGTAATTCCAGTCAAGATCTTCACTTACAATTACCAAATACATCGGGATCTAGCCATTTATAATTGATCAACCGTTGAACCTTGAGTTTTAGTGCCACACAATTTTTAGTTGAATGCCCCATTAAGCCTATGTGGTAGTCACATTTGGCATTTGAATCGCACCAACTTAGAATAAGAGGCCTCTTGATCTTTGCTATTGTTAATATGGGTGACAATATGTTTGGCTCTATGAGCTTAAGGAGTAGCTCAGTCTAGCTTGTAGAAATCATATCAACTTAAACAGCTTTCTTCCTACGAATGGTATGTGGTACTGATGGAGAAGCCTTAAAGACTACCGCCTCACTAAGACATCATTTCCCATGTAATGTGAAGGTTGAACCAACCAAAGCACTAATGTATTGAATATCAATGATTAAATTTCCCAACTTTATCCCATATTCTATTCTTTCTCCAAATAACATGGTATTAGAGAAGCTATTAAAGGTAATATCGACTAACTTTTTATAATATGGCCCTTTCAGAATTTGGACAAATAAAGTGATCATCTTCTTTTCAACCATGGGAGGTTGAACCATCACTGCTAATTCTCTCCACCTTTGTGCATATTCCCTGAAAGACTTTTACTGTCGCTTTTCAAGATTTTACAAAACTTCATGGTCAGGGGCCAACTCTTCAACGTATTTCTAGTCGTTCAAAAAAGCATGGGCAAGATCACTACAAGATTTGATATTTTGGAACCTAAACTCATGTACCATTGCAATGCTAACTTGGCAAGACTTTCTTGAAGACAAGCCATCCGTACTTCCTCATCCTTGGTGAGAGGTTACATTTTCCTTAAAAAGAGTGTGAGATGAGCATGCGGTGAGCTCATCCCATCAAATTTCTCAAATTTTGGCACCTTAAAATCTGAGGGAATTACTACATCAAGCACTAGACAAAGATCATCAATTGAGAGTGATCCAAATATGGTACCATCCTTAATGGTGTGAAGCCTTTTTTCTATGATCTCAAGCCTTTGAGTGTCTTCTTCTTCTTTTGGTAGTAGCTCGTAGAACAAATTGTACCTCAAATTAATGGCATCTAATGGATCTGAGTCTCGAAAAAGCTTTTCTTGAACCAGGATCCATTGTGGAGTGAATCTAGAAAGGTAGATAGGATCCTATGTGTATTTGACGAGGGGTTACACTACCTTCCCCTTGATCAATTCCATTAGTTGTTTCATTTGTTCTATCATGCTTTCTATCTTTGACTCGAGCTCATGTAGATGTCCTTACATTTGCTCCGCCATTGGTCTTGCTTGAAGCTAGGTTGAATATTGATGTTGAGAACCAATCCTTTCCCCCATTGAAGAGTGAAGTTCATTTCAGATTTTAGACGTATGATTTGATGGATGTATGTATGAATATGCAATGCAGACCATTGAAGAAAACAATAAAGACATATGAAGTCAAGTTCAAAAGATACATATAAAGTCATGAAAATAAAGAGTAAAAGACATATGATAGCCGTAAGAAGGCAACGATAAACAATAGCATGCCTTGTTATGGAAATCCTAGTGAACGGATCCATGGCCATTATATGCATAGGTGGTTTTTTGAAAGATATGTTATAGTTTGGTTCTCGAATCCATTTTACGAAGTTCTATTAGACTAGAAAAGGCCCAATTCCTCACCCACTAGGATTATGTGCGGAAGTATTAATTTGAGTCATAGCTTTCTTGGTCCCATAGGGTGACTATCATGGTCCCATAGGGTGATTATCATTACACTTGAGTAACACTACTTACTACTACAAATTAGAGAAAGCGCAAAGAGTATTGTCTCACATGACTAGCCTAACTCGGATGTTTTTCAAACTTTTAGTTGGAATGGGCTTAGGTATTGAGCTCATTACGCATGTCAAGGTGTGTGCATGTTGGAACCCTAAAAAAAACACAACACATCTAGTCAATAAGTAAGAAACAAACAAATAAAGAAAAGGAGGAAAACCAAACCTTATGGCTAGGCTCGTCCCTAGTAGAATCGCTAAGCTACAGCAACGCGTTTTTAGGAGTTGTCACCAATCAGTTTCACCTAGGTCGATTAGATACCTATTATCAAGGTTGTCAAACTTGTGATTTGGATTGTAGGATTATGCAATTCTATGATCCGAATCCTACAAAATGTGTTAAATCATAGTAGGATCACTGACAATATAAGATCGCATATGATCGCTTGAAAAATCATAGGACCATTTGGTCCCACTAATCCTAATTTCAAGTCCTTTTGCCATTGCCTGCTTCTTTGCTCCTCTACTTACAATGCCATTTATGGCTGAGAAATATGTCTCGGCCATCTCATTGTCTCGGTGACATAAGAAACGAGTTGTTCATGATGGTGAAGAAGAAAATGAAAATTGATGAATAAAAAAAAATCAATCATAGATGAGATAAATGAGGAAGACGATGGGGAAGAAAACAAGAAACTGGCAATTCATGACACTGAGGAAGATGATGAAGGATGAAGAACCTAGGTGCTAGAAAAATGCCTCTTTTGGGTGACGATTTCATAAAAAATCATGACTTCAGAAAAGAGAACGTAAGATCAGAGAAAGATAGAGTGGAAAAAATAGGGGAGAAAAAGAGAGAGAGAGAGAGAAATGGATATGAAAGCAATGAGACATAGGAGAAAAAGAGGGAGTCTGATTAGAAAAGGTAAAAAGACAAATAGAGAGAGAGATGAGAGCAAAAGGAGTTAGAGATGAGTGAAGAAGAGAGAGAACTAAAGATAAAAAAGAAGATCGGTCAAAAAAAGGTTGAGAGAGAAGGCAATAAGATAATATAAAAAATTATATTTCAATTGAACATGAATAAACAAAATTACCAAAAAAATGAAATAAAATATTGCTACTAGTTTCTAATAGTAATTTTTTATAGAGGTAGCGTAGGTATTGGAATTAGAGAAAAAATAAAAAGTAGTTTGTGAGAGGTAAAGTCTTTTTAATAAGTGGCAAACATGTGCACTATTTTTTTTTCGTATGAAAAAATTATTTCCGTTTTCCTTTTATATTGAACTTTGTCTCAACTTGAATTTATCGTGTACCTCTATAAATTAAAATTGAAATTTTTAAAGTGGTAATACATAGCATATTTACTATTTAATGACACTTAAACTTTATTTGGGTTTCCAATAAAATTGGCCTTTTAAATGAATTATATTATTTAGACAAGAAATTAGGTTTTGGTAGGATCTTACAATCCACGATCTAATTTTACAATCTCAATCCTGCACTACAAAAAACAATCCAGGGTAAGATCTCGATCTTGACAACCTTACCTGTTATGGTCTACAAGAGATTTTAAGATTGTGTGCCCGTTACACTAAAAAACCCTTATTATAGTGCCAAAAAATTTAGTACCATGGGATTCGGTTTTATCTTTTCCTAAATATTTGCTTATTTACCTCATTGTCAATGAAAAATGATGTCTTATGAATTTTATTTAATTATATTTGATTAATTATTTTTTTTTAATTTAATTCCAAACTATGAATCTTATTAGACTAATTGGATATGGAATCCTAGACGTCCTTGAAATCTTGGGATTTTATCAAATCCACCAAGAATTTGAAAGAAATATTTTGTTCAAATCATGAGTCTTATCAGATTAATCGAATTTAAACAAATAATTTGTCTTGGGATTTTATCAAATCACTAATAATGGATACTTGAAAATTTGTTTGAGTAATTTACAATTAATTGACCAGTTATTTTTGTATATTATTAACCTTTAGGCGCATTGTGGGAATTAAAATTAAACTATTCTGAAAAAATTTAAACAAAATAAGAGACAGACCAAATTAATATCATACATTGTACTCTTATGCAAATTCAGTAACGAAGTTTAGTGCAAGGCCAAACAAACAAATAACAAAGAAAACAAAGAAGAAAACAAACAACAAAAGGTTTAGTGCTTATCATGCTAGTGACCAACCTCAAAATAGAAAAATGTTAATGATCTTGATGAACAAAATAGAAGATCAGGGGGGCTAAAGAGGAGTTTTACCCAAAAGAGATATAGATGTGTTGGATTCGGATAGTCAGGTTCGCGGTTTGAAAAGCGGGTCCGTCTCCAATTCTCCGTCTCCGGTGGCGATTGGCGCGATCGGCAGCTTGGGACCGGATGGGGAGGTAGCGGCGACTCAGGATGTAGGAGGAAGATGGCCGGCGACGCCTGTGGTGGGGAATCGAAGAGGAGGTCACGACGGGCGTGGCGCGATTCTTCTCCTCTGGTCTGGTACGGCACGAACTGCGATGGAAAAACCGTTGGATAGGGCGGCGTGGAGTTGAGCGAAGCGGGGGCGGCGGATGATGGCCAGCGGTGGCGACTGGGGTTGTCGGCGAGGAAGGCTGGTGACGGCGTAGCTGGCGGGGCTGTTGCTGGAGACCAGCATCGGCTACAGAGGCGAAGACTGGGGGTGGCGCAGTCGTTAGTGAGGTTTAGGGTTTCTGGGTAGGGGTTGCGAAAAAGCAGGGGCTGAGGCTGCCTGCGGTTTTACATTTTTAGCTAGGATCTTAGGGCTTTTCTAATTTCTTTCTCTATTTTCAAGTGGTGACCCATATTAATACTAGGGAATTTTGGTAAGATTAATTAGGTTTTTAGAAATTTAAAACTCATTTAAATTGCATATTGAAGATGTTAGGATATAATTTGACCAGAATAATTGCACAAGTTAAAGAAAACTCTTGAGTTGCTGATTTCTCTCCACTCATATTGTGAATTTTCAATTTCACCCAATACTTTTTTAATATGTCAATTGAGTCCAAAACTTTTAAGATTTATCAAATTAGCCCAAAACTTCACAAATTTGCGCAAATTTTCCTAGAACTTCATAATCTTACCAGATTTGCTCCAAACTTTCCCATTTTACCTAGAATCTTCTAATAACCCTCGATTTCTACCTAAACTTTTTCCTTTTGCCTAAATAGACCCTACAAGACCTTTAGAACTCCAAATTAGTACATAAACTAAATTAATTCCTAATTTTACCCTAGATGACTATTCTAAATTCCTAAGAATACATAATACAAAATGACAACATAATCTGAACGCACCTAATTCTATCAACTTCCTAAATTATATAATAACTAAAAAGGCCAAATTGACCCGAAAAATAAAAATGTCATCTACACTAATTTTCCTAATCTAAAACTAAGCAAAAGTTTGTACCCAGATAAAATTGGGTGTTAACATCTCTGTATGTCGTCTTTGATCCTTCTTTAGAGGTTTAGAATTTCCAAGCATAAATATTAGTAATTATTAAGTAAAATATTAGTATTGTGTATGGAGGAAATATCCCGGTGCTACTAGAAAACAAAGTATGGCCCCGCGCTTCTTGAAACCCAGCCTGCCATATGTGTGTCTAGACAAGGACATTAAAGTTTCGGTAAATTATTGACAATGCCACTGACAGGAAGACATCTAATATATATATTAAAAGCAAGATACACTTAAGGATATATATGACTTTTCACTTAACACACCTCTTATATAAATGCCACGTGTCACAATTTTTATATATGGCAGGTATTAAACACAATTTTCACACGTTTTACCAAATTTGCCCATCAAGCTATTAGCCAAAACAATCCGGCTGTGGAACGTTTTTAATAGCTGATGAATGATAGCAATAAAATCTATATTAAATGCAAACTTTCCTGATTATTCGTATTCTTGAATACACGGAATTGAAAGTCAAATACACAATGTCCAGCAATTGCCATTTTAAACATTATTTCTCATAGTATAAAAAGGTGACAACTAAAACACAAGAATACATCATTTCTCACAGTAGATTAATACATCAGAAATCTGAATATGGATGTTGCAGAATGCTATTCTTCAATCCTCCACGCAAACACAACTTTGATTGCAAGGCTGAGGCGATTGGAGAATGAAAATGAGACACTGCAACTTCTTAGGGCAGAAAATGATGCACTCAAACGTAAAATAATCCGACTGGAAGCTAATTTGGTAGCACACAAGTGTATATAGTAATTTCTTCTCCCATTTTATATATTTTACTACTCTGTGACTAATATACTAAAATTTTTCTATGCAGTTCGAGGCAAAAGAAAACAAGATAAGCAAGGATGATTTTAATATGTTCTTTAACATTCCAGGAGACACAAAAAGTGGATCAAGCAACATAAAGAGGCGTAGGGTATTCGGTGTTCGAGATTTTCCTGTGGGTGGAGGGCCTGATGGGGTAAACGAGCGCAATGGAGTCATCCAGGTTGAGGAAGACCCACTAGAGCTCTAAGATATATCTAGTAATAGGGTTTTTTCTTATTATCTAGAATAAGGGCGTTGAATGCAGTTTCATGCCATTTTAGCATTTTATTTTACGTTATTAAAAGTGTGTTCTAGTGCATTCAACGCCTATCTATAAAATATTCCACCAGAAAAATATCAGCAGAAAAATAGGGGCACCTTTATAATATATTATCCACCAGAAAAATCAGACCCATATATCTCGCATTGAATGTATAATATCAGCAATTATAGCACTGAAATCAGCAATTAATATATTAACATATATGAGAGATCACGCCTATCTATAAAATATTCCTATGCAATAAAATTAGACACATATCAATTGCATTTAATGTATATTGACAGCAGTTATACACCGAAAACCAGAAAATTGATATATTAATATATATATATATAAGAGTTAGAATGCCTATTTAAGACCCATCGTAGTTCTGAAGAAGTGGAGGTAAAGGACGCAGATAAGAAAATATACTCATGGCTTCGATCACTGTAGATGAGTCATCACAGAATGGATGTGGCATAGAGGCCGGAGAACTTAGAAAAGTAGTATGTGTATCGAACGAAGAGAATCAGGCAGAGAACGAGGAAGTGAGCAGCAAGAATGTTGAAACAATATGTTTATCCTCGTAAGATTAAATACCCTCCATTCTTTTAATATATTTAGCTTGAACTTAGATCATTCTATACATTTTTTCCTTATCTTATTAGGGGAGAGTCCGAAGATAAAGTGATTGAAGACCCAATAAAAAAGTGGAGGACATGGAGGATACAAACTAAGCTCCCTAAAAGGTATTGGGACAGATTCAGAGACAAGGTGATTGGAATTTTCAGAGAGACAAATTGGTTGGGTTCAAGAAATCCAGGTTATGGGGCCCTAATAGATGAACTTTACACACTCGAAGCAGAAGCGCGTGGGCTGTCCTTCTTTCGTTAGGAGTCATACTCTATGCTTTACTATCTTTTAAACAGTGTGTTTCACAATTATTATAAGTTTTTGCTCTTAGATCAGATAATTATTCAGTAGAAGAGGAGTTTGTTCATTGAAGAACCATGATGCGTTACTGCATCTATATTATTACTGAGGACAAAAAAGATCAAATCAAAAGCATATGCTTTACTATCTTTTAAAGAATATGTTACACAATTATTATAAGAAGTTTTTGCTCTTATAGAACATATTTATTCAGTAGAGGAGTTTGTTCACCGAAGAACTATGATACTAGATCTATATATTATTACTGAGGACAAAAAAGATCAAGTAAATAATCTATGCGTTACTATCTTTTAAATAGTGTGTTACTCAATTATTATAAAAAGTATTTGCTCTTATTTAAGATATTTATCCAATAAAAGATGAGTTTGTTCATCGAAAAACCATGATACTGACAAAAAAAGATCAAACCAAGAATCTTTGACACAAAAAACAATTGGCATAAATTAAGGCATAATATCAGTGATCTGCAGAGAATCAGAATTGAATTCCAATTAGTAAGCGCAATAATGTGATTAGGAATATTGTAGTTTTCCTATGAAAAAGCTATTTTCCAAAATTATGTGATCAATTATCACTATAACCAATTGCGCTTTTAAATATGCCACGTATTTACCAAATTTGCCAATGGAAACCGTAGGATTATGAGGAACTATATATACAATGTAACCCTATCATAACCTAACTTCGGCTTCTCTGGTAACCTAGTAAGTTTGTTGTTCCCTTCTTATTTCCCCTCTTTTATTCAACACTGATTTTTAGACTTTTGATTTGAGAATAACCCAGTTTTATTATTTATTTCATGTCAAGGTCGACTTATAGCATTACACAACACAGGCAAGTGTTCACTTTAAATGCCAATGAGTTATTCTATTCAATATCAAACACTAAAAATCTATTTCTTGTGTAGGTTCAGATTCAGATAAGTGCTGGAGACCAATATCAAACTCTCCAACCCCAGGTAAGTCTGCAAGTTTTGTAATTTATTTACATTTACATTATATATGGAGCAGTATTTTTATCCTATATGAATGCGACGTGCTTATATACACTATATTTATTAGGTTAGGATGAACATTCATTGTTATGCAGTGAAAGAGACACCAGCACATATCTAACCACAACAGATTTTAGAAATAGGGTTAGTGCTTACCGGTCCATAGGTTCTGTGGTAGGATTTTTCCCTCACTTGCCCTCAATCTTCAAACCTGATCCTACCAATTATTAAAACAATAATAGCATGAAATATGTGAATAAACCTCCTGTAAATTTTAAGAATTTATTCCATCAATAAGTCAACTTAAAAGTTGCAGATACGAATTAACTTACTTAGTTTTTTCCACTTCCCTGGACAACTGTGCTCATCCAAAACTAACAACCAATTCCCCAAACCTGCAGCTATGAATGTTGTGGAAAGTTAAAAACTAATGTTAGAAAATGCGAAGCAAATCAACATCTACAATTTAAGATGGGAAATAAGAGAAATGGGAGATTGAAATGAAAATAAGAGATCTGAACCAACCATAAACGTAGGATCATAGGCCCGTATATATACATTCCTGCCATATCATAGCCTAGCTTCGGCTTCTCTGCTAACCTAGTAAGTTTCTTGCCCCCTTCTTATTTCGCCTCCTACTTTTATTCAACACTGCATATTACTTTTGTGATTTCTAATTCTTATTTTAAAGTATTTTAATCCCACCAGAATGTTTTTTTTAAGAGAGTTCATTAACATTTTATTTTAAAGTATTTCATTTTTTTTATAGAGTTCATTAACAGTTCATTTCATTTTAATCCTACCAGAATGTTTGTTAATATTTCAGTCAACCTATAGCTTACCTATTTTAAACACAATTTGTCACAGTATAAAAAGATGAATAAGTTGCTATAGTAGCATTAAAGAGTAGTGGTTACCTAACTGTTTCATTGCTGCCAGCACTTGAATACATACCACACTGTTCCAGTCCCGAGGTCGTCTACATAAACAAATTAATCAAAAAGTCAGGAAAAATATTATAGTTTCATATTAACAATTTAATTGTCTAAATTAAGTATTAGGGAGCATATTAGATTTTGGTTATGGCCAATAAAATACATGAGTGCATGAACAAATTAATAATGATAATAATAATTATTATTAGAAAATAATGCTGGCAAAAAAAAATATCGCCCCAGGGAATTAGGTAGAGATACAGAGAGAGCAAAGGAAAAAAGAAAAGCAAGGAATATTCATAATAATAATAATTTAGTTTCTCATAATTTTTACAAAAGAAAATGCTTTTTAAGGTTACACCGAGCAAAAGCAAACACTAAAGCCAGTGAAGTGCCAAACCTAAACCACTATCGAGTTTCAAATGTTAGAGTTCAAGGTATTGTTCTGCTAGATTGTCATAATTCAAGTTTATAGAATTCTGAAAGAAAAACAAAATGAGTCTTTTTTCATAGAGATAGAAACAAAGATGGGAAATAAATGCGTAGCACAAAGTCATTATCCACAATGAGTGAACAGATCCTTAGCTTCTCTGGTCTATTTTAAATTTCTTTCTTCCTATTTTTGTAATGTTATTTTATTTTTCAAGTGTTGTTTATTCTTTTGTATGCTTTTCTTAGTATATACTACTTCAAATACATTATCACCTTCTTCTTTCTAACAGATTACTTCTTTAATGGACCCTTTTTTTATTTTCAAACTAATTATTTGAAAATAGGAAATTGTGTGAGCACCTCCGTATTTCGGGTATTAACTGAAATATAAAAAAATCATTAAAAATAGGAATTACTATTAATCTATCATTTACTAATTATATTATTATTTGATTACCGTCAAAATTTTATAAATTTTACAAATTTTAAGTCTAAGTTGGTAAATTTTACGAATTTATTCCATCAATAAGTCAAGTTAAAAGTTGCTGATATGAATTAACTTACTTAGTTTTTTCCACTTCCCTGGACAACTGTGCTCATCCAAAACTGGCAACCAATTCCCCAAACCTGCAGATATGAATGTTGCGGAAAGTTGAAAACTAATGTTAGAAAATGCGAAGCAAATCAACATCTACAATTTAAGATGGGAAATAAGAGAAATGGGAGATTGAAATGAAAATAAGAGATCTGAACCAACCATAAACGAAAATACATATACCTGCACAACCAAATTGAGATCATGCCAGAAAGATCCTGAAAAAAAATTTGAAAATCCAACATATCTACAAAAGATCGTAAGATTTGTAGTGTAGATCATGTGCGAGTGCGTGTGAATCTTAAGAAAATGCTTGATCAGAGAGTAAAAAATGTTGCAATCCTAAAAAGTAAATGCAAAAAAGGACCGAAAAATGAAAATCAAAACAGATATGGACCAAAACACATGCACACCAAAAGATCCTGGACAATAATCAAAAAAGCCAAAACAATACAATAAAAACAAACACAAACAAATGATTATACTCAGTCATAGCGGAAACAAAAACTAAACAAGATCTGGGCCAGAAAAAACTGAAATAGTTCCAACAAAATGAAATAGATCCGGAAAAGTGAGGGAAACCGGACAAGAGGTGGCAAAAAACAAACGTCTTTTTCCGGATCTCAACGTAGATCCTTTAAACTATGGCCGAATCTAACTCATTCTTAGAACAAGATTTCAAAAACTTTTTGAACCAGAAAGAAAAATGATACATGTCGATCTGTGGCGAACGACCGTATAAGAATAATGAAAAAATCATGCCGAATGGCTAGAAAAAACATGATCAGAAGTAAATGCTGCCACCGGTGTCCACCGGAAGAATCGTATGGAGAGAAGAGCGATTGAAATGAATTAGGTAGAAGACATGTTCGGAAAATGGTAGATATGGCAGGGAATAAGTAAATTGACTTAGTTACCCTTTGTTTCTAATATAAATTACACTCCATGTAAAAGCCAATGAAATCCTATCAAGCTCACAACTTTGTTCCACATTAGTACCTGAAGTTATTAGTCATAGTCATAAAAATATCTGCCCGTGCTAATATACTTAACAACTGCCCTTGTATAATTAGTATTATATTCTAAAAAAGGAGAGAAAAATGAAAAAAAAGTGTTTTGTTTTTCCTGGTGATTATATAATATTCTTCCCCTAGACTGAATTTATTAATTATTAATCTAATTTAACTACAAACTTTTCTAACCTTTTGTATAATTTATTATATTTTTTAGATTCATTACAATTAACCCCTTATTGTCGGTTTTTGTTAGTCCCAATCCATTGATATCATATTTTTCCACCCAGATTAAATTTATTAATTTAATTCGATTATACGCTTTTCCACTTTTTGAAAATTTCCCCCACCGAAGCACGTAACCTTTATTTTTATATGGTGTGATTTAATTTCCCTAAGAATCTTCCATTTTCTTTGGTCTTTTAAGTAAGAATCTTCCATTTTCTTTGGTCTTTTAAGTCTTTTTTTCTCATTTTCTTCATTCTTTTTTAGCCTTGATTTTTCCTCATTTCCTTTCGTATTTTTAAGTATTTTTTTCCTCTAATTTTCATTTTGCTCCTAAAATTGAATTAAATATAAAATTAATTGAGAGACAATGAATTTAAGAATGATGGCCTTAATTAGATTGGTAATTTTTTATATATAAATCAGAACTAAACTGACAAAAAAAAGAATTAAACTAGAAATGAATTAAGTAACAAAAAAATAGTTAAATCGAATAATCAATATTGGCCCAATTGAATTAAACAACTGTTAAATAACTTGAGCCCAATTAAATGCAGGACAAAGAAATGGAATAATCAATTTTTAGTTTGGTTCTTTGAAACTGGGATAAAGTATGTTAGGATATGAGACCTTCTAAATTACAAAGGAAAAAGGGCAGGCCTTACGGAAAAAAAGGGGCCATTTAGGGAAATGAGCCAATTGAAAGAAATAAATATAAGTGTCCATGCCCAAAATCAAGCACAATAAATTGACTCAAACAGGGTTAAAAAAAATATTGTTTATCGAAAAGTCAAAACATAAAAAATTTAGGGGGATGTTGGGCCGTTGGCAAGCTTTTTTGAAAGTTTTTGGACTTAACTGGAGTTCAACCTATGCACGCTGCAACTAAAAAGAATCAAACATACGCATTTCTTTTATATTTTTCTCCCAAAAGTCTCGCTCACATCTCTCTGTTCTTCGTTCCTCTGCTAGGGTTTACATGAAGCCAAAGAAATTTAAACTTCTAAGGACACTTGTGCATTTGTACAAACTTTAAAGGGATAAACTTTTTCCTTCAATTACTTACATAGTTGATCAAGCGCATGAGATACATTTACTGGCTTACTTACACATTAAAATTCTTTTCCATTTTTCCTTTGATATATTTTATTTTAATATTATTTAATTGTTGCCCTTTTTTAAATATATTTTATTTTTAATTTTTATAGTTTCTGGGAATTCAATACCATTTGAAGAGATGCAAGGATATATATAATTACTAAACTAAAAAGGAAAAATGTGACTTAATAAAAAGTTAGCAACATTTAAGGGAACTGTAGAAGCATGCGGGAGCTAATAAAAAATAAAGGTCAACTTATATTGAGCGACCAATATAACGCCCACTCTTTGACAATAATTTCAATACTTTCCAACTCAATTTTCTCCAACAGATAAAGTGTTTAAGTGGAAAATGCTGCAAAATTTTATAGAAAAATTTCATTTTTCAAATATGGAACATAAATCATCAAATATGTGAAAAAAAAGTTGTTGTTTAAGGACTAGCTCAAGGAGAGCTGTATAAAAATTTCAATTCTTAATGATACTTTTTAAGAAGTTTAATAGAATATTTTACTATTTAATCTAAATACTAATCTTTTGTAATAAAGAAAATAGATACATGGGTAACCAACCAAGTCGTATAACTGATTAGTGTGTGTGTGTGTGTGTGTATTTAAAACTCGCTACATTGAGTTTGGACAATGAGAAATATACATTTTAAAAAGAATTATTAGTGTGAAAAAGATGGCCTATATTTTGAGACACGCAAAATTTTAAAACTAATAAACATAATAGGATGAATGAAGTAATATTTTTGTTAGGTCCTTACAAATACAAACATAAAGTTATATCTTACTAATATTTATTTCTTTGGCAAAAACCCATAAATGAAGGTTCTATTTTATTTTTTAAAACATTTTCATCTCAAATCTTTTTATTCATAAGTAAGATATAATATTTCTTTAATTGCTCATTCTTAAGCTATTAATGTTTACTTTTTTTTAGATTATTAATTTCCAATATCAAGTAATTTTTTTTATTTAGGAGTATATATTTACAGGTATAAAAAATGATATTTATGATAGTTAAAATTAGGTAATTTTAATTCCGTGTGTATGAGCTTTCACTTTCTATAATGCTATTTTATTAGCGTTATCGTGTTTGGTTATAGAATATACTCATTATTATTATTATTATTATTATTATTATTATTATTATTATTCACTATTTTTAAGGGATTGTTATGTCATTTCCTATTCCTATGTCATTTCCTATTCCTACATTTTGGTCCATGACATTAGCACTAGAATATTTTGGATAGAGTCATAGGCTGGGTTTTTTTGCATCAATCATGTAAAAAATCATGGAAGCCGTTTCAAAAATTGAAAAAAATTGGTGGTTGATAATTATAAACAGTTGGGGCTGAGTTACCACCACTTATGAATAACTCCACCTATGAACTTATAAAGTATGAGACTTCCTTTTTCACAAAATGAGCCAAATTGTGAAGTTATACTTATTTATATACCAAATGAAAAGACCATCTTACATATTTTTAAAAAAAAAAATTGCAGGGACTTTCTTGGTATTTTAACCCCCAACTTTTGTCTGTTTTTCAAAATGATCCTAGATCTTTAAATTTGTTTGATTTAACCACTGCATTTTTCTTAGCGCCCTTAAGCAACTTTTGACCACTTAGTCCCAAAACTTTTTATTTTATATATTACAAAATCTTTGAACTTCACATAATTTGTATGATTGTTATACTTTTTTCTATTATTAAAAAAAAATAAGAAATAATACTTCATCCATCACAAATTCTTTGGACAATTCACTTTTTAGCAATTAATCTATAATTTTAATTTTTAAAATTTTAGCATATAAATGAAAAACCTTTATATATGAATGATAAATTAAGACCTATAATTTCTAAATATATTTTCTTCATTTTTTTCCTAACAAATAAGAAATATAATTTCTAACAAATAAGTCTTTCATTTCTTCCTATATTTCACTTAGTCGTAATGCTTTTTTTAATGAACCATTCTAGTATATTAAATTCCATTTAAAGGCTAATATTTTGCTCATCGAAAAGTAGTTGCATGATGTTGTATGTGTTTGGCCATTAAAATGTTTTAATAACATTTAATAATATACAAAACAATTATTTACCTTAATAAAAACAAAAGTCATTGTTATTACTAAAAATAGCAATTCAATAACTTGCTTTTTTACTACAATTTTATTTGTTTAATTATATTGCTGTCTCTTTTTTACTAATTACCATGTATATACCCATTATAACATAGTTCTTTTACTTAAAAATATTACAAATGACTGCTCAGAAAATGGAAAAAGTTGATGAGCAAAACATTTATGGCCATGGGAAAAGATCTTTTGCAAAAAAGCATAATAAGAAATCAAGTCATATGCATGCAAGGGAATATAGGAAATGGCTTCACCGACTAAGATCAAATGCTATTGAAGACAATGGAAATATAGATGTTACATTAGATGAGGAAGTTAGTGATAATTTCCATTTATTTAATAATTGATACAATTAAACCTATATTCCCCTTCTACAAAATATTACCCTGTGAACGAAAAAATACAATGAACCATCACGGCCAATGTAAGTTAGAATAGATTCATGTCATAATGCCATATTTTGTGTTTATGTATGTTTTTTATACACTGCCTATTTTACTTTTTTTCCATATGTTATCCTTTTTATTTACTATCATTCCAATTTCAAAAGTAGTTTGGCACATGGATGCCAGAGCAAGGCACTCGCATCGCCAAGATGTTATATCTTCTCGGAGAAGAGAAAGCCAAGAGCATGTTTTCCCTATAAACACAGGGCGTAATCAAATAACTACGTCACCTACATACAGCCGTAGGCCACAAAACAGGGTTAATGTCTTCCGTACTCAGACTCCCATGTTATCTCCAATTGAAAGTCAGTTATCACTTGGGACCGTTGTGTATACACCGGTATCTTCGGGTTCCAATGATACACCACATGGCCATGGTGTCTTTAATCCCCAGTCGTTTAGGGCACCCCTACGTGACATCACCAACATGGTTACACCAAATGTTTTTACTACTTTTGGTGAAACCAAATCAACAAGTGAAGAACTGAACAGGGTCAATGTCTTTCAGACTCAACCTCCTATGTTATCTGCAATTGAAAATAGATTGACCATTGAGAGCTTGGTTTATACACCAATTTCTACTATGAATAATGACACACTGAACGGCTCTGCTGTTTTGAATCCTCAATTGATGAGGACACCGCTCTGTGACATAATGAACATGTCAACTCCTAATATTCCTGCTATATTGGGGGAAGCCGAATCAACAACTGGAGGACAACTTTCCAGTATTACTCAAATTGAAGTGCATCGTCCATCAATGCAAACAACCTTTCAAGTTGGGGAACCTTCAAATGCTAGGAGTCCAGTACCTAAGAGGCGTAGACCACACACTGGTCAACTCCAGCCGATTCCTATGATAGATCTCGAAACTGAAAATATTATAGATGAAGGTAATCTTACAAAAATGTTTTAACATTCCATCTTTACCCCTTTATATCTATTAATAGAAGAATGTCTTCAAGCAGATACAGTATCCATGAATAGCACTCCTACAGAAAATACCACTATCCGAGGACATGTTGCTGCCCGCCATTTGAGTAATGAGCTTTCCATTTTGAATTATATACCCATATTTTCATAAAAAAACTAAAACCTTAGAAAATTTTATTCATTATAGGACGACACTTTGAACGAGAAGATTTTGGGCCACCTGGTTGCGTATGTCCTAACCAGCATTGTCAAGCAATTGTTTGGTATGAAGAAAGGAACATCAAGTCACGTCGCCCGAGGAATCCTACTTTCTCAATCTGCTGTCAAAATGGAAAAGTCCAATTGCCCCATGAAGCACCCCCTCCAGAATTACTACGCAAGTTGATGGATTACAATAATGATATTGAGTCTAAGCACTTTCGTAAACATATACGGGAATTCAATTGCCGTTTTTCTTTTACATCCACGGGGGCTGAAATCAATATGGGAATCAATGATGGAGGTGGTCCACCTGTTTTTCAATTAAAGGGAGAGAATCATCATCATATTGGTTGTCTATTGCCATTTGATGGGGATCCACCAAGATTTGCTCAATTGTACATACATGATACGGAGCATGAGACGGAAAACCGAATTAGGAGTTTCGGTTCAGCGAATGCTACTGCACTTGATATATCCATTATTGAATCATTAATAAAGATGTTTGATGAGCACAACCAACTTGTGAGAGAGTTTCGAAGGGCTCGTGACATGTTTCGAGAATCTGAAGGTCGCCCTGTCCGGTTGAGGTTGCTTATGTCTAGATCTGGAGATGGCCGCCGATATAACTTACCTGAATCTACTGAAATCGCTGGATTGACAGTTGGCCTTAAAGAGAATGAGGGCAATAAACGAGATATAGTTGTTTTCACGCATCGTCATGGCCCAATACGTATCAATGTACTACATCCCAAATTAATGTCATTACACTTTCCCATATTGAGGCCAGATGGTGCTGATGGTTTCTACGAAGGGATTGCATATCGTGAAGGCAGTTTGACTGGAGGCATACGCAATAAGGTGACCATGAGGGAATATTATGCTTTCCAGCTACAACAACGATCTTTCGTTTATTCATTGGTGCTTCGTGGTGGTAGGCTTTTCCAGCAATATGTTGTGTTTGCATATTGTTGTATTCTTGAGGCACGCTTCAATTGGATTAGATCACATCAATCTCAATTACGTTGTGAAGTACTCTATGGTTTGGAGGATGCCATTAATAGAGGTGATATGAATGCATCATTAACTGGCAGACCTTGTATTCTTCCAGCATCATTCACTGGTGGCCCACGTTACATGGCTCAAAGCTATCAAGATGCAATGGCTATTTGTCGTTGGATTGGTCATCCAGATCTTTTTATTACAATGACATGCAATCCTAACTGGAATGAGATTACGAAGTGCTTAGAATTAATTCCTGGTCAAACATCAGCAGACAGACCTGATATTGTGGACCGTGTTTTTCAGATGAAGTTACAATCTTTGCTTCATGACATTACTAGGGGACAGCATTTTGGTAGATCTATGGGCGGTAATAACACACTTTCCAATTTCAAACTTATTATACATTCGTATGTTATATATGTTACCAATAACACTAGGTAATTCTTTATAATTTTGTTTGCATACAGTTGTTGTTGCAGTAGAAAACCAAAAACGTGGCCTACCACATGCACATATTGCTCTTTTCCTGCATCAGGAAGACAAACTCACTGACCCTGGATCTATTGATATGCGGCAATGGCCAAGCACATGATGCACGGCCCTTGTGGGAATGCTAACTATAGATCCCCTTGTATGGTTAATGGCAAGTGCAAGAAAAAATACCCTCGTGCATTTCAATCTGAAACATCAGTTGGTGAAGATGGGTATCCTGTATATAGGCGCCGATGTACAGATGATACAGTTATAAAGCACGGATGTATTCTTGATAATCGGTCCGTTGTCCCTCACAACGTTGATTTAATTGTGAAACATGACTGTCATTGCAATATTGAGAAAACGAATAGGGATAACTGTATGAAGTACTTGTGCAAATATATGCACAAAGGGAGTGATAGGTCGACTGTTGTGATTGAAAGTTCTGGGTCTAATTCTTCAGTTACTCAGTTGCCAACTAGGCATGAGGTTGATGAAATTAAACAATATATGGACTGTAGATATATATCAGCATCTGAGGCATGCTGGCGCATTTTTGGGTTTGAAATTCATCACCATGACCCCCCTGTGGAACGTCTATCTTTCCATCTTCCCAATGAACAAAATATTGTGTACCCAGCAAATGCGAATATCCAGAACATTGTTGAACGTCAGAGAAATAATGTCACAAAATTCTTGGCATGGATGCGTCGTAACATAAATGATGATGCAGCGAAGAGGTTGACGTATGTGGAGTTCCCTATGCATTATGTTTGGAATAGACAGAAGAAAGAATGGACTCCTCGGCTGAGAGGAAGAGCTGTAGGTAGGATATGGAATGTACACCCGACTGCTGGTGAAAAGTATTACCTTCGTATGTTGTTAAATGTTCAACGAGGCCCAACCTCATTTGATGATTTACGCACAGTTCGGGTATTATTTATCCTACTTTTAAGGAAACGTGTCTTGCATTGGGTTTGCTAGATGGCGATGGCGAGTGGCATAAGGCACTACATGAATCTTCCCAATGGGCAATGCCTTCTTATTTGCGGGAGCTATTTCTGACAATGTTATTATTTTGTCAAGTTGTGGACCCAAATAAGCTTTGGATGCAACATCGTGATACATTGTCCGATGATGTTATCACAATGCAACGTCGACTTAGGAATGATCATGAATTTGTATTATTAGACTCGGAAAGGTACAATTATGCACTTTACGATGTTGAGAAAATCCTGAATAGGAATGGAAGAAGTTTGAAGGAATTTGTTGGTATGCCGTATCCCGATCTGACTACTTTAGTTATCGAGCATAATTCATTGATACTTGAAGAGTTGAATTATGATCGGGCTGCACTTGCTATAGAGCATTCATCTTTATATCATGGCTTGAATGAAGGCCAATTACAAGTTTACAATTCTGTAATGGGTTCGGTACAATCTGGAATTGGTGGGCTTTTCTTTGTATATGGAAGTGGCGGCACTGGTAAAACATATCTTTGGCGCACACTTCTATCACGTGTTCGCTCTGACGGAAAGATAGCGTTGGCGATTGCATCTTCAGGTATTGCTGCACTTTTATTGCCAGGGGGGCGTACTGCCCATTCACGAATGAAAATCCCCATCAAGTTAGATAAAGATTCTGTATGCAATGTCAAGCAATCAACTCCGCTGGCAGAGTTATTGTGTAGGACGAGTCTTATTATATGGGATGAGGCACCCATGGCTCACCGACATGCTTTTGAGGCTGTAGATCGCACTATGCGTGACATCATGCGTCCTCATGATTATATTGCTTCTACTAGAATTTTTGGTGGAAAAACTATTGTACTCGGTGGGGATTTTCGACAAATCTTGCCTGTCATTAATCGTGGTAGTAGAGGTGATATTGTTGCAGCATCATTACCTTCATCTGCTCTTTGGTCACATTGTAGTCTTCACACTCTTACTCAAAATATGAGATTGGTAAATTCTGAGAATTCAGAAGTTGTTGAGTTTTGCCAATGGATATTGAACCTTGGAGAAGGTCATTTGCCATTACATAAATTATCAGATGATGAAGAAGAACCAACTTGGATCAAAATCCCTGATAAATTTTTAATTTCCCTGCATGAGGATCCAATTGATGATGTTATCCGAGATACTTTTCCAGATTTGCATATGATGCTCACTAATAGGGGATATCTTAAAGAAAGGGCAATATTGGCAACAAAAAATGAAATTGTTGATGAAATTAATGATCGCCTACTTGCATTAATCCCTGGAGATGGTAGAACATACTTGAGTGCAGATCGTATCTCACCGTCGTCTGAAAATATTGAAACACATACACTGTTATATCCAGTTGAGTTCTTAAACAGTTTGAAGTTTTCTGGACTTCCAAATCATGTCTTAAAGTTGAAGGTTGGGGCCCCCATAATATTGTTAAGAAATATAAACCAAGCAAATGGGTTGTGCAATGGGACAAGACTTATCGTTACTCGGCTTGCCGATAGAGTAATTGAGGCAGAGATCTTAACTGGAAGTCACACAGGTAACCATTGTTTGATTCCACGAATTGAGATGGTGCCTTCCAACACTCAATTACCATTTGATCTTTCTCGACGGCAATTCCCAGTAAAACCATGTTTTGCCATGACAATAAATAAGAGCCAAGGACAAACGTTCAATCATGTTGGACTCTACCTTCCAGAACCTGTTTTTAGTCATGGACAACTATATGTTGCTGCTTCTCGTGTAACCTCACCTGATGGATTTCGAATATTGTTGCGAAATAACAATCCAAGATTCATATCGCACACAAAGAATATTGTATACACGGAAGTTTTTGAGCGCTTATACAATCGCCACATTTGAAGTGTGGATTCCTGGTATTATTCAAGTGATATAATTGATTGACTTTAAATGTTATATTGTGACATAATGAAATAATTACTTAATGTGGCATTATAAGTGTATTAGATTATGTTTGTTTTTTTATATCTCTAAACTATAGTTGTTTGATTTTTCAAATTCAGTTTCCCAATATGCAAACCCAACAACAACATCAAATACGGGACCTTACACGAGTTGGATATAATTGGTGCTTAAAGGTTCGCATTACTCGTATTTGGGATGCCGTGACAAGAGATGGGAGCTTCATCGGAATGGAGATGATCTTTCTAGATTCTAATGTATACTTTTATTTGAACATAAAATTATTATACTTATCATTTATATCAATTGTATATTGATAATTGTTATTTCCTGCAGAATGACCATATATGTGCAAGAATCCCGAAGGACCTAGATAACAAGTTTCGTGCTACTATTGAAGAAGGTTCTGTCTTCACTGTGAAAAACTTCATTGTTAGCCGTCCTTCTGATGTTCAAAACCCTATGAGTTGTCTACATAAAATATTTTTTTCGAGGTACACTACTGTAACCCGAATTAGTGCTATTTGCCCTGACATTGAATGGCACAAATTTGAGTTTGTCGAGTTTTCGGATGTCAACAAGTGTGTTCCACGTAATGTTTATTCAATAGGTATTCTTTTTGCCAAATTTTTAAGAAAACCTTTATATAAAGCATCGTTTAAAAGACTAATATATAGTTTGTTTGTTGATATATTTTTATTGTCATTACTACTTCATGTAACCAGATATCATTGGGAAACTTTGGAAACTTGGGCCTGTGATTTCTCAACAGGTTAAACATGACCCTCCTACTCGGAGATGTACACTTTACTTAAGGAATCACAAGTAAGTACTTCTTGATACACACATAGATATTCATTTTCCTCCTAAGCAATATATTCAATAATAAGTTCGATAACTGCAGTGGTGCAGAACTTAAGGTTGTGCTATGGGGCGACAAAGTTGACTTGGCTGATCATCAGTGCATCTTGAGCATGAACTATAAACATGTTATATTGGTTATAACATCTACATATATAAAGCAATTTGCAGGTATAAAGCACTGGTGCATTCGCGATACCCTATTGAATTGTCTTTCAATGATCTGGTATAATTTTATTATATGCATCTACACTTCCTGATATGTGCATTCCATTTATAGGAAAGGATTTTTTGTATTCAACATGTGCAACCAAAATATATGTCAATCTTGACATCCCTGCGGTAACTATCTTGGAACAATCGTAAGATTACAATGAAAAAGTATCAATTTCATTTTTCACTTATTATTATTAAGGTGCACCTGATAAGCTCAGTATTTTTACAGGCCCGTTATTGGTGACGTTAGCGTTATTCATGATTCAGCTGATCAGCAAGTAGTGAATGATTCAACAATTAGTGATATTACTGAGTGCTTCACCCTACTTGATATTGAGAATCGTCGCTCGGATCCTACTGTTGAAGTATATTAAATTTAGTATTCATTAACTTAAACTCGTATGATTTCATCATTGGTGATCAGTTCCATTTGTTTTAACATAATAAAGTTTTCTGCTGCTCTGCAACAATTATGTGTGTTGATGAACAGTACCCCTGGTATTATGAGTGCTGCAGTACTTGCTTGAAGAAAGTACAACCGCAAGGTTCGATGTACTATTGTGATACATGCAATACAGTTACTGGCAAACGGGTCATCAGGTTCTCATGACTCACTACCAATATTACTTCATCTTTTTATTACTAATATTATTGCCATGTCATAGACTCGTGATATTTTTTATATGTTTCATTATGTAGGTATAAAGTAAGTTTGAGGGTTGCAGACCACTCATTTGACACATATTTTGTTGCGTTCGACAAGGTTGCAGAGCTATTGATTGGACGCTCAGCTTCTGAATTATAAATGGAAAAGGACACGGTTTGTGTTCCCAACAACTTTATTTTCAATTATATGCAACTGTCAATGTCATACTATCATGTTTTAAATGTAGGTGGAGGGGCAAGAAAAAATACAAATGATATTTGGACGCCTAATGGGTGGTCAATTTATTTGGGATGTGCAAATAACAAAATATAATCGTCAGAATTTACATTCTGCATTTACAGTGAAGAAAATGCATCCAATAAATTGGTCAGCTGACAGTCGATTACTACTTCAGCTTATTTCCAAGGTATTACTTGTGATCGTTTTAGCATTGAAACTATTCTAATATTTTTTTATAAAATTATATATGACTTAGATCAACTAATTATTTATGTATTATTACTGTAATTATCAGTTTCAATCATTGAGTAATGGAAGCTCCTCATTGAAAAGACGTTTTCCCACTGAAATGCCATCAAGTCTTCACCCACCTAAGCGCCATCACTGCCCCATGTTAGAATATAACACTTTAAGTTTATTTTTTGTTAATATATTGTCGTACTAATGTCAATAACTTTGTATTCATAGTGACATGAGTTCAGAACTATACCGCTGTGCCATTTTTACAACTGTCGTTGCCCCAGACACTAGCGATAATACACCCAATTTGATCGATGCAAGGTACTTAATTATTTAATATTCAGCATTCTTATAAAGTTTTACAGTTTAACTCATCAAATACTTTGTTACCACAACATTTTCGATATGCGGATGTAATGTAAGTATTTTATCTTTGTTATACACATTATATGAGGTTATTTTTTTTTTAAAAAAATGTAATCTTTCTTTAATTTACTAGGAAGGAATTGTGTGATCATCCAATTACTTCTATAACAAATGTTTCACCATCAGATGATGGATTGATTGAGTCTTTGGACAGGTTCGAATCTACTCCTAATATACCAAAAATTAATCCTTACAATTTCTTTTGGAGATGGTTACATACCCCTAATAACTTTCCTCTATATGAATATCTATTGCAGTGCATTACTTCATGATCAACCTGCAGACCCAGATATGGACACTGATGCTATGACTACCTAGAATCTTTGCAATAAGAAGCCTAAGTGGTTAAAGGGACATAAAATTTTTCTTTGTTAGTATTTGGTTGAGATTTTTTAGTTTTAAAAAAATTGTTGAAATGTTTGACTTTACTGGAATATATTTGGAACCAATGTTTTTATAACAATTTCAATATTTCTGTTTTTTTTACAACACAATACTATTTTTTAATGTAATATGAAACCCATTTTTGGTCTTCAAATGGCAGTGCTTCCATGTATTCAACAACACTTAATAACTTAGTGTCGATCAGTTGGAAATATGTCCGACATATGCAATATATTTGTTGGGAATTTAATTGTATTATGCTTATCTAAGTATCGTAATCATTTAGTTATTGAGCTTAAGATGGTATAAACCATTTGTACTTCCGGAATTCAAAGCAGCAATTCGTTAACATGCACCTAAGACAAGGACAATGGTATCTTCTTTAGAAAATAGGCTTCATGAGTGCTGTGAGATATTAACGACTTGAAACAGCCCTTTTCACTTTGAAGGTTAAATAAAAATTGTGAGTTCCCTGCATCAAAAATTAAATTGTTGATTTCCTGCATCAAAATTTCCTTCTTCATTGAGATCCATTTCTTCATGTATTTTTGTAACTACAACTCTATGGGTCATCTATTGGTTACAATTTCAAAAACCATTATTTCTATGGTTCTACATATGCAAATGATGGTTTATGAGTTTATGCCAAATGGCAGTATTAAAGACAATGTGTTAGGTATCTCTTATTTTGTTGTAAATTTTGCTTTTCACATAGGGGCAATTTTTTGTTACTTTTTTTCTCCCTCAAAACTTTATGCAAATCTCAAGGTTTGTAATGAAGAACCTCTTAGATTTGTAATGATGATATGTCTAACTAATTTCATTATTATTACACAGTTCATCACTCCAGGCCTAAACAAGAGGAAAAAAACTCAAATAATGTTGATGTGTCTACCTAATTTCATTGTTATTTTCAAAGGTTTGACAAAATATGTGAATTTGTTGGTGATATTACATTGGGATATGTTATTGTAATATTTTTAAAATGTTGGTTTTGTAATATTCTCATAATATTTATAGATTTATATCTTTCGGGAACTTACTACAACTTAAACCCGTGGCAACGCCGGGTATGTAAACTAGTTAAAATTCAATAAATAAAAAGCTCAATAGCGAGTTATTTCCATCTCGCAACTATTCTTCTCGTCATTCTAGAACCCATTCTTCTTTTCGCTTTAGAACATTTTATTCTCAAATCCCAACTAAATTCATACAAAAAATTCATAAAATTTCATGTATATTACCACTCTAATTTAAAATTTTCGCAGCTGCTTTTGATTAGGAACCTGTGGTAGCTTCCAACATTTCTAAAATGGTATCACCCGACAACATCCACATCACTCGAGAAGAAGAACCTACTAGGTAAAGTACTACTAATTCTTCTACCGTTTAGGCTTTTTGCTATTCTAGTAAAAATTTGTAGTAATAGAGAGGTTGTAGTTTAGAATTCCCTTCATATCAATCCAGTACAAACAATCACAGAACTAAAAACAGATGATTTGTTGTGGAAACACCACCAGAACGGTACTCTTTAAGATTTCATGAATAATTCTCCTAAAACTACAACCAACAGACTGAAAAATTATGTTTTTTCCAGGGCAAAGAAGAGCCTCAAACTCAAGTTGCCTGTTAATAGACGAACAAACGGCAACATAAAAATATCAACCCCTGTAGCTCACCAAATGTACATTTTTATAGGCATATTTCCAATTGAAATTGACATTTTCCAGACTCACCATACTTTTCTTTCCATGTCAAAGCAGAAGCAAATACCGAAACTTGCCTACAAGTATAAAGCCTTCAAGATCTCAGGTGACACCTACTTTGATCCCATACTTTTCATTGACAGTTTCCATTTTTTATTAACATAACTCGTAGATCTCACATATGACAACTATAAGATACCAACACAAGCCAAGAAACACATCATTCTCACAAAACTATACAATTTCCTAGCATATATTACTTTTTTAAAATTTTGACACTTCTCATTCTCGTGATCTTCATGAAATGCCTTGTAGGTCAAGATAGAAGCATGGACTCAAACTCACTTGATGTACAGAAAGAATTCAACAAAAGATATCACAAAAACAACAAACTGTTGTATGTAAGAAATATACTAAATAAAAGTAGCAAGAGAAAAATTGAAGAGAAGCATGAAGATAGAAAAAGATTATTTAATTTTTAATTTTATATACTTTTAATGACATTTTTTTTGTTTTTCTTGGCATATGTCACAATTTCCACATATATCTCATAAATAACTTTGAATGATAGAATAAGTTATTAAGTTTCATGTAGTTATTGTTTGATTGGCAGATTGTAAATTTTACATTGACATTTTTCACAATATTCACATATCATGTAAATAGCTTTGAATAATAAAATAAGTTATTAATTGTCATGTAGTTGTTGTTTTCATTGACAGAATGTGAATTTTTCTTTCACACATCTCAAAGTTTTCACATATATTTGGTAAATAACTCTGAATCACAAAATAAGTTATTGAGTTTCATGTAATTATCTATTATTTTCATTGACATATTTTAAAATTTTCTTTGACATATTTCACAGATAAATAGCTCGAATGATAAAATAAGTTATTGAGTTTCAAGCAGTTACTGTTTTTGTTGACATATTGTAACTTTTTGCTTAACACATCTCACAATTTTCACATTGGTCTAGTAATAGCCCTGAATCAAAGATTAAGTTATGCAGTTTCATGGAATTGTCATTTTCATAGACAAAATGAGGGTAGGCAATGGCTGACTCGAGAAATTTGAGATTCATGGTAGGTACTGGTTGGCTTAAAAAGAAGGAACTACAGTGACATGCCTTTGCTGAAAAAAGAAATTGGAAATCCCAAAAATCAAGAAAAATGAGTAAAATTAAGAAAGCCATAGGTCAAGAGAGATTAGTAAGAAGCAGAGTAATAATTGAAAAATCAAGTAACCAATGTGCTCCATAATTTTTTTATGAAGTACGATGGACAAAAGTTAAAATTCTTGTCAATTTCCTATATATGAGTTCCTAGTAGATATGCTTGTCAACATATACACGACATCTTTTTCTTTATAAGTCTTATTTTTCTTCCTATAAGATTTTTCAATTTACAAAGCATAAACCGAGAAAAAGCATGCCATTATGTATTATTTTGCTTTTCCTATAACAAAGAAGTTTCTAGACCTTATTAAGAAAACTTTCTAGACTGTATAAATTTTTGGTGAATTCTTATAAGAAATTTTACCTGCATACTAAAAAATTAAGCACCTATATTCTCCATAATGAAAAGCTGGCCACAGTAATATTTCAAACATATCTAAGGTAGTAAGTAAGAAACCGATTAATGGTATCAGTTGTATAGAGGGTGGGAAAATGACTAGAAGGGTGATCTTTGGTGTCAACATTCTTCTTTTCTGGTAGGTGGAAGCTCTTGATGCTAGGGTGCCATGAAGAGGCTGTTGAGATGATATTCCACGTATACATACAAGTGTATATCTTTTTGCTTGATAAAAGTCTAGAAGCTAGTGTGATATATTCAGTTGCTTGTGTGGCATGGTAGTAAAGATATCCTCTTATAACTGGAAGTTTTATCTTCCTAAACCGGCTATATATATTCGATGCCTTTGTATGTAAATGATATGGAAAATACTTCCACTAATTGCAATTACATGGTATCGAAGTAGGTGCTCCATTCTAAGCTACCAAACCTAAATCTTTCTTCATCATGTTAGATGACAAGAAAGATTCCAGTCCTTGAGGACCGAACCTTCCACTAACCTCACCTTTGATAAATCTTTTGTCTTTTTTCTATCTTGGCCCATCAGATAGTCTAGAAACTATTCTTAATAGGCAGTCAATTAAATCGAGATAATTATGATACATGACAATGTGCAATGCAAAATGTGTTATGTGCCAAGAACAAGTTGGGTTTCATCGATGGAACTCTAAATAAACTATAGGACAATTTGGAGAAAAGTCAAGTATGGAAAAAATGTAACTTCATGGTAATATCATGGATTTTTAATGCTTTTGCACCAAAACTCCATAGTAGCATTGAATTCGTGGATTCAACAAAAGACATTCATGAACTTTAAATAAACTAGGGAATGCACCATGCATTCATGAACTGAAAAGAGAAATGGCCTTGATGTAGTAATGATATCAGTCTATTGTAGCCTACTTCACAAACTAAAGGTCTATGGGATGAATTGGCTACTTACAGCAATGTGCCAAGTTATACATATTCTAGAGCAAAAGCAATCCTTGCCGAGAGGGAAGGTGAAAAATTACATACCTTTATTGTGGGCCTAAATGACAACTTTGGTATGATTAGGTCCTAAATTCTGAACCTGAAGTCTCTTCCAACAATAAATAGAGCAAATACATTAGTTATGAAGAATGAAAAACAATAAAATGTTGTTGACATGCAACAACCTTCAGAGGAGGCAGCTCTTAATTCTCAAGAAAGGTTGTAACAACAAAGACAAAGGAGTCTTCGTTGAGATCATTAGAGGAAATCGGGAACAACATAAATATGTGTTTTGAGTTAGTAGGTTATCTTGATTTGTGGGATAAGAATGAGAAACCACAGAAAAATACAAACAAGATGAAACAATGGAGGGGAATGCCATGCAATGTTGCTGCCCATTAGGCTAAAATTGAGTCTTCCAATAGTGCACCAATTCTTACCCAAGTCCAATATGATCAACTGATCTCATTATTGTCTAACCAAAATCAATGTACTACAGCTAATTTTGCTAGTAAGACTCTACACATTTGCTTGATTATATTATTGATAATGGAGGTTTGGAGCACATGTCATTATATCAACTTATGGGTTCGAATCATGATGCCTTTTCTCCATCTATTTGTTTGCCTAATAGGATGAGCATAAAAACTCATGCTAAAGGTCAAGAGGAGCTTTCAGAGAATATCAAACTAAAAAATTTGTTGAATGTCCTAGATTTTATATGTAATTTGCTTTCAGTTAGAAAAGTTACTAAATATCTGAATTACTGCATAACCTTTTTTTTTTTAATTTCTGTGCAATACATGAGCTGGGATTCGAGAAGGCTGATTGGCATGAATGAATCTAGTGATGACTTTTAATACTTCAAAAATATCATAACACCAATCATCGCCATAACCAAACTTGAACCTTCCTCAATTCTAGGGCATAAAAAACTTGTACATGTACGGTTTTGGAAGCTAGATTTGTATCCTCAAATAGACAAATCCACCATCAAGAAGGTGAATGGTCATTGTGATTCTTGTCATTGTGCTAGACAAAGAAGAATTCACTAGTCTTCATGTTCATATTATCTACGTATAGCTCCAGATTGTGCCTTACCTGGTTTATGGAAGTCTTTATTCATTAGCCTTTGATAAGCGGCCCTATATTCTTTAGGCAAAATAGAATTTGCTTGTTGTAGTAGATGACTTCTCCTGTGGTGAAGGTAGTGTTTTCATCGTCATCTAGATCCATCCTAATTTGGTAATACCCAGTGAAGGCATGCATGAATGTCAAGATTATAAATTATATAATGGCTTTGACTAGCTGATCAATCGAGGGTAGCAGATAGGAGTCTTTTTGCGCACCTCTTGGATGATGTTACCTTTAGAAGCATGGAATCTAAGCCCATTCACCTATCTTAGCTTTCACTCTTAGCCAATACCACGTTGGCCAACCTTTTTGGGCATCTCTTGGAAGATGCTGCCTTTAGAAGCCGTCTAACCTCATCTTTGATGAAATCTCATCATTCTAATGTCATGTTCTTTTTCTTTTGCTGGATTGACCAAGCCGAAAGCTCAACTTGTAACATATATGTAAGGACCTTGAGATCTATCCCTGGCTTGTCACTTAGAGACCATGCAAATATATTGATTTTAGCCCATAAAAATTTAATGAATGAAATCTTTACCTTATCAAGAAGGTCTTTGCCTACTTTAACTATCCTTTTGTGGGCTATATCCACCTTCTCAAAGTCCTTCAAGATAGGCATGCCATGTTTGTACTCAAAGGACTCTTTCTAAGGTCAATGTGGACTGACTCCCTATTACTCTGGGGCCCAGGCAAGCTAGCCACATAGCTCCTCCTAACAGAGGCCTAATCCAAACATATTTTAACATCTCTTACTAAGGTAGCAAAAACCATTATTAACCATTTAATATTAGGCCTCATAAGGAATTCTACCTGGGTGGGTCTCCCAAGCAATGCATTGTATGATAAGGGGACCTTTAGGATGAAGAACTTAAATGTCTAAGAGTCATAAAACATGCTTCCATTCTTCGCTACTTCTATCATCATCAGTTGCAATTTAAAAATCTCTAATGAATGGACATCTTCCCTTCCATCCTTATAAATGGGACCAGATACAAGGCTTAAGGAGGATATTTCAACCTTGAGATTGTCCATCTAAGATGCGAATAACATGTTAGAGTTAGCTCTGGTATCAAAGGTAGACCCATTCCACTTTAAAATTGATGACTTGGGCTGTAATGATGATGGGGCTAATGTGCAGAATGGTTACATGCAACACATCTACCTTTGTTAAGACATTTTAGGATTTATTACTTCCAACTCGGAGATCTCACACTCTTATTTCTTTGTTTTCAAAGATGACTTTTTTTTTGTTATGATATGAATGGACCAGGGTTTTGATGGTTAGGCCTCTTGAAGGAGTGAGCCCTTTTTTATAGTCAACCAAAGTCCTCATCACGATTGTCAACATCCCTCCTACAGGGTCTCTTTTCCTACCTCTTGCAAAGAGAAGTAGGTCAAGCAATATACTTTTTGATCTTCCTAACTTTGACTAGCTCCTTGGATCAAGTAATTTAACTGCCATTAATTTTCAGTGCCATGCCCCTTGTCATTGTTGTAGTGAAAGTACCTATTGGGATTTCTTTTTTCCTTATTACTCATAGGATAGGGCCATTTAGTCACCACGCTATGCCTTTCTAATGTATACAATATATTTTCCCTAGTCTTTTGTAGTAGCTTGTAAGAGGTTCCTTGTTCTCAAGCCTTCTTCTTGGATGAGGTTTTGTTGTCTTTAGGCTTCAATTGTTCCTTCTGTGGTGTTAGCTTGTTGAATTCATCTGTATGCATGTATTTAATGGCTCAGCCTAGAAACTTTTCAATGTTCTTGACAAGGCTTTCATGTAAATGTTCTTAACATGATTTTGATATAAGTGCCAAGCCAACCTGGATTCCCTTAACATGCCCTAGATTATAGCAATCAAATGTAATTCAGGAGACAGATCTTATACCTAGAGAACTTCAAGGTTGAGCCGTCTGTTGAAGTCCCTCAAGGACTCATCTTTGCCTCATCGTATATTCAACAAGTGGGCTATTGTCTTTAAAGTCAGCCTACTTCTTAAGAATTCACACCAGAAAGTCTGCAAAAGTCTTTGAAAGACTAAAATTAACACCCTCTGTTGGTTCCAAATTATGCTACTGCCTCCTCAGCTTGATCCCGTTCTTGGCCTGCTATAACCTAATGAAGGTGATATAACACTGTAGATGATTGCCAAGATCCATCATCCTATCATAGGGTCGATCTTGGGCATCTAGAAGCTTTAATTGGTTGGTGCATTATTGATTTCATCCATCAACTACTAGACCCACATGTAATTAATGTATACCTTAAGGCCCTACTAGTCTAGCTTTAACGGGACCACACTGATATTATTAGCACTTGGGCCATCAAACCATGACTAAGATGCTCGTGGTGGGTCCTTAAGTAGGGTTTGCCTATGCCTTGAAGACCTGGGTGGATCTCAGCTACCTCTTATTATGCCCTGCGTGACTCTTCTTACCTCAAATTGCATAGTGGCTTTCTATTCCTTAAAGCAAGCATGCTGGAAGGCATAGAATTTGTTATCACTGAGCATGGCAGGGCTCTTACACTTCTTAGGATCTTAAGAAGGTAGTGGAGTGTTGCAACCACCAACTTTCCCCCCACTAAGTCTTGGGGATTTTGACTGCAATCAATAGCTTTCTTGTCAAAAAAGGGATCCTGGTCATTTCACAATCTCTTGGTGCAACACCATCGTTCTAACAAATGGTGCTAAATTGATAGTCAAATAAGGGTGTTACCACCCAAGTTGGGAAGACTGACATTGAAGCTTGTGCTAGGCAATGCAAGCCTAGATCTTGCACTAAAAAACATGGTTAGACCCTTGGGTTGTATGTCTAGAGAAACCCATTGATGGTCAAGTTAGCTTCACTCTCATAAGAAAAGCTAGCAATATTAGGATTGCAAAGTGTAAAACGCTCCTTGGAGATGTGGTTAGGGTCCTTTCTTACAGTGCTTGAAAGAAATCGTATAAGTTAAGAAGTCTCATGAATGTGGGATTCCCTTTCTAAGTTGGAGTAGTCTTAATCCTTAGTGGTGTATGTATCACCTTATTTGGTCGTATAGATAGTGAACTGGGCCTTGACTAGACTAGTTGAACTGTTTGGGCCATGGTATTGGATTGAAAGGCCTGTATGCTATCACTCTACTTTAAATATTTCACAATTATGCAATATTTTAAGCATCAAGCCAACACTTATCGCAACCTTTAAAGACAAGAACTACTCTAACAAATGTTTTTGGCATTTAAACTCTTTTATATATTATTTTTATTTTCTACAAGGTATTTGGATCTATTTAGGATAAGTTTTTATTCTTTTAATGTACATATAGATAAGGTTCTTTAGATTTGAAAAATTAAGTTTAAACCAATATGAACAAAAATAAGACCAAAACTTGGGGAGGGTAATTAGTACAAAACTTTGGAAGAAAGTGTAATTAACCATTAAATGTATAGTTGTATAAAATTTTAGAAAATTCCAAAAACATTCAAGGTCTAGTCAAGCCTATAGTTAACCCATCATATTTTAGAAAATATATAATATTCCCTCAGGTTTTCTAAAACCCACATTTACACTCATGTCATCATTTTCCGTATTATTAAGACTTGCAAATTATTAACAAGTGAGTGGAATGTCAAACATAAAACTATTGCAACCATGAAGAATGTCTAGTCAACCATACAACGGAATCTGGTGGTTTCATATAGTCAAAACATAAACATTTTCAGTAAAGAATTATATTCATTTTTATGTGTTTGCTAAATCATTTTATTCAATTTTGTACAGTTGGCTACATGCTTTTTCTGGTTGACAATATTTTTCTGTTTAACATTCCAATAATTGGTTAGCAAACTATCTTAATCCCCAAAATAAACAGTGGGCTATATTTGTATGCTTCAAAAAAACTTCAAGGGTTTTTCTAAAAGATGAGGGATTGTAAGTTTGACTGAATTTACACAACTCTTCTTATTTGACTTAACCTCATTTTGCTCTATCAATTTTTAAAAACTAACACTTCACCCCATATTTCCTTTATACTATCAGACAACAACTTTTGAAACTTTAATTTAAATTGTCTAGTTAGTATACTCTAGTAATTTTAAAATTTTTAATATCTTTTTCATAGTTAGCTGACATTTAAGAAATATTGATTTGCTTTTATAGGTAGAAAAATGCATTCACAGAGAAGAAAAATTAATAATTTATAATATCTATTAGATTTTAAAAAATATTGAAGAGATTGAAATTATTGAAAGATATCGTACAATTTAAACTAAGATTTCAGAAGTTGTTGCCAGATATTATAAAAGAAACATGGGCCAAATCTTAGGTTTTTGAAAATAGGGAAGATAAAATGTAAACTAAGCCAAACCAAAAAAGATTATTGTAAGTTTCCTTAAAATTATTAAAAATATTAAGCAGCTATGCACCCACCATTGTAGACCCAATTTCCACCAAACAAGCAAAACATGAGTTTGAGTGAAATTTGTTGTAGAGGATGTTTTATTGTACTTTTGATAACAAAAGTTAGCCAATTTCCTCCACCCTAATGCATGACCATCCTTCTTACTCATATGTACTTTTTCTCCCTATTTTTTAGCTCAATTACCATTTGAAATGAGTAACTTATCATTAAAAGATGCTCACTTTATTATCAAGTAAAAAACAATGACCGCATTAATCACATTGAATAGGCATGTGGTTTGTCCAAGTGTAAATAATTAAATAAATACAAAAGGACACATTTAAGCCTTTTATTGGTCATATTAAATTACATATGGGAAATTCTAGGATACCCAACTAAATATGACTAAAGACCCTTTCACCCCAGAACTTTGCTAACTTAGAACTTTTTCACCTTGAATTTTGAGTCAGGTTAACTTACTCCCCAAACTTTAAAAATTGGTACCTTTTACCCCTTCGGCTCACTTAAATAATTGTTTAAGTTATATGAGGATGAAATGAAAATAAAACAGAAGATGAAAGGCTAAATAACAATTTCACTTGACTTTTACATTATTTTAATTATCTGCTTCAATCTTCTTAATTCAAGCAATTCAGTTAATCATCAACCTTGTATAATCTATACAATCCAACCATCATTTTGAACTAAAATATGATTTATTTATTTCTAGTACCCAACTCATTTCACAGAATTAGAGAATTATGTGAAAAAAATGGTTACTTAGTCCTTCATCTATCTACTTTATATTCATTTTGGTCCTTATACAACCTAAATAATCATTTAAATGGGCTGACTGGATAAAAGGAAATAATTCTAAACTTTGATGGGCAAGTGAACCCGAGCCAAAGTTTAAGGGATAAACAATCTAGCTTGTCCAAGTTCAGGGGGCAAAAGGTGTTTTAGACCCAACTAAATATTTGGTGTGTATTATATGAGCTCCTCCAATATGACCTTATTGTATGTTGCTTGACAACATTCATTACTTTAGAAAGTTTTACAATATGAGGTATAATTTATGGATAAATGATGAATTTAGCCAAAATAGCTCTATGTGTGCGACCCAATAGGCTCTTACCACGTTGGCAATGATCATAAATCATTGCTTATGATCATAAATCACATTTATGATCATAAGCAATGAGCGGTGTCTAGCAACACATCATTGCTACCCAAGTGACAAGATTGTCGGTGATTCGACTAAACCTTTATGATCATCACCGATATATGCCATTGTCCCTTTGTCCAAGATATCAAGACTAAGCACGAGACATGCAATGTGTCACTCTCGTATAGCCCAATCTTTGGTTTCTTGATTATCGAGTAGACTAACTTAAGCTGATGACATTGATATCGTATATCAACTCATCCGAGCATGGCCATGCATTTTCTAAGTCTCACTCTATCAAGGGGCCCGAAGATATCACTCCCGTTACATAGGAGAGACAAATCCCATCTTGATCATACAAATCCCTCCGCATGATATGTGAAATACCCAATGACCTCCTTCAAGTTCACTCAGTTACAAGCAACAAAGGAAAGTATCAAAGTATGTGACTCACATGTAGGGAACCTTGATGATCTTAGGTCGAAGGACTACATATACCATGATCACTATGAGAATCACTTATGACACTCATATAACGATCCATGTAGTGTTCTCATGGTGGGTCGGTCCAGTACACAAGTTCTCCAACTTGTACCCATATGTAGACTACATATCTCATATTAGTCTCCATATATGCTAGTTGTTATGTATTATTGTAACCCGCTCCACAATAATACTAGACTAGGGACGTTTAAGAATATCATTATTCTAGGGTTACAATTATGTTTATTACGTTACGCAGAAACAAAACAACAAACATAATTGCTGGATTAATGCCTTAATAAAATATCATGACTCAATGTGCAAAAATACAATCATCTCATGATTGGCTTTTTGGGTACAACACTAATAGTTTAGCAGTACTATAGTAACTTGCTTGACTACAAGCCTGTCTTAAGAATTTCAGAAAGTTCTTTCTCTGTGTTGCCGCAGCACGGTCTCTATGGCTAAAGATAGTGGTCCATACATCACCAAGAAGCTTTTTTGTTTATCTTTCTTTTGTGATTCTTAATCTCTATCTACATCATTTTTCTCATGTTGATATATAGTATTGTTGATATTTGAGTTTAGGTTTGTTTGGGCTTTTGGAACTTTAGAACCTCTTTCTTCGTGACGGCAAACCATCATTGTGAGACTGACAGTTCTGGTTCGTACAATCACTGACTAGGTTGTCGGTCTACCTTTTCCTGATGAGTCTTAGTCTCTTTTTATTTGATTTTCTCATATTCTTTGGTAGTCATACTTGAGTACATTACTGACATTTGATTTTGGTTCTCATAACTGTAGAAGCTCTTGCTCTGTGTTGAAACACAGTGGTCCCTGCAACTAACAATATTAACCGGTATAATAGCTGGAAAGGCTTTTTTTTTCAATCTTTCTCTAACAATTTTTAGTCCCCATATACTTAATCTACTTTATGTTATCACAAGTGAGTGTATAATTCTATTTGGGTATATTTGGGTGCCATTTTTTCAGATTTCTAGAGTGGTAGGAGTCTTTTTCTTACAACAATGAGAAGTACTCGCTTTATGATTGCGTTTATGTTTATTGGGACAGTGTACCCACCCCAGGCATAGGCAAAATGATTGAAATATAGGAAAATCCTGACAAGTCAAAGGAAGTGAAGCTTTTGTGGTTTTTCTGACCCTTTCAGATTTCTAGTCTCTTTTTTGTTTCATGGTGGTCTTCCATATTCTGCTTTAGTGTGCATTTAACAAATTGTTTATAAATAGATAAATTAATGTATGTGTGTTTCTGTGCATTTATTTATGTTATTAACAAGGCATACTTCATGCAATTTTTCTGGTGTGCTATTATTTTTTTTTCCCATTTTTTTCCTTATGCACAGTTAAAATTTGGGAATGTATGTATGTTAATAACAAGTCACACTTCTTGCAACTTGCTTGTATGCTACTATGTGCCCATATAACAAGTCATACTTCTTGCAACTTACCTGTATGCTATTAAAAATTTATGTTTTGTTGATGTCTTTAGACCGTCTTCATGTCTGCTTTTCCTTTTCATATTCATGTATGGTTGAATGATATAGCCCATGAATTTGGTTGTTGAATATTGATAATACAACTATAACTTTATTTAAGGTCTTCATCAGATTGTCCATTTCTAATTCCTTTATCAATTTGCTATATCTGAGGTCTAGTCTCGATTATATGATATGGACATTTTGCTTGAGTCACAAGCATGCCAGGTTGCTTATTTTGAAGTTACATCAACACTATCTATCAAGTAATTTCTAACACTTTTAAGAATTCATTAGGAGAGAATCATTGGAAAATTCACTATCATATGCACTTCAAAGGATAACGGAAATCCATAACCCTCCAAGAAGCTATCAAAATGGCTGAATATGTGTTTCACTATACTTTTAATGGTGGGAGAGGGATTATTCTGGATAAGATAGACCAAGGTATTACTGGAATTGGAGGTCCATGTTTTTTAACCATCTTAAGCTTCCTCGATATGGTTTAACTTCTTGTATGCATTACATTTAATTGTTAGAACAATTTCATTTGTTTTCCTCAAATGTTGTAGTTAATCATGTTTTTAATCAACTAAGGTTTCTGGAGTCTTCTTCAGTTTAGAAGCCCACTCAAGATCTAAATGATGCATAAGCAAATGCAGTTGTCCTTTTGCCTGAAGGTTCAAAAGATTCTCATCTTAATGTCCTAATAAGTTTTTCACTTAGGGGTCAATGCTGATGGTTGGTAAAAATATTGTTGGCTTTCGAGATTCTGGTGGATGAGTTGCAGGCCATATAAAAAGGCTAAACTTGATTATGCTACCATTGAGGCAAAGTTTGATGAGCTTGATAATTCTTTGAAAGTGCAGAAGATTAGTGACAATGAAAATGCAAATAATGCTATAATTTTGCCATCAAAAGGCTCTGAACTTGAAAAGGATACTAATGACATTGTTAGCCATTTCAAGAAGCAAGTCAGTGTAACGAAAGACAACATAGATGATCTAGTGGACTCAGTTACTAGGAGATATAATGTAAGTAACCAAATATTGTATACAATCTCGTAAGGACAAAAAAAAATCATGAACAACGGTTCAAAATTACTTCTTGGTTAGAATAATGTGATTGATCTTAGTGTGTTGATTTTTTCTCATATTCCTATGTTATTGACCATTTTTTGAAATTTTAAGCTTAACAAACCAATTGTTAAGGGCAAGTTGCATAACAAGTCTTCTATAAGGTCTTTAAAGGACAACCAACAAACTGGTGAGCAAAATTCCAAAGGTACTCGTTGGCTAGATGATGTAAGTAGTGTGCATACGATTATCTCCTTTATATATTATGACAATCTTCATTAGTGTTAGCTATATATTAAGATCAGACTTGTAGATTTCTTAGTTGAGTCTCCTTTTCCTTACAAGCATAACATGAGCAAATGGTTTGTAGAACCAGTAAGAGACTTTTCAAAATTGTCGTATTATGATTTTAAATGGTTTGCGTGAAATTCTCAACTAAGTGGTTCATGATGGTCAGGCCTAGAAAGAAAGAATTAATCAGCCTTAGGAAGAAAGATTTAAACATGATCATGAGGATAGAACACTTATCCTAATTTTGAACATGGACCCATCTTACACTTCAGCAAAAGCGGAGGTGAAACACCTTTTCTTTTGCTTCTTATAAGCATAGTTAGTTAGTTTTTCTGTTCATTGATCCCTCTATTAAATTGAATTCCTCAATTTCTTTGCATCCTTTCCCCTGTTTGTCATGTTTCAGGATCTAGTTTGTCATGTTTTTAGTAAAATATGTATAGCAAAAAATGATCCTATCAACTGGTTTTTTGAGCCCTCATACTAGTACAAACAAAAAGATTGAAAGTTGTAACTATACCTAATACTGATCAAGCCTACAAGAGTTAATACATCATTTAGCCAATGGTTCTACTTCTATATAACCCCAACAAAAGTAGTTGCAACAAATCTAGACATTGATTAAGCCAATTCATAGATGTCTACTTTATTTGCCAAAAGTTTTTGCTTCCTACCCTTATATAGAACTGAGTAACTAATTTTATGCTATCTTGAATTGATCAAAAGTTTGATAGGCTTTTGTTCATGTTTTAGGTGAAGCTTTTGTCATTTTGAAGACATGGAAAGTAGCAATGAAGGTTTTAAGAAACTTGAAGAGGGATGTTTACTACTACAAAAAAAGAGGTATGCACATTTTAATGTCTCTTATATTTCTTCAAAGCCAACATCCTTCCTTTTTTCTAAATGGGTAATAAACCCTGCCACATGGTTCTCAGAGCCACATTGCTTCCTTCATATTTACTAGTTTCCATGGATCTTGTGTTCACAGTGAAATATTCTACTGAAGATAACATATCTTTTATTTGGCAACACATAACTGGATATGTGGAAATACCATGGTCCTTGTAATGTTCCTTAGTTTATTTGCTACTTCTGTTACTTGTCTACTTAGATTTGTATCTCTCATTTTCAGTGTTATTCTGTGATGCAGCTATTACTTGCTTTTATTTGGTCCATCTTTATTTTAATCAATGATACTAAATTTTCTATTACATAAGTATATTTTGCTCTTTGTCTACATGTCTCAGAACTCCCTAAAACCCTAATGATGTGAATTTTGTGTTTGTAAGCCACATAAATTTATACTAGTTATAGAATCATCCTAATACAATTCATGTCTTGTAGGTTAGTTTGCCTTTATCCTTTTCCATTATTCACTTGACACTTTTACTGCAGGCCTTTTATTGCCAGCTTTTTTGATCCTTGCTTATCTAGAAAGAGGAGTAAGTTTGAAGGCCATCTTAAACTCAATAACATAAAAATACAGGTAGAAATGGTAATCTCCTTTGTTTTTCTTTTGATTGAGCTTTTCTTTCTTCATTAAACATGTTTATCTTCTTTTATTTTTAGTGGTTATCTTTGTTAATGAACTTATTGTACTACTGTTATTTATACCTATAGTTATTCTGTCATTTACCCCTAGTGTTTTCTTACAATTTGTAGAAAAAAACTGTATCTACTTCATATTGTTCTCATCCTAACACATTGGAATATGACTTGGCTAAAGAGTAGTGCTTGCTATAGGAAAGATGTGAACTTACATTGAAAAAATTGTTTGAGGTTTGGAGTTTAAATCAATTCTCATGGCTTTGCTAGTTGTCTTTTTTGCAATTTGTGCTGTTGTCTCCCACTTCCTTGTTTGCTGGTATAGGTACTTCTAAATGCTTTCCAGAATAAGAGAAGAAGTTTGATTTTATCTCCCCATACCTTTTCAACTTGTGCATGGAATATTTTGCAAGAAGTTTGATGAGCTTTAGGAGTGAGAGGATGTTTGGTTTTCATCCCAAGTGTAAACGCCACAACATTGTCAATCTAAGCTTCACTGATGATCTAATTCTCCTGTGTAGGCCTGATGTGCAGTCTTTGACTATTTTGAAAAAGAAATTAATTGAGTTTAGTGAAATTTTGGGTCTCACTTTAGGTAAACAGAAGTCAAAGGTGATCTTTGGGGAAAGCCTTCCACAATTGAAGGGATTGATGTTGGAGTTCAAACTTGTTGCCGCCAACATGCACTCCTCCCATTATCTTCGCTTAGTCCCATCTCTATCTCTCCAATAACTCATCATCATCTTGTTAAACTCATGTGTCTTATCGCATAATTGAAGGGATATGTTGGAGTTCAAACTTGTTGCCGCCAACATGCACTCCTCCCATTATCTTTGCTTAGTCTCATCTCTATCTCTCCAATAACTCATCATCATCTCGTTAGACTCTTGTGTCTTATCTCTCTTAGGTCAGTGGCTAGTAGCTACATCTTATTGTTCTTATTGCAAGTTGTTAATATCATGTTATTGTTCTTTTATTAACTCCATTAGAAAGAATAATGATTAAATTGGTTCTTTTCCATGTAATCATAATGGGTTATGAATTTTGATGCTTTCATTTCATTAGATAAATTCTATTGTGAATAAAATGGTTACTTGCTGCATTGTAGGTTCGAATTCAAATGGCTCATACTAGTACCATAAACTTGGAAACAAATGATGTTAATAATGAAGTTTATCATTAGAATACAAGTGTGCTAGCTTTTACACCATATAGAACATATTTTACTAAAATTGGGGCTAAGAAAGATGGTAAGTGGATATGTAACTTCAAGTGTAAAACTGAGCCATACACAGGCATTTACTATTGCATGGGTAAAATGGGTAAAATGCAAGAAATAAGATTATTTCTCATATGTTTGAGTTATTCTTAGGATATGACATAGATAGGTTGTTGGCAGGTTTTTTATGGTTGTGGGACACCATATACTACTACCAACTCTCTTTTTTTATTATTATTTTTTTACTAATGTTGTGATAGGGATCAATGAAGCACCAAAATGTTATAAGCCACCGAGTGCTGGGAAGTTGAGAACCATCTTATTGGATAAGGATAAGTCTAAGGTTGATCATGCTTTGATGGGAATAAAGGATCAATGACCATTGTTTGGTGTTTCTATTGTTTTAAATGAATGGAGCAATGCGAAGAATGAACCACTTATAAATGTTCTTGTAATCTTAGGAGGAAAAGTTGCTCTTCTTAATGGATTTGATTGCTCTATAGATGAAAAAACAGGCCCATACATTGTTGAAATCTTATGTCAATCTATTGAAAAAATAGAGATATATAATGTTTTGGAAGTATTAACAGACAATGGCCCATCTTGTTAAAACACAAATGATATCATACTGGAGAAATATTTTCACTTATTCTGGTTTGAGTGCATGGCTCAAAGTCTTAGCCTTTTGATGAAGGATATCATAGCATTTTATCATCCTAGCTTTGTCTTTATTACTGAAATCTATAATAAGGAAAAGGACATAATCACATATATAAAAAATTATAGCATGGTTTTGTTCATATTTAGAAATGTTTCTAGTCTTGAGGTAATTCAAACAAAAAAAAATTAGATTTGGTCATCATTATGTTATGTTGGAACTTATTTATTGGTTGAGAAGTTGTTTTATTAGAATGGTATTAAGCTAAGATTGGGGGAAATATAATTATGAGTAGCAACAAATCAAGACTAAGACATGATTAAGTGATAAAAACAATATTAGAAGAAGAGTTTTGGGACAAGCTTAAGTTCATCTTAAAGTTCACCAAGCCTATTTGGAAAATGATCCACTTCTGTGAGTTTGACAAATATGTCATTGGAGAAGTATGCTAAAGGATTAGTGATATGGCAAAGATAATTGAATTGCTGTTAGCAGAACATCCTGATATGAATGCATTGATCTAGGTTATGATTAATGATCGATGGGGAAAAATGAATTTGCCATTGCATTATCTGGCTTATGTTGTTACTCCATATTATTATTTTCATGTTTGGATGAGAAGTTTGGACCCATATGGTCAAAAAAGAGCCAAACCACATGTTGATATAAATGCTGAGAGAGTTTATCTAGATGTTGTTGATCAAACTACGTGGAACACGATGAAAGCAATACAAGTTCTTGTACAATGTAGTGATTTTGTTTGTAACATTACAATATTTGCTCGTCCCCAAGCCATTGAAGATAGGAGAATCATTCTTGTTGTCCGGTGGTGGAATTTGCATGGGGTAGTTGCTCCAAAAATTTATGGATTGCTGTTAAAGATTTATCTCAAAGTGTGAATGAAGGCCTAGAGCACTTATAATTTCATTCATAATGTAGAATGAAATAGAATGAATGCTAATCATATAAAGTCCTTCATGTATGTGTATTTCAACACTAGATTGCTTACACATTACAAAGTCCTTAGGACTAGTATGCATATGCTGAAGATGATGTCATAGAGTTTGATAGAACAAAGGTAGAAGAACCAAAGTTTGTTAATTTTTTTCAAGATAATAAACATGAGGCCTTAGATTTTTTTGCCACTAATTCACCTTAAGTTTTAAGTGTTAATAAATTAGATTTGAGCTTAAGAAATCCTCAAGGTGAAAGCAAGGAACCAGCACATTCCCAAAAGCCACAAGTTATATACGTTCATTTTTTTTTTTTCTTGGAGGAAAGCCGAGTAGCATTTTTGCTTTTTTGTTGAAGACGAAGATGCACATGATAGTAGAAAATTCTAATTAGCTTTCAGTCTTTGATAGATAATCAATTGTGTACATGTTTGGTTTGGTCCACATAGCTTTAGTATTTTTTTTTTGTAAGGATGTACATCATTGTAGCTTCTGAAGGTGGTAAGATATATTTTTTGATGCTTGGTGTTTGTAATGAAGTTCACTTTGATTAAATGAAGTGAAAACACTAGTGTATTATTGGTTCAAAATTTAAATGCCTTTTTTTCATTTATTTGTTCCTAATCCTCCCTTTAAATTGTTCTAGCAGTATTAATATACATTATAAGGTATAATAAATTTTATTTTGAATTGATTTATATCTTAAGCTTTATACTTACATCATATACTTTTACACAAATCATCATAAAATGGAAACTATACATGCCACTCTCAAGGCGCTCTTAAGTATAAGATACTTTTGGGAAGCTGGTTTCCCACTTTTGCTTTTGCCTCCATTTTATGTCACCTACGACAAACCTCTTATTACCATATAAAATTGCGATACCATGTGTAATTGATTAAGATAATAAACTACTAGTATTTTAAAAAAATAGGCCTAAATTGTGCTACTCTAACACGGCACACAACCAAATAGAAAACTTTAAGGCTAGATAAATTATGGCACTAAATTATTAGCCTTTCATTGCCATTTATGATAACATGATAAGTGAAAGGAAAAAAAGGAAAGAGCTCATAATAGGGCAATAATTATTTTGATTAATTCCTTAGATAAAAGCTATTGCCCTATAGATTTTTTTTCTTTTTATGGATATACAACCATAGGCCAGCAACAACAAAGAGGCAAATGATCTGGTTTATCCTCATCATCCATGTACTCATAAATGCATTGATCAACTCCTGTTAGACTTATTGACCTTCGTGTGCATTCTCCACCACACCAGCTGTGGCATCCCTCAAAATTTTTTAAGTTGCCATCATTGTCAAAAAGAAACGAAGTGTCACCTTCAAGTTCCTCGTTAGTAGGATCAACCTCAAATTGTAATCCACAAGATGTTATTACCGCGTTAGGAATCATATAACTTTTAGCCCACATAGCTTCTATAAACATTAAAGAAAAACATAAAATGATTAAACTATTTCATTATCATAAAAACAAATTAAGTCATAAAAAGAGAACTTAGAAATTACTAATTAATCAGAAAGAAAAATATATAAACATAAACAATTTGAGCCACACCCTTTGTCTAAAGGGTTTTTTTTTTGTACAAAGATGATGAAAAAAAAAACAAACAAAACAAAACAAAGAAGCCAATGGTGCTTGAAAGCTAGCCCAAGAGCATCAGCCATAGAATGTTGTTTTACTCCCATGGGTAGATCTTGAAGGACTTTGAACCTTAAAGAAGCCAAAAAAAATTGCACAATTATTCCCTTACCCGAGTACATGATCAATATGATCAACCTGCATTGTAAGCATCAAAGCACAACATTCTTGCACAATAGCCCTAAGTGGATGAGATAAAGAATCAATGCTAATCAGACCACTAAAGAAAGATTTTCAGATTCAACCAAACAAGCTTCACTTTTAAGATTGCCTAAAGATATGCTAATCCTTATGTAAGCACTATCTCATGCCCCTACTGGTAAATATTTTTTCGTAACAAAGAAAAAAAGAAAAAAGAAAACCTGACTAACAAAAGTGCCAATCCTTAGGGATACAATTGTAATTCATGAGCTTTGAACTTCCATGGAGATCACCTCTCTCATTGAACTTCTGCTCTTTTATTGCCTGCGATTCAAGTCATAGCTCTACATTGATGGCAATTTGGTGACCAAATGCTCACCACCAATCTTTTTCTCCTTTTCATTTCCCAACCATTTCCAATGGAAACAAGAAAAAGAGTATTGAAACCCAAGGAAGAGAGACAAATGACAAGAAGAACTCTTAGTGAACCAGTTGGAACATTAGATACAAAACCCTATAACTTGTAGAGAATTGAGGTTGAGATTTTCATTACAAAAACATAGAGAACACCTAATTCAAAACTAGAAGAGGAAAGAAGGAAAATAGGAGTTAAAGACTTACTAGAAAATTGAAGGCATAAGAGAGAGGTGATGACCATCAAGACTATGATAAACTTATGTCCTCGGTGCTGCTGCCAACCGTTGCTCTTTAGCAGCTGACTCTTCGCTTCTCTCTTTCGTCTCCTGGACATCTTCAATGGAAATAACTAAAGTTGTAAGAACATAAAGGAGAAAATAGATGACAACAATATATTGAGATGAACCATCCTCATAACTAATGGAGAGTTGGAGGTATTCTTGTGAAAAAGATCGAAGACAAACTCACAAAAATGTGAGACAAAAGAAAAACTTTGAAACTTTGTGAAAGCTTATATTATTGTCATTTTAAATAAATATGTTGGTAAAAGTCATTTTTGGAACAAGGTACATTTCCTAAATTTGTTCGCTTCTTTTGTTTTTTTCCTTGTTTTTGATAAAATGATGGTCATCAATTTTATAGGTACCTTCGTACCTAAAGTCTAAAATTTGTCTTTTTTATTTGGTTGTCTTCCTTGGCAATTTACATGGTACAATTTCATCTTCTGTATGTCTGTTGCAGTGTTGCTAAAACAACTAGTTCTTGGCCCTGTTAGCCTCAAGATGTTACATCAAAGTTTTCACAATTGTAAATACCTTGTTAAACTAAAAAGTTGTGTTGTTATATTTATTTGCTGTAAAGAATCATAAAAAAAAATCAAAGATAACACACCAATAAGTATGAATTAATTTTTTTAAAAAATTTATTATATATCTAATATTACATTATTCTCTTCGATTATGTTAGGGACACTCAGAACCACAGACAGCCTTATACAAACACCATTTTAAATATAGGGACAATGCTTTGAATAGATTATGGGTGGTGTTTTAGGAATGAAATAATCTCTTATGCCTCGATAAATTGGTTCAGGTACTAGGCAGATTCCCTTAAATGGCAATATATGCTTGTTCAATAGCCTTTAGGTCTAAAAAAAACAAGCATCCCCCTCCCTCATATATCTATAAACTCTCAACTCTATATATTTGTGCAAATGCTTTTGAGTAAAAAAAAATAATGTAATAAATTGGGGGCCTCCTTGACCCTGGAAAACAATGATAGTTGTGATACTCGATTGGGATCTGGCCCATTGGTTGACAATGCCCATTGGAGGTAAATACACAGGCCTTAGATGAGAGGTCCATTATGGATAGAGAACACACTGGCAAGGGATACCCAAAATCACAGGGGTAATCATGTAAAAAGTGGAAAATTTCCCCTAAGATTGCCATGAGGAAGACCCTACATGAGGCCTCCGAGAGAGAGACGAGGTACGTTTTATCTCCCTACTATAGCTTTGACTAAGCTTTTGATGCGATTGGTGACTTGACCAAAAACCATGCCTAAAATGATCTCATGCCCCAAGAATGTGTCCAAAGACTAGATAAATACTCCCAACCCTAATTAGCCTACGACTAGAAATGAGTAGTGTAGGTTAAGAACACACAAGAACTTATAATTCTTATGTGCCAAGCAAGTTCACAAGGAACCTGAGAAAGAGCACTCATTAACAACAATGTTTATTGATAACTTGGTGTTTTAGAAGTACATAGGATGACCTATTTACAATGTCTTGGCCATATTAAACAAAAACCCTAACTAAACCCTAACCAGGTGGAGTTCCTAGTCCTAGTAGAAGTAGGCTTTTCAGGACATGCTAAGTGGTGCAGCACATGCCCTTTGGATGCACTTAGTCAAAATAACTTCTAAACTCATTAAGCTTGACCATAAACACACTAATGCTACATGATATATATGATAGTAGCCTAAGGGCACAAGCAAATGCCTTAGGTTGCTGCAGAGTCTTGAGTACGCCTGTGCACCTTGTGCCTCAAGAACATTCAACCATCTTTCTTCCTATCCCTTCCTAAGCTCACTCCAGCTATCCTATTAATCCTAAGCCTTGCAAACCTCCTACTCTTGGAGCAACCTTCTAACAAGCCATTAGAGTGCCCTTTTGAGGTCTTCACCCCAAAGCCATCCTTAAGGGGTATTGGGGGCTTGATTCCTACCAACCTCTTATTCCTTAAAAGGATTCATCCCTAAATTTGAATCATTGTAAAAAGGAGATAAATTTGCAACATTAAATTTAGCACTTACACTATATTCACCTAGATGGTCTAGCCGACAGGCATTGTTACTGATTTTCTCAAGCACTTGGAAAGGTCTATCACCTTTTAGATGTAGGTTAATCTTCTTACGAGCAGGCAACCTCTCCTTCATTAGGTGCATCCATACCCAATCCTCTAGCTCAAAGGCCACTTCTTATGGCCGTTGTTGGCTACCTTGATATATTATTAGGTCTTCTTCTTAATTTGTGGCCATACCTTTTTATGACCTTTCTTAGCAAAACTAACCTTATACACCTCATCAATGTGATAAAATTCATTGGTTGGTAAAGGTAATATGTCCGTAAGGCTTAGAGGGTTGAATCACTAAACTACTTCAAAGGGTGAATAGTTGGTAGTTGAGTGTATAACCTGATTGTTGAAAAATTCCACATGAGGTAGGCACTCTTTCCACGTCCTTACATTCTTCATAATGGTGGCTCTTAGTAATGTAGCAACTGCCTAGTTAGTCACCTTGGTTTGGCCATTGATTTAGGAATGGCTTGCTATTGGGAACAGGAGTTTAATGCCTAACTTCCCTTACAAGGTCCTCCAAAAATAGCTAAGGAGCTTGGAGCCCCTATCCAAGATAATAGTCTTGGGCATGCCATGTAACTATACTACTTCTTGGAAGAATAGCCAAGCTACATGTGTTGCATCATCTGACTGGTCATAAGGAATGAAGTAAGCCATTTTTTAGAACTGATTCACCACTATGAAGATTGAATCCTTTTCCTTCATTGTTCTTAGTAAATGTATAACAAAATCCATGGGGATGTCAGTTTAAGGGTACATAACAAAACTTGGGACCCTTGTTTTGTTTTGGCCTGTTTACATTTGATATACTAGAACATATCCTTTCCATATATTGTTTCCTTTGAGGCCAATAAAAGAGTTCCTTTATCATCTTAAGTATCTTAGTGGCTCAAAAGTGTTCCATTAGCCTATTATTACGGGCCTTTCTCATGAACATCTCTCTCAAGGACCTTTATGGCACACATAAGCAATTCTCCCATAACAAGCACTGCTCTTATTGCAAAATCCTCCTAAAGGGAACCTTAGAATACGGAGCATAAATCCCCCCAAAGTTCGGATCCTTAATATGTAAATCCTTTATAAATTCAAAACCAAGCAACTTGGCATTAAGAGTTGTGAACAAAGCATGCCACCTAGAAAAGTCATCCACCACTATGTTCTCCATCCCTTGCATGTGTTTTATAACATAGGGGAATGACTCAATGAATTCAATCCACTTAGCATGCCTCATGTTGGGGTTCCCTTGCCCCTTTAGGTGCTTGTGTGACTGATGGTCCATATGTACCACAAACATTTTTTGGCCATAAATAATATTGGCAAGTCTTTAGTGCTACTACCAATGCATATAGTTCCTTGTCATAAGTGGAATAATTCAAGGCAGCTAAATTGAGTTTCTCACTAAAGTCGGCTATAGGTTACACTTCTTGCATTAACATTGCTTGAATCCTTACTTGTGAAGCATCATACTCTATCTCAAAGGCCTTATCAAAATTAGGTAGGGCAAACAAAAGTGCTTGGCTTAGCTTCTCCTTGAGCACTCGAAAGGCTCGCTGTTAGTGCTTTCTACACCTAAACTCAGCATTCTTCTTGACTACCTCAATCAACGGTGCTGCAATGGTTGATAAGTCCTTGACAAATCTACCATAGAAGCATGCTAGGCTAGGGAAGGACTTCACCTTTGAGATGGTTTTGGGTGTAGGCCACTCTTGGATAGCCTTCACTTTCTCTTGGTCTATCTCAATGTGCTGGGAACTAACAACATAATGTAGAAAGATCATACAATTAGTACAAAAATAACACTTATTAAGGTTAGCATATAGCACTTGTTGTTATAGTGTTCCTAGCACAAACCTTAAGTGTCCTACATGCTCCTCTAATTTCTTGTTATACACCAAGATGTCATGAAAGTAGACTACAACAAATTTGCCTATAAATTCCCTTAAGACATAGTTCATTAAGTGCATGAATGTGCTAGGGCATTGGTGAGCCTGAAAGGCATGTCCAATCACTCATATAACGTAAACTTAGTTTTAAAGGCATTTTTCCATTTATCTCCTTATCTCATCCTAATATGATAGCAACCACTCTTTAAATCTATCTTTGAAAAGATGCTACAGCCATGTAGTTCATCAAGCATGTCATCTGACCTCAGAATAGGGTGGTGATACTTTATAGTGATTTTGTTCATTGTTCAACAGTCTATGCACATGTGCCACAAGCCATCCTCCTTAAGAACCAATAATATTGGCATGACACGTGGGCTCAAGTTCTCCCTCACATATTCCATGGCCAAAAGTTTATCATCAACTTGCCTATAAATTTCCTTAGTCTCATCGGGGTTGCTTCTGTAAGCGGCCTTATTAGGGATAGGTGCCTTTAGTATCAGGTCTATCTGGTGCTCTATTCCTCCGATAAGAGGTAGTCCACTTAGTTCCTTAAGGAATAGGCTTTCGAATTCTTGCAACATGGAGACAACACTGCCTGGAAGTTTCTAGGTTAATTCATCTAAAACAAGGAAAAAATCAATGTAAACCAAAAGTAGCACTAGTCTTTATGCCTTATGGGCTTTTCTCACATCACTTATCTTTGCAATATGACAATTTTTTCTTTTCTTAACTTTCCCTTCATTCTTTTCTCTTAGGAACTTTCCTATCTCTTCATGCTTGTGGCCATTCTTCTCACATCTGTCAGTTTTTCTCTCAATTTTCCTATCTTCTTTTTCTCTATAACCTTTATCTTTCCACTCTTCTTGATGTTGATTAGTTATCTAGCTTTTCATAATTTGCTATGGTGTCAAAGGCATAAGAGTGATAGGCATGTTATTGATAGTGAATGTATACTAGTTTGTGTACCCATCATAGGTGGCCCTCTGATCATATTGCCATAGCTTCCCTAACAATATATGGCTTGCTTGCATGGGCAACATATAACACATCACCTCATCCTTGTACTTGCCCATCTTTAGTGTGACCAATGCTTGCCTATTAACCTATACCTCTTATGAGTCATTCAACCACTTGAGTCTATAAGGTTTCAGGTTTTTTTGTGTGGGTAGCTATAGCTTTTCCACAAGTGTAGTGTTGGCCACATTGGTATAGCTACTGCCATCAATTATGAAGCTGCATACATTCCATCTGATAATATATCTCATGTGGAAGATGTTTTGTTTTTGGTCTTCATGCTGCTTTCCATTAAGCGTTCAACGCTCACCTTGCAACTAAAGCCTCAATCGTGTATCCACCTCCCTAGTAAAGCTCCTGGTTGCCCTCCATGTCTAAGCCTGGGGTGCCCATAGGGGCCTCTTCTGTGTCCTCCTCACTTTTTGAGACTAGCTCTTCGTAGGAATTAATGGTTAATACCCTATTGTTTTGGAATTCTCATGCCACATGTCCTCTTCATTGGCACCTAAAGCATGCCATGTTTTTCGTCCTTTGTTGGGGTGTAAGGAGTGGTACTACCTTAGGGTACTCGGGTGCTGCCTTGGGTGGGGGTGGTTCGACGCCATGCCCGAGGGCCTCATTCCTGGTGTCTTTCACCCATCTTGCCTTCCAACCTATTCCTCCTCCTTACGGATTCTTAGTGGCACCTCTCCTATTTTTCCTCTAAACTTTGATATCAACATCCTTCAACTCTTCAAAATCTACATAAGGATTTAGGTATACTATATTGGCTATGTTCGGGTTAAGCCCTTTTAGAAACTGAGCCATTATGGATTTCTTACCTTCCTCCATATGAGCTCTATTCATAGCCATCTTCATTTTCTTAAAGTAATCATCCACACTCCTTGATAATTGGGTAAGTCTTTGCAATCTTTGGTGAAGCTCTCAGGTTTAGTAACTTAGGAGGAACCTCTTCTTTGTGGTGGCCTTAAGCTCTTCCCATGTTTGGATGGGGTCCTCTCTATTTCTTTGCCTAGCTTGCACTAACTGCTGACACCTGACAAAAGCATAATTATTAAACTCAATTGTAGCTAGTTTAACCTTCTTTACCTCAGAATATTTTTAGTAATTGAAGAATATCTCAATTTTGGCTTCTTACTCCAAATAGGCCTCTAGGTCACTCTTTCCATTAAAGGGTCATATGGCAAGTTTGATAGAATTTATGTTGTCATCTTCTTGGGTTATGCCTCTCCTAGGTCACCTTGGGGCTTGTTGGGAGGTGCTTAAGTGTGCCTCTGCTTCCTCCTCCTTTGTGGCATCCTCTTTTGGGGGCACTACTTGCTTGGACCTTAGGGGCATTTACCTCTGCCTTGGGGCTAAAGTCTCATCCTGAGTCACTTGTGAACTTAGCTCAGCCATCATTTTCTCTTGTACCTCCATCCTAACCAAGAACCAGTTCAGCAATTCCTTGAGCTTCATATCTTGAATGGTTCTTTAGCCATAGTCTTAACATCCAAACTAACTCACACTCTTTCTTAAAAATTTGTTAGTGTGACTATTGCTGCGAGACCCGATTCCCATGTTCTAAGAAAACTAATCTCAAAACACACAAGAAATCCTAAAACCCTGAAAAGAGTTTTAGAAAGGGTTAGAAAGAAAAATACTAAAGAGGGAGATTTTTTGTGGCAACTTTGAAAACTTGTAGAAGGTAATATTACTTGGTGTGTATATAACAAAAAACTTTATTCGCTTTTCTTCTTCTTTTTTTTAATCTTTTTTTTAACTCTAAGAAATGTAAAAGAACAAAGGACTTTTCAAAATTCATAGCTTCAAACTAAAGATGGAAGCCTAGGACCAAACTCTAGGGCTTTTTCCAGAATACTTGGACAAAACTCTATGCTTTTTGAAATGAAGAACTTAAAAATACAGGGAAACAAATTTTAGAATGAACATAAACAGAAAAGAACAAAAACACAGAGATTAAATTGAAAGAAGAGAAAAGGAAGAAATAGATATGCCTTTGAATGAAACTTGTGGCTTTGATACCATTTGATGTGAACCCATTGATGACTTGCCCAAGAAATGCACCTAGAATGACCTCATACTTTAAGAACATGTGCAAAGACTAGCTAGATACTCCCACCCCTAATCAGCATGTGACCAAAAATAAGTAATATGGGTTGAGAACACACAAAAACCTAAAATTCCTATGTGCCATGTTCACAAAGAACCCCGAGAAATAGTACTTCATAGCAGCAACATATATTGATAACTTGATGTTGTAGAAGTACATAGGATGGCCTATTTTTATTTTCTTGGCCATATCAAGTAAGAAACCTAGATAAGACACACTAAGCCCTAACCAAGTGGAGTTCTTAGTTTTAGTTGGAGAAGGCTTCTTAGGACACATTAAGAACACATTAAGGGGTACAGTACGTGCCTTTTGTATGCTCTCAAACAAATAACATACAAACTCATTAAGCCTAGTTATAAACACACTAATGCCACAAGATACATATGATGGTTGCTTTAAGGCACGGACAAATGCCTTAGGTTACAAGAAGGTCTCGGGTGCATGTGCCCAAGTGCATGCCCATGCACTGAAATGCACAAAAGTCTTGTGCCTCGAGCACGTTCAGTCATCTCGATTACTATCCCTTCTTGAGCTCACTCCAACTATCCTTTGTGTCTTGAGCCCGGTAAACCTCTTGGTCTCGGAGTAGCCTTTTTATGAGCTCCTAGAGTGCCTTTTGTGCTCCTGGCTCCTAGCCCTGATCACAAGCCCTGAAGAGATCCTCAAGGTGTCTTGGGATCTCTTAGGGGTTTGATTCCTATCAGTTTTCTCCTCTATTAAATCCATTATTAGCTTAAGGATCGAAGGGTCTTCACTGGGCACACAACTCCAAGGTCCCTAACCTTTGTCTTTTATTTCATGTCCACTTGTCTCTAAAGGCAACGACATCCCACTACATATTTCAAATATCAACATTGCTCTATCTGTCAAAACCCAAAAAATGGAGAAGACCCGTAGACCATACCAAAATATTGATGCCGACCAAAGAAAGATGCACACTGACACCTTAACAAGGGCAATAGAATGCCCCTCATGGAAAAAACATATGGGGGAGAATCACACTGCATGAGAAGTCTAGGTTGTAACATGTCCTTCAAAGGCATCAAGATGATCATCGAAACCTAAATGGTCTCTAGAGGGGAAAAAAACAAAAACAAAAACTTGCGTAACTTGATAAGGCACACCATAGACATGAGGTTGAGAGGGAGGATGGCTCATGCACCTTGGTCTCACATATCAATCCTCTATTGATCATAGCCAAGATAGCAAGTTTCAAGGTAAGGAAGGTCTACAATGATGAAAGGGCCAACATTAATGCCATTTCAGCCATGCTATTGGATTTCTCAAAATACCCAGCCCCTCATTTTTGCCTACATAAAGCCCATTTTTGGAGTATGAAGGGATGAGATCCTAGTGTGGAGGATTGTCATCCTACTCATAAGGTTGATGGGGGGTCATTTTAAGGAATAGAGAAGAGGTTCCATAAACTTAAATGACAAAGTTCTAGGTGCTAGATATACCTTCTCCTTAAAACGCCTTGCTAGACTGACTAGCATATGTACAACTCCATATTTGTTCCAATCTAAGATTGTTAACCTTGATTTTTGCAAGCTGATGAGGGGATGTAAGGCTGTATGTGACATAGGCCTGCATGACCCTGCCTGGGAAACCTATGAGAACAAGTCTAATACTGGTCACAATTGGCTAATTAATTATGTGCACCCTTCTTAAAACTTCTTGGCACTAGTTATTTAACCTAGAAATGTAATCATGCATGCAAGAGTTACTTTGATTTGGCAAGTACAAAACCACAAAACGTTTATATAGCCTAGGCATTTTCCATAAAATCGATTGTCCAAAGAGCCAAAGCAATAAAACCATCATAGTGCCCTAGACTTTGACCATCATAGTGTTTATATAACCAAAGAAAACTGTGCCCTGCACCCAAAGGCAGCCCTAGAGTTCATAACTTTATTCATACACATCAGATGCCACTACCACACATCATGTATACACAAGACTAGTACTACTGATATCAAATCTGCTAGCTTCCACCTTAGATGAAAAATCCCAGTGGCAAGATCCTCCACATGCTCACCAGTCTCTGTGGCCAAGAAAACTATAGTTAGTACGATAACAACTTAATTATCAAGTAGCCAAATAACTAGAATCACAAGGATTCTCAAAGCAATGTACTTGTAACGGAAACTACCATGACAATCCTTAATGATTGCCGGGCCCCTCAACCTTAGTTCTACACAATATAAAACTAAGCGAGTAAGAATCATAAAGGGATCTTTAACCTATAAGGAAAACATTAAGGACAACACATATATACATACGTAATCTATTGTGAGCTCATACAGTGTGAAGCTAAACCTATGTGCATATGTTTCAGTCCCTTGAGACTTGTTCTCTACCTAGTCCTTAAACTACAAGGCAAAGTCTTATCTACTAGCAAGCATTGCTTATTATCTTAACTAATGGAATTCATCACTAGTTCTGACCTTCCTTATGTTGTACACGTGAATATGGTAGATGTCCCTCACTTGAGTATGAGGAACTAACTAGGTGTAATAAGCCTCCACATAGTGCCTCAAGTCTTTAGACTTGCCTAGGTTACTTGTGTACTAAGCTTCCACCTTAAACCTTTACCAAGAGTGCACTAGGTTCTCACTTGCACCTCAAGTAATCTTGCCTAGGCTACGAGTGCACTAAACTTTCACTTAAGGCATATACCTATCTGCCATTACTTGGTTCACACTAGTGGAGTAGCAATAACCATGGTTGGACTCATTTACTAGGTTATTTGGAACCAACCTAGGTGCACTGAGGTTCCCATATTGGAGCCTTAAACTTGAAGACCCAACTAGGCTTCCGATGGTACTAAACCTTACACCCGACTAATGGTGCTTTATTATGGCCAAACATGCCTTCCTTTTAAACTAAAATAAAGCTAAACCTAGGCAAATCCAGGCCTGAGGAAGGCATGGAAATGGTAGTTCTCCTTCTTCACTTCGCGTGGAATTTTGAATAGCTTCAATCAGACACCCAAGCAAAAATTTATGAGGAAAATACTATTGGGTGTCAAAGCTAGCAGGTCCAAGCATTTTGCCTACAGGAATTCATTGCCATAGTACAAAACACACTAGTTTTACAATAAAGGGCTTGGCAACACGATGCCAACCCTTAGAGATGCGTCCCCAACTCTTTCGTGCCCAGAAATTGAAGGTTTTTCACCATAACCCCTTTGGGGCCTTCCAAGGCATTCCAATGGCCCTAGGGATGCCTTCAAGTGTCTTAAACCTACATGTACACATTCACTAGGAAACAATGCACCATTCTTACCAAGCTTGCAATGCCTATAAACATCAATCCTGGCAAGGCAAACACATTAGTCCACCATGATCAACACAACCCACCAACTAATACTATTCATCAAAGTACTTGACTTTAACAAGCAAGCAAGCTATGAATGGAATCAAATATGCATGAATCATAAATCCCTAACCTTAAATTCAAGCTACAAGCAATGATCAAGCATTCCAACACCAAGAACAAAGCTCCATTAAGGTTTTACATAGGTTAGGCTTCACTTTGGAGACAAAGACCGAGGACAAATGCAAGCCCTTTTTTAATATCCTTAAATGGAATGGCCCCTCAAATAGGATAGAGAATGTCAATGGGTTTTTCAAGGCTTCAAGGACTATCTACATGAAGTTGCTTACATTGTGGCAGCCAAAACCTAGATAGCCTATGTTTTTATACCATTTGGTGTCCCCTTAGGTGGTCAACATTGTGATAGTATGAGAGGAAGAAGGCCAGCAGTGGATTATCTACTATGTGAACTAGATCATCCAAGGAAAATACCCCAAATACCCAGTCATTCAAAAGGTAGCTTTGACACTAATTTTCAAGAGTATGAGGCTAAGGCCTTATTTCCAAATGCATACCACTAGGGTAAAAATTGGTATGCTCCTTCGAGAAATCCTCTAAAAGCCAAATCACTCACAATGACTAGCAAAATAGTGCATCAAGTTGAGTAAATTCAATATACATTATGAGCCTTGGATAGCACAAGAACCTTGGTAGACTTTACCATAGAGATTTCGCAGGACTTGGCCGAAGCATGCAGACATTTGGACCCTAAGCCTAAATGGTAGCTATTAATAGAAAAGGCCATAGAGATGGAAGTGATCAGGAAAATTAGGTTTTGGCTTTCTTATGAGCAACAATGTAGCTAAGTATAATGCCTAAATCATTAGACACTGCTTAGCATGACAGGTAGGGGTTAAGGACCTAGTCTTGCATAGTGACTCTCAAATCATAGTCTAGTAGACCAACAGCTTATGTGGCACCAAGTATCCTATACTCTATAATTATCTAGCTATTGTGAAAAGATGGATCTTGAATTTTAGTACTGTTTAGGTTCGCAAGGAGCCTTGGGCATAGAACTTACAAGTAGGTGTGTTGTCTAAAAATATGACAAAGGCTCTCAAGGAAACCTTGAAGATTCCCTCTAAAGCACTCTAGAAATCAAGGACAACATGGAGGACGATTGAAGAAATCCCACCCAACAATTCCTATAGAGAGTGACATGTCTAGAATGTCTTTTCAGTATAATGATGGTTGGATTTGCACTGGTTAGGGGGAACTTGTACTAACAAGGGTGCACAGCTCCCTTGGAGAAATGCTTGTCAATGGAGGAATGATAGCAAGTCCTCACTAGAATGCACAAAAGATGTGGCACTTCCTATATGGGATACGATTCTATAGCCCATAAAAGGACTCTAGTAAGGGTACTTCTAGCCTACACTTTGTGAAAACACCACAGAGTAAGTGACGAAGTGCCACTTTGACTAGCTGAATGCCAAAGTGCATAGATTATGGCTCGAAAAGATCGAGCCCTCGGATTGCCCTTGTCCATTCATGGTATGGGGGGCTCTACTTTGTAGGTGCTCTCCCTGTGGCCCTGAAGAAGTCATTACTTCAGTAAATGGGTAGAGGCAAAGCCCATGGCATCCATCACAAAAAATAATTTACTATAGTGTATCACCCCAGTCAAGCAGCCAAGTAAAGGTTACCTACTGCACCATCAATGATGGCCTCAAGAAAAGGCTATTAGATGCCAAAGGAATATGGCCAAGCAAGCTATCTTTTGTCCTTTGTGATTGTCAAACCACACACTATGAGGCTATAGGGGAGATCCCCATTCTCTTTTGCAAATGGGACAAAGGCATTCATTCCTGCTACAATAAGCTTTTAGGGCTATGCAAGTGTGCATGAGAGTGTTTGATAAGAAACCTTGATAAGTTGGTTGAAACTAAATATAGGAAAATTCAATACTAATTTTGATGAATTTGTTTCTTCTTTATCACAGATGTTGGCATAGTGATGCACAATGGTTATTTCATGGCTTCATATGGTTTTCATTTTATGGAATCTGTCATGCACATAAAATCCTTGGCAGGTTGGCAAGCTTTACGGAAGGCTGCAATGTGTGTGGTAAGAGGGATATTATTGGCAAGCTTCTAAAGGGTTGAATGACACACATGTCTTCGCATATCCAATTCAACTAGCAAAGGCAAGACACAGCCACAATTGAGGTCGAGGTTTGAGACACGGGAGAGGCATTCCCAGGTAAAAAATTTTGCTAACAAGTTGTGCAAATGAAGCTCAACGCCCTCTAAGTTTTATGAGACAAACAACTTGCCTCCAAAACTTTCCTTGTAACTCCTACCCTACATATATACTTGTACTCATTAACAAAAAAAAAAACTAATAATAATTGTATTTTTTTTCTTCTAAACAAATCTCATTAACTTTATATATGTCTAATAATCACTTGAATAATATTATTCGAGAACATTAAATTTCTTTGCCCAATAAATGAAAGAACTTACTTACTATTCACCAAGTGATGGAAAATATTTCATTATTTATTTTGGATGTCATTCCTATAAATCGATAAAGTTTGATGATATCTTTGAAAAAAATATTTTTTTGCATATGCCAAATCATCATTATCATACTTAATTAGCCAAATAGTCTAAATTCCTAGCCTCATTCCGAATGAGGCTAAAGTGGACAAACTACTAGCTCATTCAGGCCTATAGCATTAAAATTCAGGAAATGCGTCATGAGACAGACAACTTATCCCCCAAACTTACCTTATAACTCTTACCTTAAACATATACTTGTTCATACTTCTCAGTAACAAAAAAAAAAAATCTATGATATACATGTCTAGTAATTTTACATTTTTTCCTTCTAAACAAATTTCATTTAAAAGTTAATAATATACATGTCTAATAGTCAGTTAAATAAAATTACTAGAGAACATTAAAGTTCTTTGCCCAGTATAAGAGAGACCGACACTTATTGTTCACTAAGTGTTGAAAAATATTTCATTATTTATTTTGGATGTTCATTCCTATAAATTAATAAATTTTGATGATAATTTTGAAAAACAAATACTTTTTTCTCATATGCCAAATCATCATTATCATAATTAATTAACCAAGTAGCCTAAATTCCTAGCCTCACTCGGCCTATATGATTAAAATTCAGGAACCGCGTCCTATAACCCAAAACCGTAAGAAACTGGGACACAAATGCTCAAAGATATTGGTTTCAAACATACTTGCTTTACAAGGAATCCACCCTATTTAAACTTTCCGTCCTCCATTATTCCCTTCCAGTCTCTGTTTCAATCCCTTCCTTGGTCTCAGCCATCGCCTTGTCCGCCATGGATTCTTCCTCCTATGACTACGAGCTCAGCTACGTCCGCAACCCCACACAACAACCAAACCCGACAAGAACCCAATTTGATTTCTTCAAAATCAAGCTCAACTACACCCACCTCTTCCATGCCGACCACCGGGAGCTGACCAATGCCACCCTGCGAACCGCCTGCTTTCCTCGCCGTCTGGTGCTGTCTGAGGACGAAGACACTCTCAATTCCCTGTCTTCTTTCCTTGCAAGCATCAGCCAAGACGAAGTCTTCTTGGGAGAGCTCATGCTAGATGTCTTTACTTTTGCCTGTGAGATGGACAGCGACCCAGTTAATCACCGGTATGAAACCGTAGAAATGGTTATCAATGTTTGGTTTTCCACACCTCACCGTGAATCGTCAGGAATCGATCTTCGAAATCATCTTGTTGCTCCGGTAGTCCGGCAAGTGAGTTGTCGATCCAATCTTTGAAGAGGGTTCAAGCGAGTAGGTTTGCGATGGATAGCTTGCCCGCTAAGAAATATCCCGAAGTCTGAACAATTTTGTAACAGTAGTTCTTTTCTTCACATGTGTGTTTGATGAAATCGAGAACAATCCTTTTATGAGACTTGCAAGAAAAAAATTTTCATGACAAAGCATTTAACTTTTCCTGCTTGAAGTAGATTAGAGATCAAGGAATTTCTGAATTTTCCAGTTATTTGATCAGGTTATTCTGTAGTGAGGTTAAATATTTTCACCTTATGGTGAAGTTACATTGTCTACAACAGTTAAAATAGCAACTAATAAAGGACTCTTATCTGAAAGGCCGGAGGATCAATAAAACTGAGCAATGGTTTAGATTCACGTAGCACCACCGTGCGAAAACAATTCAATTTACAGTTACTATGTCTTAAAATCTCAGGTTCCTGAACACAAAAGTTAATTTCGAAAGGATCTTTGAATTAAGCAAACTGCCAATCACTTAAGCTAATTGTATCAATCTAAATGCCGTTTGCTTTAACTCACTCTTAATCAGACCAACAAAAGAAACAGCGACATTCACAGCATTGACAGAAGCTAAAGTACTCGAGCTGCTTGACGACGACAGTTTTCGATACCCACCGGCTAAATCTGATATGCCCCGAAACACAACGCAGGGTACTCCATTGGAGAGACATGTCTGCAGAACACGCGCCACAGAAAGAGGCATTAGTCTTGCAAGAACTCTTAATTACACTTCATAATAATGTATATGGTGTTTTCAACTATTCACTTACCATAACAACTGCAGCAGTCTCCTCATCCGTTGTTGACACATTAAAATGCTTAAACAGATATTCCCTGTAGGCTGCATTGTCAAGAAAGATATCCGCGCTGCAACCCTTGAGACCATACACAATTTTGGGTCTCTCGGGTAGGCAAAAGTCGTTTATGCATTGCTGCAACTTCAGATTCTGCAATAACGCGGAAGACAAATGTGAAGTTGTATAAGAAAGAAAGAAAATGATATGAACTATTGCAACATAGAAGGCAAATAAAAGGAGACTGACTTTAAGCTGCAGGGCTATATTGAGCCAGTTTGCGTCTAGGGGAAGCCAAAATATCTCCTGCATTGGCTTCCCAGGGGCATGGAGTTGCTGCGGTGTGAACTCTATCTCTGCTAGCAAGTTCTGTCCCTTTTGGGGAACATTAAACGCCCCAAAGTACAATGTAGGTGACCTCCCTTCCTTTGAGTTGAACTCCTGTCAACTTCCAGATAATGAGTTGAAGGAACTTGAGATCACAATCCAGATTATACAAATTTCCAGTACCTTCCATCTCCAAGAGCCAGTCATTGCAACTGAGTACATGACACTAACGTCACCAATGGATAACGAATTGTTGGTGCTTCCAGCTGTACCATAGTGAACGATGCCTTGAACATCAAAGACATCGATGAGGAGTTGCACAGTCATCGCTGCATTCATCTATAATCCACAGCAAAAGCAAACCTAATGAGCAAAATTTGAATCCAGCTAGGAAGTCTAAAGTGTAATGTATTAAGGGGGAAGCTCACACTTTGTTCTCCTGTCATCACATAAACCACTGCCCCCTCATTAATCTTCCCGACATGGAATCTTCTTCCTGAGCAAACAAGTGACCTAGTTCAAGTTTGTGAGAAAGACAATGACCTGCCAAATCGCAAAAAGAATGGACTTTTGGGATGCCCCAAAATGATTACTTGAGAAAGATAACAGCTTTCTAAAAAAGATTTGAACTTTTCTACAAAACTACTTTCTCAATGCAAAAGATTACAGAACACTGACGTCATTTTAGGATGTTCCAAAATGATCAGTGCTACAGACGGACAATTAATTGCTAAAAGAAATGAACTTTTTGACTTTTCAACTTTACCTCAGAAAAAATTGCATAAACTTTGTGCATTTCATATACACTCACCTCAAGTGTCAGCCCTGAAAATGTCAAAAAGTAAAGTGGACTTGCAGACAACGAATAAGCTCCAAGTCAGAATTGGTCAAATGAGCTAACCTGCCAAGTCAACCCAAGGGACTTCTGCATCAGGAATAAAGAAGCCAGAAGATTGGAGAGCAAGTTCCTCAGCAGAATAGGCCATAACCAGTCCAATGAAAGGCCCTGCCTTCTGCTTCACTCTCTCCGCCACTCTGAGCATTGGGTTACGTGGATTCACCGGCATCCACAGTTGTACCAAAACCAACAGCCTCACGACCACCGCCGCTGCCGCCTCTCGCGGTTGTTGTCCCATGTCCGCCGTAGTGTTGCAGTTGAATTAGATCAATAGCTCTTTTGGGATCTGCTAAAGACAGATAAAGATTTGCTGCTACGAATCCCAATCGCTGGGCAGTATATGCCTTGGTTGTTGGTTGGCTGATTATTTTGGTGAAAGAACATAGTCCGTTGTGAATCACGTGGCTATTTAAAGAACATGTTATATAATTTAAAACATTTCATTTTTTTCACTTAAATTTATCTTAAATTTGTTTAAAAAAGTTTAAAAAAATATATTTAGAAATATATTTAGAAATTGTAGGTATTTATTTAATATTTACACATAATAATTTTATTTTATTTGTCACAAAAAATTTTTAAAAAATATATTTAGAAATTGTAGGTCTTTATTTATCATTTACACATAAATTTTTTTTATTTATATACTAAAATGTTCAAAATATAAAATTATTGATTAATTGCTATAAATAGTGAATGTTGCAAAAAATTTGATGTGAAGGAGTACTAATAACAATTGAATAGTTTCTGCTGGATAAAACTTAGATCCATTCTCTCTATTGAGTTCAATGTGCTATATTAGTTTGTAGATATCTTATTGCTTATAATTACTAGAATGAATACCATCATTAGGGGAAAAAAAAAACGAGATGGCTGTTTCACATTACAATTATAGGTATTTTTTTAGAATAGAAAAGTGCTACAATTTCTATGGTTTTTTATAAAACTTTCATTCACTTAATGCTGCTTTAGAACATGATTTGATATAGAATTCCTTGCAGACCCCTCGAATTGAAGTTGTCAACTAAGACACGTCTTTTAGTAATAGAACATTTTGTGAGAAATTCTTAAAATGTGAAGCAATTTTCTTACAATATCCGGCATGAATTATTGGATAATTGCTTTCTGCTGCTGCTGCTGCTGTTGTTACTACTGTTATTTCTCATTTAGTTACAGTTGGCAAACAATTACTTGTTGATAAATTAAAATAATTTAAATGCAATTATTTGCTTAACCTACCTTACAAGAATATATAAATGCATTTTCCCTAGCAATGCAATAACAAATAACTAAAACTAAGTACAAACCATTGCTACAACATTATATTAAAACATAGAAAAAAAAACATGCTAACACATCAAATACCAGTTGCTTACCCTTCAAGTAATAGTTTTGTCTATGCTTCACATCCTTAGCATGCACCTAAAAGTAACTTAATGTTTTACATACCAACGTATCCTAGTAGAGGCAACATTATAGTGTATAAGGTATTTTATATATGAGGCAAAAATATACTACAAAGATCCTTTAACTTAGGTCCCACCTTTGAGCAAGAAAGCTCTAAGTGCAAAGCCCTTCTTATCCTTGTACAGCCTTAGTCTCAAAACTATCAAGGCATAAATACTTGGTCAGTACAAACTTACTTTATAAGCAAACTTAGAATCTTAATGGATTTACACAAATAAAATACCTACAAAAGACATAAAAACTCACACAATTAAGCTTAAGGGAATAAGTACATGATTGTACTTTGTAAGGGTCTCTTGGAGTTCCTGCAATGAAAACTCATAAGCAACCAACCATGTATAAAAAACTATGGCAAAGAAACAACCAACCAAAGCATATAATAGCAAACAAAAACAAGAAAAACAACAATGCAAACGCATATGGGATGGATAGGGGGATGGATGGATGGATGGATGAATTCACATAATAAACTTTGGACTTCTTACACCCATAGGTGTCTTAATTTATTCATGAGCTCCAATGGTTGGGGTTTTTTGGACATTTGCCTCTTACATGCAATGGCAGTCTCCCATGAAGTCTATTTACGGATCTTGGAATAAGTTGTCTCTTATTCACCTACACATACCCACATTTCCCTTATCTTATTGTGCAAGGTAACTCATTCTGTTGTTCTACTTTACTAGGCTCTTTGAGCTTGGGTTGGGAACCTTAGTAGCTCAACTTACAAAACCTTATGGTTTGGTTGAAACATTTCTTAAGCTCCACTTTGTTACCCTAGAGACCCGAGACCTACCTCTTGGCCAGTGAAGCATCCAAAAACCCATCTAAATCCTTTTAGTGCCCTCTTAGCACCTTAGACACCACAACCTTCTTAGCCACTTTTCTTTGCCCCACCCTTACCACATTACTTTGTTACCACCTAATTAATGCATAATTCCAAGCTTAGGAATGTATTTTTTACCTAATTAAAGGTATAGAAAGTCTTAAGATATCCAAGGGGATGAAAATTGAACTATTGGGGATCCCTAAGCATGCCCATAATGTGAGGGCATTTGGCTTATGGCACTACAGTGCCAAAGGCAGCACTACACGCCATTTGCCACTAGGGTGCAAACGGGCCAAGTTGAGTCGATTAGGCTAGGCTTGAGTTTGGCTTATTTAATGTTGGCTTGGGTTTAGCCTTAAGCTTGAGCTTGAGCTTGAAAAGCTTTGTAAACAAGGCTTAAGCTCAGCTCATAGTAAGTTTGGGCTTAGTTAGTTAGCCTGGTAGGCTCAAATGTGTTGAGCAAATTAGGCTGAATGATTGAGAACTCGATAAGCATGTTCAAGCTCACACAAAGAAGCCATAAAATTCACAAGGAAAAAAAATACACCAAATAGGGCACATAATCAAGGAAGTTCATCTAAGTTTAGCAAAAGTTTTATAAAGCCACAAACAACCAATTTCTGATGTCATCAAATTATAAAAGTTCATAGTTTCCAATGTGCCAAAATAAGTAATAAATGCTTCGCTGCACATTTGGTGTGGCCATTAACCATTCTTCGAACCTTGAGACCAAACCTACAAATTGAAAAAAGAAGTGCAATACGTGTATATAAAGGCTATTGGAGGGTTGTCAATAATCACCAAAAGGGAATCACTTAGAACAATAGTGTATAGGAGCAGCAAGAGGGGGTTATTGCATATGGCATGTTGTCAGTTTTAAAACAATAAAAAAAAAGTATTAAGATGCAACAAAAGTAGCAAACAAAAGTCTATCCAAACTGTTGGAATAAGATTTAAGGTAAATAAATCTAGCTACATAGCAACCAGACCATATGATGAGATGGTACTAAAATTGCTAACCATGGTTCACTCCCTCATATATTTGGATTGAACCTCACAATTACAGCTCTTGTCAAATGATGAGCTCTACATCATCCAAATTTAATAAAAAACATGCTCCTAAAAGACCATAACGCACCAAACATCTACAACTAGTAATAACAAATATACCAGTACCCACTAAGTGGAGGGAAAAGAAGTTCTTCAAAGTTCAAATAGATATATATAAGCAGGTTAAGAATCGAATAGGATATATAAGCATTGACAATATATGCATTTTACCACATACATCAATTTTTTAGAGGGGCTGTAAGGTAGAAAGATTTGACTAACTAACAAACCAGGTTAGAAATTAAATTGGCCTAGTAGCCTAACATGGATGGCATCAAAAATCATTTATATTAGCTTGCACCCTAGCTTTAATGACAGAAAAAAGCCACTGAGTTTAGTTGCCTACTTCTTACCCGAATTGGCTTTAACACAAAATTGGAAACACGAAGACACCATAAATTTAATAAAACAAGTATGAGGCAAATCTGTCAAAGTTGTGAAGATTTGGGCTAATTGGGTAAATCCTGAAAGTTTTGGGCTTAATTGACAGATTAGAGAAGTATTGGGTGAAATTGAGAATTCGTATAGAGTTTGGGGCTGAACAGCAACTCAAAAGTTTTTCTGGACTTGAATTAGAATTTTGACCAAAACTTAGTTTTAAACTTGGAAAACCTAGCTAATCTCGCCTAAGACTCCCTAGTATAAATATGGGTCACTATTGACATAGAAAAGGGGCAGAAATTCGAAACCCTAAGCTTCTAGTGAAAAAAATGTAAAACAGTAGTTTTAGCCCCAAGCTTCTCCTCCCTTCTTCCCAAAAACCCTAAACCTTGTCCTCGCGCTGCCATCCTTGGTTACCCCCCTTGCTGGCGACGCTTTAACTTTTCAGCTTCACCGTCATTGACCCCGCCGTCACCACTCCCGCCAGCCTCCGCCGCGTCGCCCTCCACGACATTGCGCATCCGAGTGCCTCTCCCATCGTTGCTCGTTGGTCACTGCGGCTCCGTCATTGACGCCCTAAGCCACCGTCATCGTCGCCGTCGTCCCCTTGTCCTAGCCTAAGCCTCCACTCGCTTACTCACCACCGGCAAGCGAAGAATTGAAGAGGATCCGGATCGCGACCCGCACACCTAACCCGTTTCTGTCAGGATCTGACCCAATCACTCGTTTTTGGTAAAACCCCTAGATAGTCCTCTCAATGCTTTATTTCATCAATCTATTCACTAACTTTCTTTTATTTTGCAGATCAGTCACTAATAGTTGGATTTTCATTGATTTCTATTTTTTTCTTTTTTTCTTGTTTCATTTATTTGCTTGCTTAAGTTATGCATTAACTTTAGCTATTAAATTTACATAGAATACGACCTAACTGTTTTACTTTTGCTTGTTTTGTTTTGTTTCATGTTTCTTTAGTTATTTGTTTAGCCTTCCAAGAATGTTTAATTAATTATTCAATTATTTTTCCTTATTTATTTATTGGTATGTTTATTTCCTTGCTTGATTATTTATTCTCTTATTTATTTTCTTTGTCTTATTTATCTATTTATTTATTTGTTTTCTTTGTTTATTTGTTTTCTTTCTTTCTTTGTTCTTTCTTTATTTCCTTTGTCTTATCTTATTTATTTTTCTTCTTTGTTTCCTTTATTTATTTATTCTCTTGATTTACTTATTGGTTTGCTTATTTAAGTATTATTTATTTACTTTCTTTCATTCTTCTAGTTGTAATGTTATTTTCTTTAATTTAGATCCCATAATACACCTTGAAAATAACAAACAAAAATAATTAGTTGATTAATTGCTCAAGTATGTTTACTTTTCTCATCATCTAGGAATTAGGAGAAACTTAATAAGAGTCAATTTTCTAACACATAACAAATTTCAAAGATCCGTTCTTGGTGATTTGATAAAATCCTGAGATTGATTATTCATTTGATTCTGATTGGTCTGATAAGATTCACGGTTTTGAACAAGGTGTTCTTTTCAAATTCTTCGTGGATTTGATAAAGTCCAATGATTTCAAAGGCATCTAGGATTTCATATCCAATTGGTCTAATAAGATTCACGGTTTGGAATTAAATTCATAAAAATCACTCTCAATCAAAGATTAGGTCTAGAAATAAAGAGTTTAGGAAAAGATGAAACCGAACCCCATGGTACCAATTTTCAAGCGCTTTAATAAAGTTATTTTAGCGTAACCGACTCACGATCTTAGAATCTCTCGCAGACCATAACAGGTATCCAATCGACCTTAAGTGAAACCGATTGGTGGTGATTTCAAAAAACATGTTGCTACATCGGACAAGAACTAGGTTTGGTAAAGGAGGTAAGCAAATCTATTCTACTTCTGCTAATGTTCTTTACAAGATAGCAGTTGTGGGAGTCTGCGAGATGGCGATGAATATGGAGACAACAAGACTATGCGGTCTGTGAGGGAGTTTTAAAGATAGGGTTCACAAAATTTGACTTGACCTGATGACCTGGATAGACCCACCCAAACCCAAACTCGATATGATTATAAAAGTTAATGACCTGAATTTGACTGTGCCTAACCTGACCTGAACCTAAACGTGATTAAAGTGAAACCCGAAAAAACCCAAACCCAAATGACTCAAACCTAAAGGACCCGAACCCAAAATAACTCGAACCCAAATTGGCCTGAACCTAAATTAGACTAAATCCAAAAAGACTTGAACCCGAAATGACCAAAACCTGAGACTGACCTCATCTAAACCCGAAATGACCTGATGACTAAACTTGTCTAAACCCGAAATTATATATATAATCAATAGATATTTAAAAAATTAAAATTTTTTTATATTGACTATTTATCTAAATTGTACATCAATTATGATCATGCAATTTAATAAATTTAAAAAATACTTTAAAATATTTTTTTTGTTTAGATATCTTATAAAATTTGAAAAACAAGTTAAAAAAATAACTTGTTTTTAAGCTTGTTAAGATGTTTTCTAGGATTACTAGTTTAAGGGGTCTTAATAATTTTATCACTTCCAAAGTTGACAATCTCACCAACAAGGATCGACTTAATTTGACAAGCTTAATCTGTAAAGGTTAATTTTAGCATGATGCTATAAAGCTACTAAATCAAACTATGATTCCTTGTAATCTAAAAGGACTTCTTTCAGTATTTATCATCATTAGTTGCCTTCAACATTTGATAACAAGGCTAAACTAGAGAAAATTTTAATTCAAACTATTGGTAAAGTTTGCATGGATTTAAGATGATTTGATTTCACAAAGTACACATGAGCTCGAGGTCATATTACTTTAAGCAATCTTTCCCATTTATAACCACAAAAGCCTACAATCAAGAACAACAATCTAAATGATAAAACAACATAACAAATCAGTTCTAATATCAAGTTTTAGTTTTACAATCAAATAAAAACATTAAAATGAAAATAGTATGACAACATGCAATGTCAAAAGTCTGAAGCAACAAAAGCTAATCCTAATGTCTGAACCTCCTGCCTTCAAATATTTGCATTTGTGAAACTTATGAGCTACCAAAATAATGCTAGTTAGTGAAATATCAATATCTGATTTATTGGAAAGAGGAAAGGAGCATGTTTGATTACTAGCTAAAAATAAAAATAACAAATGTGTATCATCTTTGATGCTAATAAGGTAACCTGACTTTTATTAATGATAGTAGCCATAAATAATGCAATAATCATGGTAGTAGCAATCTTACCTCTACACCAAATTAGAAGATGCTTCAGAACTAGTAAACTATGCTAATTCCACTTTTATGTCATTCAAATGCTTCAATTCATACTCCTCAGCTTCATTAGTTGATAAAGAAAAGAAAATCTTTAATAACCATAGTATATTAAAATTTTTAAAAAATATATGTAAAAGAGAAACCATACCTTCATAGCCATATAACCAATTATGAGATGTTAGCAAAACTTACACATTGTCATGGACAAGATGATTCCTATATTTGTTAAGAATCTTACTACACATGCTAAAAGTTTATTCTAAAGCAACAATTGTAATAGGAATACTCAATATGTCCCCGGCCATTTGTGCTATAATTGGATATCGAGCTTCATTTTCTTTCCAGAAAGCAAGGACATCTAACTTCAATTCAATTAGCTTTTTAGGCTCATCCAAGTAAAGATCAAGTTGTAACTTTAAGTTAAAAACGCCCCATTGTATCTTAGACAAAATCCTACATCCACATCAACATATTTATCAATCTTGAGAGTATCATATAACATGTAACAATATATATCAATGAAATAACAACAAAAATAGTTTACTTTAAGAAGATTTGAATTTACTTCTCAACAAAATTGTCCACCATCAGTTCCAACATCACACGAATAAGATGAACTATCACCACGAGTCTCATACTCTTTGAAAATGAAATATAGTTCATCTCAAAGATCCAACCACTTAGAAGCATGAGTTGTACCCAATTTCTCAAAGCAGTATTTGAGAAAAACTAACTTATAACTAGGATCAAGTACAACTACAAATGATAGAACAACTGAGAAATCTTCCCAATACTTCTAAAAACTTTTCATTCATTTGCTATGCCATTTCTTTTATTCCCAAGTGAGGGTTATCCATTGCCTCTAGTATAAACTTCTGTATTTTTCATACATTCTTAAAGTACAAATTGGCAGTGAGATACTCAGAACCAAAAAAAGAGTGGTCATTTCATAAAAGAGCTACAAAATTGCTGTAATTTTTGTAATTTTATCCCACTCGGAATCACTAGGACAATATTCATAACATGTGTCAAAAATTTGCAATTAAGAAAATACTGATCAATAAAAAAGTGCCCTCTCAAGCATCAAACAAGTAGAATTCTACTGTGTGAGTACATCTAGCCATAATGATTTAGAAATGTTTACCCCAACTACTTGAGCACACTAAAAAAACCTAATCCTTCTTGCCTTTGATCTATGAACATATAGAACACTTTCTCTGATTTTTTTTAGATGCGAAGAAGCCACTTTCAACCCATCTTGAACAATGAGATTTAAAATATATGCATTGCATCAAACCCGAAAGTACTTTCCTTTACAAATCAAAGTATTCCAAAGGTTGAGTTGGTTACACAACAAAGTTTACATACTAGTTATATTGCTAGCATTGTTTAATGTGATGGAAAAAATCTTGTTCTCAATCCCCCACTATTTCACGAGACAAAATATTTTCTCATATATTATGTTAGAATTATGTGGTGGTTCAAAATGTTGAAAAGTCAAGACTTTACTCCTTAACTTCCAACCAATGTCTACATAATGTGCGGTGACACAAAGATAACCTTCATCAACCATTGATGACCATATATCACTAGTTAAGCAAATCCTTCTTGGAAGGTTCCCCAAAAAAGATTTAAGTTGTTCCATTAATTTCTTATTGAACTTAAAAATGCCACTCTTGTGAGTGTTCCAACACATATGCTTGACATCTGCGTTCAGATATGAATTGTGACCACGTACCTCTTTATATTTAACTTATTAATATGGTGGCCTATGCTTGACTGTGATTCTACACTGTCATTCTTTACAGGTAGCATCATCTAACTTCTAATGTAATGATCCTTCATTGTTACCACTGCCATTTAAAGAACTTTGATATTTTTCACACTTTTTCAAATGACGCAAAAGATTTTTTGTTCTTATTGTAGAATCCGCCTTGTGCTATTTAACTCTGCAATGTTTGCATTTGGCTCTTTTCACCTTATCTTCATATAGCTCACCATCAATAAATTCAAATTCATTCCAAACTTTAGACCAAGACATGTTTTACCCTCTTTTACCACCACTTCCACTTGCGGCATCTTGATTATTTGCATCACCAACATTTGCCCCTAGACAGGTCCACTATTGACTCCATTGCTGCAAATTGAAAATAAAACAAATAAGATTTCTAGAGATTAGAAAGGTATAGGAACTACTTTTTTTAAATTTCTTTCTAATTTCTAAATGATGAGGTAAGTAAAAAATTTTGAACAATTAAGTAAATAACTGAATAAATTGTTTTTGTGTTTTATTATTTTTTTTAAGACGCATTATAAGATTCAAATTAAAAAAACAAAATCAAGCTATTCTAAAAATTAAAAGAAAATAAAAGATAAAAAAACATCCAAAGTTATATTCTTATGTAAATTTAATGGTTAAATTTAATGCATGGCCCAAACAAACAAATAAATAAAGACGAGGAAGAAAGAAAAAAAGAAAAAAAAAACAATGAAAGCTTGCTGTCAGTGACCGATCTACAAAATCAAAGAAAGTTGTGACGTAATGAGCGAAATAGAAAGATTAGGGGGCTAAAATGATAATACGGCTAGAGGAAAGACTTGGTTGGGTCAACGGTGGGAGACGGGTCGAGTCACGGTTTGTTCGGTTTGTTCTCCTTCAATTCTTCGTTCGCCAGCGATGAGAGCAGGAGGGGCGGACTGGGATTTTCTCGGAGGGGGCGCGGCAACCAGCTGGAGTGGACAAACAGCGGTGAACGGCATCTGTCGCCGCGGGCTCTACGGCTGGAGCTGCGGGCAAGGCGCGGTCCTTCTCCGATTCGCCGTGGACAGCAGCAAGAAACTCCTGGAATTAGCTCGCGACGTGAGGCGAGGCAGGGCAGCTTGATAGGACCGATTGCGGCGGCTGGTGGCTTGGTCAGGAGGCTGGAAACGTCGAGCAGGGAGAAGATGCTCCAGGGGGCAACGACGTCTCAGGGGAAATTTTAGGGTTTCTGGAGGTGAGCTGCAAGAAATCAGGGACCAAAACTGCAGTTTTAGCCCTTTTTCTTATTGGAGCTTAGGGTTTCAAAATTAGTTTTTCTCCTCCCTCTATCTCCAATAGTGACCCATATTTACTATGGATGAGCACGGGTCGGGTAGAACTATGGGTTTATTCAACCCAATAGGGGTGGGTAGGGTTGGGTTGGGTAAAATTGATCATGGTTCATGGGTTGGTTCTATCTTTCAAAAAATCATCGGTTTTTGAGTTGGTTTCGGTTCCTTGTGGAACCAAACCGAAGGAGAACCGAACTGAGATTATTATAAGTTAGTTTACATGTATATTATATATTATGTAAAAATATAAGGGTAAATATGAATGTTCAGAAAGTATAAGGGTTTGAATGTCCTTTTAAACAAAAATGAATGGTCCAAATTGGGTATTACCATTTTCTAATTCAAGAATTCATCTTCTCTGTCTCTATCTCTCCACTCCACTCCAACTGCCGATTTGTAACTCCTTGTTCAATTGTTCTTCAGAGTTCGAAACAGAGAAAGGGTTAGGGTTTCCAGGTAGAGCACCAAATTCAAAGACAAAGACAAAAAAGATGAGGCTATCGGCCTGGGAATGGTGATTGACTAATTGAGAATCGAGTGTCGTGCTCTTCGTTGTCGGTAAATTAGATTTGGAACCAGTTCTTAATTTCCTGGTTCATTTCGAATCGATTCGTTGTTCCTATTTCAACATTTTTTATTTCAATTCGTTCCTTTTTGGTTTTGTAGCTTTTTTTCGACTCGTAGCTCACTTTCGATTCACAGCGGTCTTCTGATTCATGGCCTTTCATTTTGGTTTTCCGATTCGCAGCCTTTCATTTTGGTCTTTCGATTCGCAGCGGTCTTCCAATTCACAGAGGTTTTCCGATTTGTAGCTCGCTTCCTTTTCACAACAAAAGGGGCAAAGTTTTTTCCTGATGCCCAACTGCCCAGGTATCCCCTTCGTATAAGTGTTAATTTTTAGGTATAAGTGTTATACCTATCTGTCAATGTAAAAGTTCTTGATATAAGTTTTTAAACAGCGAGTGGTCTTTAAAACTGCTTAATAAGTAAATTGGTATTCAATGTTTTGAGACTTGCCTTCTGTGGCCTTTTATTATTCATAAGAGATCAAAACCATGTGATTGAGTATTGTTAACCAGTCAAGTTGTAGGCTTTCTGTAAACAGGCTGATTGGTGAAGTTCCCACGTAATCACTTCTATCCTAAGTATGGCACTGGAGTGATGATATCTTTGCATATAGATAATGTAAATGAAGATCTTAATGTTAATTTCAGATTATCATATATTGAATGTTTAACCTTGTACTTACAATGAATTAGCTATAATCCTGTAACTTTAGGTTTCCTTGTGATCAGTAAAATATGAGAAGGTTAGGGAAGTGAACCCTGGTAAATTGTCCTGGTTTTGTCCTCTAACCATGGAGCAGTAAAGGTTCCATGGGCAGGTCTAGTAATGGATTTTATTACATGGTTTTCTTTTCTTATTCTTTGCTTTTGTAGTCTATTGGTTACGTTCCAGTTTTCTTTGTTGTTTTCTTTTTTTGGTTGTTCAATAAGAATAAAAGGATCACGTTTTTAACTGTCACTAATACATACTTGAATTCATACCAGGTCTCTATATGTCCAAACTGTGGTGGAGATGGTGAAGTGATTTCTGAATATTGCCGGAAGTGTGTTGGCAAAGGTTTTACACATGTTAAGAAGAAAACAAGGTGAATTACAATGAAGATTCAATAATAATGCTCTCTTGATATCTATGTTATATTAGTATTCCTCTCTAAAAATCATCTCGTTAAATAGCTTACTAAACAGTTCTCTTCTTTTTGTGAAGAAAATCCTATGCCCTTGTAATACCCCCTGAGAAAACAGATGACTAAAATAGGTATACCTAATTCTAGACATTAAGGTCTTAACTCTTAACCAAATACTCCATTCTTCCCAAGTTCTTTGGACTATTCACTATTCATACCAATTAATATATAATTTTTAATCTTCAATAATTTAGTATATAGATGTAAGTTTTTTTATAAATAAATGATAAATGGAGACTTATAGTTCCTAAATACTACTATTATGTTTTTAAAAATTTTCTAGAAAATATAATATAAATAAATCATGCCCTGGTAGCCTTCTCTAATTTTTTTCACTGTCATTGAATTATTTGAAGCGTGTCTGTCTTTTCAATTACAAAGAATATTTGGATTTAAACAAGTTAGTGGTATCTTGATTGCTCCTACTTTTTTTCTGCTACTGTTTGCTATAAGTTGGGTTTATTCTCTTCACAACCCTCTTATGGTTTATTCTCTTCACAACCCTTGTAGGCTATTGTTTGTTGTAACTTAGGTTTATTTGGCTACTGTGTTTGCTGTAACTTGGGTTTATTTTCTTTTGCTATTGTTTGCTATAACTTGGCTTTGATTTATATGGTTGTTCTTTTTCATTTCGCAGCCTTCTTCCGTTTTGGTTCCTTCATTTAATTTGTAGCCTTCATTTTACAGCAAGAGGAGCAAAGTTTCTTCCCGACACCTAGGTAATAAATTTCTTCCATTTATATATCTTTGGTTATTTGTTCCCCCCAACATCATTTTATTGGAAAAAATATGTTGATAATGGTACCAGCTAGCTACTGAACTAACAACTAAAAAGAGGAGGTTTTTCAATTAATCATATATCAGTAATCTTTAATTTTGGTGAAAGTTAAGATTCACACGGTGTTCCGTTATTGTACCATGATGGAAATATCAAGTTTTGTATCTTCATGTTCGGTGGCTATTAAGGAACATAATTTTGTTATTATTGGTGCTGCTTGTTTGTTTATGCTGGTTTATTTTAGTTCAATATTCTAATATAAATTTTTTATATAAAAATGACAGATGTCAAATACATCTCCTCCAACTGAAATAAGCACTGATGCACCTACATCCACTCCAAGTGTAGGAGCTACTAATGCTCCAAGCACAGAGGGGACTGGTTCTAGAAACGCAATAGAGGAGAATACAGGTTCTAAAATTTAGGCTGCTTTTGTTAAGATTTCTGATCCATAGAAAAAAGAAAAAGAAAAAGGTAAATATAAGCATTGTCGAAAGATTTATGTTTGCCCAAGTACATATGGTACAAGCACATTGTAGAAACATTATCATAAATGCATTAAGAATCCGGATAGGGGTAAAAATAAGAAGCAAAAATGTTTGGCTGTTTAGTTGCGAGATCAGGATACTTGTACTGTTGGTGTGAAGTTTGACCAAGAGGCTTTAAAGAAGGGGCTGTGCAAGATGATAATGGTAGATGAAGTACCCTTTAAGTTTGTGGAGCGGGAAGGCTTCCGTAATTTTGTTCAACTTTGTGAGCCTCAATTTCGCATGCCTTCTCATTTTACAAATAGCTAGAGGTTGTATGGGGCTTTACTTAGAGGACAAAAAAAAGTCAATGGCTGCCTTGGAAAATAATACACAAAGGGTTTGTCTAACAATTGATGCATGGTCTTTTCTGCAAAATATTAACTACATGTGTCTCACGGTTCACTTTATTGATAATGATTGGAAGCTGCATGAGAGAATTTTGAACTTTTGTCCAATCTTTAGTAAAAAAGGTGATGACATTGGTAGGGAGATTGAAAAGTGTTTGCATGATTGGAAGCTTGATAATGTTTTCACAATAACAGTTGATAATGCAAGTTCTAATGATACTGCCATTGCATATTGAAGAGGAAGCTTAAGGATCGGAGTTCAACCATTTTATCTTGTGATTTTATTCATATGAGATGTGTTGCCCACATTTTGAATCTTGTTGTGCAAGATGGTCTAAAAGAATCATATTTCACTATTTCAAAGATTTGTGAAGCTGTTAGTTTTGTTAGGGCTTCTCCTCAAAAGCTTAACACGTTTAAAGAATGTGTTAAGCATGAAAAAATAGGGTTCAAAATTCACTTATGTTTGGATGTAGTGACTAGGTGGAATTCAATCAACCTAATGTTGGAAACTGCTGTTAAATTTCAGAAAGCCTTTGAGAGATTAGAGGAGATAGATTCCAAATATATAGTCGAACTCTTGGGGGAAAATGGGATACCCAATGAGAATGATTGGGAGAAGGCCAAAGTTTTAATCAAGTTCTTGCAAGCCTTTTACAATGTTACTTTGCGAATCTCTGGTTCTTTCTATGTCACTTCAAATAACTTTGTGCTTGAGATTTGTTCCATATTATGCCTATTGAATGAGTGGACGAAAAGTGATGATCAAAACTTGAAGTTAATGGCTATTAAAATGAAAGAAAAATTTGACAAACACTAGGGGAATGTGGACAAGATGAATATGTTGTTGTTTGTTGCAATGGTCATTGACCCTCGGTACAAGCTCAAGTACATGAAGGCCATGTTTAGCCAAGTGTATGAGAAAGATGAGGCAGAGAAGTTGGCAACTAAAGTGAAGGATACATTGATTCTTTTGGTTAATTTTTATGATTCTTCATCTTCAAATAAAGTGGACAAGAATAGGGCTGAAGTTTATGAATTCATGGACATTGATGGTAGAGAAAGAAGCCATCTTTCTTTGTTGAAATCGAAATTAAAAGACACCTTAGAAGAAGAAGATTCGGCAGATATCAAATCAGAGTTGGAAAACTATTTGTATGAACAATGTGAAAAAGATGTAACTGATTTCGATATATTGAATTGGTGGAAGGTGAATTTATCAAGGTATGTACTGCTTTTAAAGATTGCAAGAAATGTGTTAAGCATACCTATTTCCACTGTTGCATCAGAATCGGCCTTCTCAGTTGGTGGTAGAGTTCTTGGCTCATTTTGGAGTTCCTTAACTCCTGCTGTGGTTCATGCCCTCATTTGTGGCCAAGATTGGCTTCGTGCTTCCCCTCTACCTATTTTGGTTGAAGAAAACCTTGAGGATTTAGAGATGATTGAAAAAGGTAATTATTATGGTTTGGTTTTAATGTTACTAATTTATTGATTCATTTTTTTGTATGATCTTATTTTGATTGATGGTATGCTTGTCTTTTAGATTTGTGTGATTTGCACATGGAGTCGGGCATCACCACAGAGGCTAAACTTGCATCTTAGGGGCAGCTATACAAGTAAGTGCATGCTTTTGTTTACTGTTTTTTACTTTTCTTCAATGATATGATGATAAAAGTTGCCAATTAGGGCTGGTTAAATAAAAATAGTGAGGCTGCTTGTTTATGAGTTAAAACTAGAGTTAAATTGGATGTGCTGGTGAAGTTGCAGATGAAATTGCATGTAGTTAAAGGGTTCGCGAGTGCTGTTGGTGGCTAAAGAATGTGTACTAGGTGTTGCCGTGTTGGTGATAAAATATGTGCAGTTTATGCTTATGTTGAAAGAATATGTAAAAAACTTTGAATTCTACTAAGAACTTTTGTACTTAAATATGGATTTATATCTGTAGCATGTTGAATGTTCTCTAAATTTATTGTGGATCGAATTAGTGTGGATTTCTTCTTTATTTGCCACTCAATCCCTTGTCTTCTCAAATTATTGATTCTAATTTGAACAATGGTTTGTTTCGTATTCTCCGTGAATGTTTAATTTGTTGGGGTTTTAAGTTTGATTCAATTTTTTGTGTTGGTGCCTTGTGTTTGAAATTATAAGGAAAGGAATCTTGTGTCAATTTTTTTAGGCAACTTCTGTTTCTTTCTTGATTTCCTAATAGAGAAGTAGTAGGAGCTTACAGCTTGTTCGGCGTGGTTTAAGATGGCCCTGTTAAAGTGCTTTTTATGTTTTTCCTTAGTTTTGGGAGTAGGCCCATTTTTTCTTCCTTTACTGTCCTTGTAATTCCAATTAATTACCACCACTTTGACTGATAAATTAGATGCCCACTTGGATCAGACTAGCCCTCCCACCAACCATTTACTCACCAAAATATCAGCCAATGTTCAGCTCATTAAAGAGTTTGGCCATAAGGTAGAACTAAAAGCTGTATATGTGTTATGGAACCATCAGACTCGAGGACCCAGAACCATGGTTCTGGTTTTGGTCGGTTCTCGGTTCTCAGGTTGGATTGAAATTTTGTGGAATCGAAGGTTTTTCGGTTTGGTTCGATTCTGCCATTTTCCTGCACCAAACTGAACCATGATCAGTCCTTATATTTACATCATGGGATCTTTGGTAAGATTAACTAGGTTTTTAGAAGTTAAAACTTATCCAAATCAAATTTGGTAGAGTTTAAACCTCTTAGGGTGATAACAACGTCACATGCTAAGTTTAAAGCTTGTTTTTCAAATGATTTTATTACTGGGCTACCTTGGGACCCATCTTACAGCCTTGGATTGTTACTTTTCTTATGGAAGTTGATTGATTAAGAATCTCTTGCTGATCACTTGACCCAGATCTCAAAATATGTTAGGAACTACTACACCTATGCTTACTCCTACTGCCTCTTTCTGATCAGCTACTGCATCTCACTTGGATTCATTTTGTGAGTTCAAATATCTTTCTGAAGATGATAAGATCTCTCTTACTGATCTTCCTCTCATCAATCCCTATAAGGCCTTTATAAAGCCTACGCGTTCCCTCACCAAGACACTGAAGAGTATTGTCTCTCCATCATGGAAGCATGTCAAAGAATATGTTCAAGCTACAAAGTTTGATTAGCATGCTCTCCCTACTACATCCAAAGAATAGTATGTCACACTGGAGATTTCTTCCCACTTCCCTCGCCAGTGGATCACAGAAGGTTATACACATCTCCACTTTAGAGTTGTTCGACTTGCTCTTACAGATCACAGAAGAAAAGGTCTACCTGTTACGGTACATCTTACCCTTCTTGACTCTCAGTATAAGAAGTACAAGTATAGTTGTATTGGTACAATTGAGGCAACACTTAATGCCGATGCCATTCTAATTACTTTTTTCCCCAATGTTTGCATGGCTCTTTTAGATCCGCATCTGTTATATGCCTTGAAGATCAAATTGTTAGTGTTGTGCCCAAAAGCCAATCATGAGATGATTGTACTTTTTGCAAATTGAGTCATGATATTTTATTAAGGCATTAATCTAGCAATTATGTTTGTTGTTTTGTTTCTGCATAACGTAATAAACATACTTGCAACCCTAGAATAATTATATTCTCAAACGTCCTTGGTCTAGTATTATTGTGGAGCTAGTTGCAATAATACATAACGACAAGCATATGTGGAGACTAATATGAGATATGTAGTCTACATATGGGTACAAGTTGGAGAACTTATGTACTGGACTGACCCATCATAAGAACACTACATGGATCGTTATATGAGTGTCATAAGTGATTCTCATAGTGATCATGGTATATGTGGTCCTTCGACTTAAGATCATCAAGGTTCCCTACATGTGAGTCACATACTTTGATACTTTCCTTTGTTGCTCGTAACTGAGTGAACTTGAAGGAGGTCATTAGGTATGTCACATATCATGCAGAAGGATTTGTATGATAAAGATGGGATTTGTCCCTCCTATGTAACGGGAGTGATATCTTCAAGCCCCTTAAAAGAGTAAGACTTAGAAAAATGCATGGCCATGCTCGGATGAATTGATATACGATATCAATGTTATCAGTTTAAGTTGGTCTACTCGGTAATCAAGAAACCAAGGATTGGGCTATACAAGAGTGACACATTCCATGTCTCGTGCTTAGTCTTAATATCCTGGACAAAGGGACAATGACATATATCGGTAATGATCATAAAGGTTTAGTTGAATCACCGACAATCTTGTCACTTGGGTAACAATGATGTGTTGCTAGACACCGCCCATTGCTTATGATCATAAATGTGATTTATGATCATTGCCAACGTGGTAAGAGCCTATTGGGTCGCACACATAGAGCTATTTGGATCATTAGAGTGCATGGGTTAATTATTTGGGTTATGGTTTCACAATAATTTCGTATTAATAATGGGCCCAAGAGTTTAGCCATTATTAAGCCCGAAATTAAAGCCTAATTGGATTAAGGCTTTGAAACCCATTAGGCCTGGAAGTTGAGTATCACTATAAATACAACTTTTAGTGAGAAATTCGCAGCTTCTTGCCCTAGCCTCCTAAAAAGGACAGCCGCACTCTTCTCTTGCAATTCCTTGGAGGACGTAAGCTAGCACTGCGAGTGCAAGAGAAACGCATCTGCCGGGACGGGGTGGAAGCGTGGTGATCCCGAGAGGCTCATGTGGATACCATAGAGAGCTTGAACACGTCAATTGTTCAGGTTTTGTGATCAACTTTATAGTTGGGTGAGAGATCTCAACCGAAAATTAGGTATGAAAATTTTCAGACACCCGGTTTACCCCGTTTCACTTGGATCCTGGAGGGTTTCGGTTAAATTCTACTGCGATTGTTTGGCTCTCGAAACCCAACACCAATTACAAGTTACTGAAGCAGAACAAATCTCCTCCACTCTGGCAGCTACTCTACTTTACCAGATGGCATACAGAGTTCAGAACCATGCTCTTGACTTCTCCATGCCAAATATGAATAATGATGTATTGTATCTTTCTGTTGATACAACGCATGTGCCAAACGAGACTTATGTTCCATGAAAAGAGCTGTAATGACTTATTCCTGATTCTTGGATCACTACATATGAGTCTCTCCATCAGCAGACAGAACCAGTTCAGTCAAAAAAGCCTTTTTTTCTTGATAGAGGAGAAGGCAAAATTAAGATATTCTTCCAGAAGGAAGAATCATCTTCTGCAGAAGGTGTGTTTTCTACACCAGCAACTTTGTCGATGATTAAAGAACCGCAAGAACCTTTTTAGATTCCAATAGAATCCTTTGATTCTAATGGTTTCTGATATATTCATTTCAAGATGACAAGGGTCATAAATATTTTGATATTTGTGATTACCCGGATTGTTACCAATCCCCTTATGATGATGAAGACACTACCAAGAAGATGAAGAAGAAGTCAAAGAAGAAAAATTCTCAATAGCTTCTTCATCAGAGGTATGAAAATGGTGATCCCGAAGTTGGATTACTAGGTGAACCTTTTGGCAAGTATGACTATTATGCCCTCTACTGCCAGAAGCAAGAGTCACAACCTATCTTCACTACCCTTGTTGAACCTTTTGAGATTCCTCCACCATCACCAAGGTTAAAATGGCATCCCATCTATATTACAAGCAAGCTTTGAAACAACTCAGGAAGGAACAACCTCTCGTTACTACTCTTGAGATCCATACGTTTGAAATGAAGAAAAGGGAATTCTCTTCACTCAAATTCGAAGATCCTTCTTCTTCCATCAAGCATACCTGGAAGATCCCTCAACCAACTATAGTTGGCTTAGAAGAACATAAATGTGACACCTCTGCAGCTGAACAAGTTTTGAACAGGCAATCAGAAACTATGCTGCCTCAGAATAAGGTCCTTACCAGAATTGAGCATCATCAAGCACGACTAGAATAAAAAATAGATTAGATGGTCATTGATCCATTAATCCAATGTCAAAATCGAATCAATTATCTACATCAAGAGATAATGGCCTTGATTGCTCGATAGGAGAATTTCTCAGCCCAAGAACAATAGATCATGCACCTGAAACAATAGCTAAACTACCTTGAGGACTACCAACGACCCAGAATATCAGACCCATTTGCTCAGACATTCCTATCTAATTCATTTAGAGCAATGTATAGCCTGATATCTACTCCTCCTGGTAATCCTTTTATCATGCCTCCAGGCTTATTTCCACAAACCAGGTCTAGAACTAAACCACGGCCCAACTATATGGAGCCCATGTCTTCTATCACTTATTTTGAGATTGTTAAGCCTATTCCATATTAAAAGATGAAAGGCCCAATGTCTACGGAGTATCCATTACAGTAGAAGCCCGCTAATCCTTCTACAAAGATCAAGGAGCCAACTCATGAGACTTGGACAGTCCAGTCTAATCCAATTACCAATTTCCTTGATCAACAGATAACTGGAGCCCAGGATACTCATGCTGCTCTCGCAACAATCCAAGATTTGGATTCAAGCTCTTTAAATGAAGATGATGATTTTGACAATACATCATTGTCCTCATCCTTTTTATCTGACCTTCACATCTATGTGGCCTATGGAGCTTTTAGTCAACAGCAGCCTCAGCCAGCTGAATCTGTAACAACTGATCCATACTCGGCACCTCCATCGCAAGCTACTCCTCCTCCAGAAGGACCACCTCCTCCACCCCCAAATCCACCACCACAACCTTATGTGGCCATGGAAGAAGATATTCCCTTTGTGAATATTGGTCCCTCTTGGAATCTTCCATCATCGGCCATTTCTCTGACTTGATATGGCATTCCACCGAGTCAATGGCATTCTAAATTTCTTTAGTTCCATGCCTGGTGCCTTGTCCAACTCCAACGAGAAGGCATTACTGAAGCCAAAGTTATTAAGGCTTTCATTGCTAGCATGATTGGAATTTTGAAGCAATGGTTTTTCCGCCTTGGTGAATATCAACAGATAGAACTTCTCCAACTCCCAATAGCTAATGTTCTCATTCTTCAACTTTATGAAGAATTTGTTGGAGAACCTTCTTTGCTTACTAAAGTTGCTAGTGAAGAATTCTTCAAGATGAAATATTGTTCATATTCTAAGAAAAATCTTGACAAGCACTTTGAAAACATGCTAAAGTGATATTATCTTATCTGCACTGGATACGAAAGTGACAACAATATGAAGCACGCCTACCTTAATTCAGTTCCAGAAATTATAGGCCAAGAAGCACTTAGGATCATCCAGAACAGTGGTAGAACTTTGAAAGATTATTCATTTAGCAAACTTCACTAAACACTCATGGCAGCTTTGTGAAAGTTGTGCAATGCACATTCCTTTTTTAAGGAATTCAATCAAACACAAAATTTGTTTGATAAAGATTGTCAGTAACCATAATTGTCTATTAAGTGCAAAGATAAAAGTACATGCCATTGTTCTCCAAGAAAAAAACATCACAGTTGCAAAGTCTATTCTCCAAAAAAGCCTTGCAGACTTTGCAAGAAGAAGAAAAGATTTTTCCGGTACAACAAGATTACTAGAAAATTCAAGCGATGCTTTATTTGTAGACAACAAGGGCATTTTGCAAAAGATTGTCCTAAGAAGAATACAAAATCCAAGAAAAAGATGGCTCACACCATCTCTTAGGTCACAGGAGTAGATCTTTCAAATGAGGACTTGGAGTCCTTTTTTTCTGAAATAGAAGATGAATCATTAGCTTTGTTTGCTATTGAACCTTACTCCTCAAGCTCTGAAGATGATTTAGTTTCAATCTATACCATGCAGCTGATGTCATTACAACCATCACTGTTTGCTGCTCAAGTTATTCCACAGGCAAATCTTAACATCTTGCTTGACAAATATGCAAAGTTGACCTCGGTCATTGCTGTATTTGATACTGGTGCAACAAACACCATTATCAATCCCTCTTTACTTCCAAACGAGATGTGGAGATCATGCAATGAATGGTTCAAAGCAACAAATGGTGTCTTCTGTGTCACATAGGTAAGCAAACCTATTAGAAACAGTTTCTCTCTAGCAAAGTACGTCATTTTTACTGTTTATGGTTATAACCAAGGCAGAGATATGATTATTGGGTTTGGAATCATAAAAAAGTTCTAGTTCATAAATGGACTGATAAAGGTCTCCAATTACACAAGTTTTTCCTTCCTTGGACATACACTCCATGATTACACTCATGTGAAGGAGAAACTCTATCTGCAAGCCGGATACAATCTAAAAATGACCTGGTGTATGCTCAATCATGCAAATGATTATTCAACAATCCTATGTTGAGTCACATTCTGAGTTTAAGAAACAGCATCCTTTACCGTTTTGGAAGAATCCAAAGTTTTTTATTGAAATTTTGTTTAAAAGGAATGAGGATGTTAATCCTACCAAAGCTACCCATTATGGTATGACTTCAGAAGAAAAGAGGATGGCATTCCAAGAGCTTCAAGAATTAAAGCCCCAAGGTCTTATTGAGCCCACAACTTCTTCATGGGCTTGTCAGGCCTTCTATGTGAATAAACACTCAGAGCAAAAAAGAAAGAAGCCTAGACTTGCCATTGATTACAAGCCTTTTAATGTGTCTCTTGCTGATGTCAAATTCCCCTTACCTCGCAAGAACACTCTATTCACCAACCTGATGAATGCCAAGATATTCTCTAAGTTCGATCTTAAAGCAGGCTTTTGGCAGTTGTCAATCAATCCATCGGACAAATACAAAACAACCTTCTACATCCTAAATCATCATTATCAATGAACGGTTATACCGTTTGGACTTAAGATTGCACCCTCACTTTTCAAGAAGGCAAAGAACCAAATTTTTGAGCCAATCTTTCAATTGGATTTTATTTATATTGATGATATTTTATTATTTTCTCTTTGTACAGGTCTTATTTAAAGCTATTAACCTAGTTTACTTAGATTATTAAAGGTAATGGAGTTATGCTCTCTCAAAGCAAAATGGTGATTGGCCAAACATCCATTGAGTTTCTTGGTGTCCAAATCAAAGATAACAAGTACCATCTTCAGCCTTATATTGCTACCAAGATTATGGATTTCCCAGATGACAACCTTACAAAGAAACAAGTCTAGAAAATCCTCGGGCTTGTCAATTGTATCCATGAATTCATCCCAAAGCTGGCCACTATCTACATCCTTTACACGTGTATCTTTGCAACGATTCACCGCCCTGATCCTCCCAGCATCGATGAGCTATCCTCAAACTTAAAGAAATGGTGAAGAATTTGCCACCCCTCAAGGTTCCCAAAAAGGGAAAAATGATACTCTAAACTGACACATCAGACGAATATTGGGGAGCAATCCTCCTTGAAGAAAATAATGGCACCCAACATGTGTGCTGTTACAACAGTGGAGAATTCAAAGAATTAGAAAAATATTATCACTCCACCTACAAAGAAATCCTAGCCGTCAAACGTGGAATAGAACAATTTCAGTTTCATCTGATCGGCCATCATTTCCTGGTAGAAATAGATAAGTCAGCATTTCCACATATGCTGAACTATAAATAGAAGCAGCTACTAAATGCTTTATTGCTTTGCTGGCAGCAATGGTTCATTTGATTTAGCTTTGATATCAAGTATATAAAGGGCACCTCCAATACACTTGCTGATATCTTGAGCAGACCAGGCAAGTCTTTCCTTAAGCCACCAAAGCCTCCTAAATCAAAACACTAATGGCCTCCTTTTTCTTCTATCTAGCAGTCTTTGATAAAGAGAAAAACCTCCCCGTTGATGTTGAGCGATATGAACACCAGTCGTTCACATTTACCCAGAGACACAGAGTTTTTCACTACCATGTTTCTCTCATCGAGAAGTATGGTTTTGATGACTGTCCTATCAAACCTATTGTGATTCACCCTAAATATCCTTTTGCCCATCTCTTCTCCATCCTGGAAGTTTTTGATTTCCCACTAGTTGCCCTTTGTTTTCTATGGTATCTCTGTTCCATCCATACTATAGGTATGATCTCCAACATCCTTCAACTCCACCAACTTTTTACCTTCTCCCGAAATTTTCATTCTGATTTCCAGTCTTCTCATCTCCTCACTTTTCTTACCTGGTTTGATCTAATTTGCAAATGGATAAATAACATCCACCGGTCCTATAAAGACCTTAACCCTGCCATCCCGGTCCAACATATAAGCTACCAATTAAATAACATATCTCCGTTAAACTATTCTCAATTTTATGAAGTAGCCCATGTGATATGTTTCTTTCACTGATCCATTACATTTTCCAAAACTACTACCGGCTTACATTTTATCCCTTTGCCTATTTATCACCACTATAAAAACCTAAACTTTAACCTTGCTCGGGACCCATGGCAACGCCCTGCTGATTTCAGAGCTTTCCTTCATGAAGCAAATCGGTATAATCATACGGTGTTTTCTATGGAAGTATGGCCACATGACACTCTTGAATGGCCATCATACCCAGTGGACTATTAAGAAATGATCCATGAAGCCCTCTAACATTTTGATGATCTTCAACGACTTCGACGTGCTTATGAAAATTGAGAAAAAGCAGAAAAAACACAAAGAACTCTCAATCTCATTTATTGCCCTACTTTGACTCCCTGTTCACTAATCATTATTGAAGAAGAATAAGATTTACTGCTAACAAAGTAATGTGAACACTTTATCATGCCTGATTGTGGTTGTGATTTTATTTGAATCCATTGCAAACGGCTTAATGGTCCTAATCCAGATGGTGAACCTAAAGATCCACTAGATGACCCTTGTACTGATGATCCGTACTTTTGGCGGGAATGACAAGACTAAAATATTTTGAGCTATAATTCGGATGAGTTCAGTTTGAACTGACCCGACTATGATCCTTCATAATTTCCACGAAGTTTCCTAGCAGCTCAGATGTCCTTGTCCTTATCCCCGACAAAGTCTAGTATGCAATATTGTGTCTGTAAATTATTTTCCTTTTTGACTTTTAAGCCAGTTAGTGGCCTAAATAGTGTGCTATATTATTAGCCTAAGACATAAGCCCTTACGTCATCAAGTTTGTTTGCTTTCCAAGGCCTCCGTCTATATAAAGAGCCCTTGTTGCAGTTGTAAGCCAGCTGAGAGGAAATACAAAAATCCTTCTATATGTCTTCCTCTAATGTCTCTTTTCTCTTTCTCTAAATTTTTGGTTAATGTGTGAGGCAGAGGTTCTTAATCTCCTAACTTCTTTAGATAATTTAAGTTGCCACTCTATGGATCCTTTCAGATTTAGATCATCTTCAAGTTTATAATTATTAAGCTTGAAAGCAAATGATGACTTAAGAGTTGCCACTCTATGGATCCTCTCTTGAAGTCATCTTTTGTCTTTAATCCTAATTGTTGTAAACTATCAGCTTTGATTCCCGATGATATGTCCAGATAGTCCAGTAATTTTTTTCAAAAGCTTTTTAAAAAACTTCGGTAGATTTTTAATAGTGTGGTTATGTCTTTGAGAATGCCTTTTTAAACCTGGTTGCTCGAGGCCTTGTTGAGATTTAAAAGAAGGCTAGAGCTTATAGGTTTTTGTGTGTTTTTGGACTGTATCACTGTTTAAACTTTCCTATTGATTTCTAGAATTCGTTTTTTGTGGTTCTACTTATGCTTGGTATATTGGGCTGGAAACTGTCTTGTGCCACGGTTAGCTGTATTACCGGGTAATTTTTTGGAAATCCCAGTAGAGGGTTTGGCTGGTAACAATGACACATACCAAGTTTAAAGTTTGTTTTTCAAATGATTTTATTACTAGGCTACCTCGGGAACCTCCTCAGATTCCAATAGAATCCTTTGATTCTAATGGTTCTCCAATATACTCATTTTAAGATGACCAGGGTCATAAATATTTTGATATTTGTGACTGCCCGGATTGTTACCAACCCCCTTATAATTTTAAAGAAACTCATAATGTGACTCAGCATAGGATTGTTGAATAATCATTTGCATGACTGAGCCATACACTGGTTCACATTCAGATTGTATCTGGCTTGCAGATAGAGTTTGGAGCTGCTTCTGTTTATAGTTCAGCATACGTGGAAATGCTGACATATCCATTTCTATCAGAAAATGATGGGCGATTAGATGAAACTGAAAATTTTCTTTTCCACATTTGATGGCCAAGATTTCTTTGTAGGTGGAGTGGGAGTTTCTCCTTCACATGAGTATAATCGTGGAGTGGATGTCCAAGGAAGGAAAAACATGTGTAATTGGAGACCTAACATTTGGTACAAATACTTGTCCAAGTCAAGGAAAACTCTTGAGTTGCTGATTTTGCCCCAGGCTCTATGTGAATTTCCAATTTTAGCAAATACTTTCCTATTTTGTCAATTGAGCCCAAAACTTTGTAAAATTTTCCAAATTTTCCTAAACATTTATAAACTTGCTAGATTTGCCTCAAACTTTTTGAGCTAGATAGATTTGACCCAAAATTTACATTTTTTCCTAGAACCTTCTAAAAAAACCTCCAATTCCTACCCGAACTCCTTTTTTCCCCCTAAACTAACCCCAAAAACCTCTAGGATCCTGATGAGTTTCAAATTATTGCACCGATTTTTTGGTTTTCAACTTTTTAAGTTTGCCGCACATTAACTTTTTGTTTTGAGTTTGCCACAAAATAACTTGTATAATTGGGAAATATAATATTAATATATATGCTTTGCTCTATAGTCCAATGCATTAAATTAAGGTATATTTAAAATTTGATTTAATTAATGTGATTCCCTTTTTTGTTTAAAATTTGATTCAATTAATTTTAAATGTTTTAAATCAGAGTATGTTTTATGTCTAGTCAAATTAATTTTTTGTAATAATTTTTTCTTTCCTCTAGTATTAACATTCCTGCCCAGCCCCAAATTACTAACATTCCCATAATTGTATTAATGGCAATTATAAATGCTCTCTCCATCCCAAATTGTATGCACCATTCATTTCTTAGTAATTAATTTTTGATTTAGAAAAATTCAACTAGAGCAAACATATTGGGATGAAGGAGTACAAGATTAGCCTTTAATCATTTATTGTTAAATTTGAATCAAATTTACAATATTAGCCTTCACAATATCTTTGAATTTAATTATTGGAAATAAATATTTTATTCAATTTTTTTATTTATCTCCAGTGTATTCTAATTAGCAAAAAATGTAGTATTTGTTTTTAATTATTTGCCTTCAATTTTAAGTGCAGTTACTCCTAAACTTATTAGCCTTAAATCCTAAACACTAAACCTAAACCAAAAACCCTAAAACCCTAAACCGTAAACCCTAAATGTAAACCAAAAACCATAAAACCCTAAACACTTATCATAACTTAAACCAAAATATTTAATATTAATCATAAACCCTATACCTTAATCTAAAATCTAAACCATAAACTTAAACCCTAACCCTAACATTTACCATAAATCTAAAATCTAAACTCTAAACATAGAAAAAAGCCCAAAACCCTAACTTTTACCTTAACCTTAACCATAAACTATCAATCCTAACCCTAAACCCGTAAACCCTAAACCTTAACACTTAATTCTAACCCATACCCTAAAACTTAACTTTCCTATTTCATTATCTTCCATATTTAGTAAATTTCATATTTGGGGATCTATATTTAACAACTTTCCTTTTTAGGAACATTCGTAAGTTTCATATTTGAGAACTTTCATATCTAGTAAATTTCATATTTGAATTCTTCCAAAAGAAGTAACTTCCATATTTAGTAACTACAATGATCTTGGTAGGGAATTGTCAATATTACAACATTGGTCCTTAAATTTTTAAATATAGTGCAATAAGGTATAACATTTTTGAAAATTTTTATTTTAGTGACCCATAATAATTACAATTTAGGTTCCTAAACTTTTAAAATCTTTACATTTCTACCAAAATTTTAAAATTTTACAGTTTAGTCATGATGGTGAACCAACTAGAGTTACATTTTTTAGTAATTTCATAGTAAAGTTGGATATTATAGCAAATCCATCTAAATATAATGAAGAAAAATTTTATGAATTTTTTTTCATTGAATATACTAAGAAAAGAAAATTCAACAAAAATTAATTATATCAAAAATCAAAATATTTAATTTAAATTTTAACAAAATTGAACAAAATACTAAAATTGATTAAGTGATTTCAATATACGTACTAGTAACCCAAATCAACCTGACTAGTCAACCCTAGTTTGGCCCAAAACTCGAATAACCCAACCTGAACAAACTTGAGACTAAAATCGATTGAACCTGTATTGAACCCAAACCCAAACAAACCCAGCCCAACCCTAACCCGAACCTGAATTCTACCAACCCAGAATCAACCCGAACCCAAATGACCTATCCTAAACCTGACATGGACCCGAATCTTTATAAACCCGATTAAACCCAAACCTGAATAACCTGATTTGACTAATCCAATTGCCATGCCTATATAGAGATGGAATTAGGAATAAGGGATTTTAGGCTAAAATTTATTTTTTTAAACTAATTATATTATATTAGGCTTATTAGGCTCAATAAGAGTTTAAGTAGAACAGTACTAGGTTCAAGTTCAATTCGTAACAAGTTCAAACATAAAATACGGCTCAAGTGTGGGCTCGAAGCTCATTAGGCTCGATTCAAAAATGAAAAAAATGAGATTAAGATCAAACCATTTGATAAGGCTCAATTCATTTTCCATCATTATTTGCCACAACCCAAAGTTCATGCTCTTAACACTGCAACTTTAGGTGGGGAGCTGTGGTGCGATGCCAGTTTCTAGAGCTCATCTTTTATGTGTAACTTGTACACTTTTTACGCCAATTCCTTGTCTCCACGGCCATCCACTTGGGACTTGTTCCTACTTCACGTTGATATGTAATACAACATTTATATGTATTATTTGATCAGAATTAACTTATACCCTACCACAAAGAAAGATACATGCAAGCATAACCCACAAGACACACTTCAGCTCAACTAGCTCTTCTTGAGTTCCAAGCTTACTCATAGCCAAAGTGGACACCATAGGCACGTAATTAAGACTAATTACAACCATTTATTAAGACTAAAACCATCCAACAAGTATAGAAAAAGCTTACCTTAATATTTGAGGCAAAAACTTGCATGAAATAACTCAAATGCACCAATAACATCAAGAGCTACCTAGGGTCTTAATGTGAATGCTTTAGGGCCTTCAATTTTACAGGAAATTGTGTAATTTGCAAGGAATGAATATTGTGAGTTGGAAAGAAGATAGACATATGAAAATGGCTAAGAGAAAAGATGATGAATAATGGAACATTCATCAAAATATATCTCAACTACCACCACTAGCCAATTCATCAAAATATATCTCAACTACCACCACTAGCCAATTCATTGCCTACTAGTCACTTTGGCCCGTAAACTTAGCCTTGATTCACTTAGGCCACCAAAACTCTATTCACTTACGCCATTTAAACTCTTCTTTTACCATCCCTCATTTGTCCCAAAAAAAAGGTATTTCTTACCGACACTTTTCTCTTGTGCTACTTAAACCATTATAAGACATAACAGCTTAATTTCACGCTTAGTGCATTTTTAGCCCTTAACATCCACTTTTGGTTCAAATAGCTAGAAATACTTATGGTCTTAACTTAATTAGTCATAACCATTTCCATGAACTTAATTTCATCAAAATTATAGCTACACCATCGAATGGAGCCAAAATTACCATTTTACCTTTTTGCTTCAAAGTGCCATTTCACACATAGGAACTAAACTTTACTTAGCTTGCTTTTATTGCTTAATAAAATTTAATTTAAGGAATTTAACCAAAAACACTTAAATTTATCATACTTACCGGACCAAGGAAAGCCACCAACTAGGAGAGCTGTTATATACTACCCTTATTTGGAAATTTGGTCCTCTAAATTTTGACTTTTAACTGAGCTTACCACTTGAATGTTACTTCTCTTACATATGCTTAGTTCTTACAAATAACAGGGGAATCTATTTCTTTTAAAAAGGTTTATTTTGACATCATACAACTAATAAAAACAAGACATAAAGAGAAGTTTTCTTTCATTTACAAAATCAAATTTTTTAAAGACGCTCTGGTTCAATAATTTAAACTAAAAGATAAGGAACAACGATGAGAGCATGGGACCACATTTTCATTACCCATAATGCTTAGGGCACCATATGTGGTAATCTTCTAAATTATATTGTGATAGGTCTTTGTTAGGATCCTGGCAATCAAATTCTTTGCCAAAAACTTTGTCATTATTGCCACCATGTGGAATCCACAAGCCTTAGAAGTCTTGTGTGAATTTTGAATTTCTTGTTGAAACTCTTGAAAGCATTTCTTTATCCTTAATGAGAGTTGGAGTTACTGTTAAAGGAAGGGCCTAAGTAGACATAGCTGATGAAGATAAAGTTAGTCCAGGGCAAGTTGTCATCAATATTGTATGTCACAGTCCTGTCCCAGCATCGGGGAAAGATGTACCATTTGAAGTGTTCAAAGGGATTAGTGACAATGCTTGGAAGCTTAATTTACCAAGTGAGTACAATAATAGTGCAACTTTAATGTTGCTAATTTTGTATTTTTTGACAATGTTTCAAATTTGAGGATGAATCATTTTTTAGAAAGGGGGAGATAATAGAATCAGGAAAGTATGGAGCAAGGTATGCACATACACCTCTTAAAGATCACCTTAGGTTCTAGCATAAGGGCTAATGCTAAGGAGCTTAGGAAAGGGCTCATTGAAGGCCTCTACAAGGATCATGAAGCTAAAGATGTCCAAGGAGCTGGAATGAGCTAGAATTGGTTGATTCTTCACCTGGAATTGACATACTTGAAGTCCAACACCATATGCACTCTAGTGCACACATACACCCCAAGGTGCATATACCCAAGCCCCATCTTACACCCTAAGGGTTCAAGGGTATGCCTGAGACACTAAGTGACTTAGGTCGTTGAAATTTATTTAATTATTTATTTTAATTATTTTTACAGTTTTACATATGATCCTAAGTGATGGAGACCCACCAAGCACACTAAGAACACCTTAAGACCCTCAAAGGATCATAAAATGACCTATGAAAAGGAAAAGAGTGAAAGAGCTTGCATAGGCACTTCAAGGCTTCATTAAACAACATTTCAAAGAACACAAGGCTGGAAATATCAAAGGAGAGTGAAAAGAGTACAATTGGAGCTTTCTGGAGGATAATGGCCTAGGTCACTCATGTCCACACATGCACTTTTGGAGCATATACCCTAGAGTCTACCAACACTCTAAGAAGTACCATACACCTTAAGATACTTCAAGGATCATGGTGCACCAAGAGGAAGGCCAAACCATGTGAAGACCCAAGAAGGCACTAACGGCGCACCCAAACATGTTAAGGGTTCGGTTGAGGTGGCATAGCCTATTTGTACTTGGTTTTGGTTTTGTTTGTAATGAAACAGATAGTTCACACATTTTAGAATAAGAAATGTGCTCAGTATGGCATTTAAGAGCTTTTTTTTTTTTTGTGTTTTAGGGCTGGTTTGAGATAGTTTAGGATTTCTTATTACTTAAGGGTTTTATTTCATTCTAGTTCAAGTGTTGTGAAACTCTAAGGCCTAAAAATCTATTTAAAGCTGCCCCTATGTACATTTTTTTCACAAGTAACATTAATTTCTCTATTTTATTGTTTGTGAACTCACTTTTGGCACATAAGAGATTTACATGTTCTTTGTGTGCTTTTGCTATACTTTTTGTTTTTATTCCCAGGTTGAGTAGGGGTAAAGATTTTTCTAGTCTATTGGACGCCATTTTGGAACTTGTTAGAATCTTGGGGCATTTCTTGGTTCATATACAAATGGGGTTCTTATCAACAAGTCTCATATGTAAGGTTGAGAGATACTTTGGACATCCTAAGGAGTCTGTTTGCGTGTCTTAGGGTCCAAGTAAGAATCTTTATAAGATTAGGTCTCCTAGTTTATCAAGATAAGGTCTCATATATTATGTTGAAGAACATTATTAAAGGCTATAGTTTGGTATTGTTTTGACAACTAGATTTCATAATATTCAATTACTATTACGCACTCTTATGTGTTCTCTGTGAAGTTCACTTAGCACACTAGGTAATTCAACCTCTTTTGCATTCTTTCTTAGACTACTCATTTTTAATCACAGAATGGTTAGGTGGGGTGATTATTAGTCGTTTGGTTGAAATCTTGGAGCTTGAAAACTGTTATGGGCATATTTCTAGGTCTTACAATTACAAGGTTCACATCACCTTTTGTTGGCTCTTTTCCTTCATCATGCTAGTTAGCATTTTCAACTGGATATTACAGTATGCCTGGTTGTATAATTCCTCCAAAATCTAGGCTTGATTCTCCTAGAAAAACTAGGGAAATCAAGACTTAGGAAAAATTTCCTTGTTGTCTAGTAGCTTGACATCCAGGAAAAAAATCAAGAATCTAAATGGCCTCTAAGTTAAACCTTCACAAATAGTCCTTGATTGGCCCATTCTTCTCCTACTTAACATCTAATAGCTAATTTACCATTCTGTTTTAGAGGTGGCTCCCTATGAAATTTTTAGAAACTCTTATGAAAACTCATTGAAAGAGGCAAACCTCTCTCTTAGATCTCATCCATAAAAGGGTTAGAGGCACATGTAACTAATACCCAACAAGGGTTCATTCAAAACTCTACACTTTTCCCTTAAGCATTCCACCGTCAATTGCTCCTCCACCTTGTTTAGACTTTGGAGGACATTGTTTATGTTATTGAACTCCGAGCCTTCATGGGCCTTACCCTTCCCCTACTTTCTAGTAGATCTATTTCCCCCTTACATGTGAAGAATTGCCTAGCTGTACCTCTATGATGGCTCTTTAGTTCTTTCTTTGGCGCTTAGAGGTGAGCCCTTCAAATTTCATGCCTTAATTGCTCAGTAAGGAGCACTTAAGAGCATTGAACTTCTCGTCTGTCAAAGCAACCTCTTATCCTCCAAGGTGTTCACAATCATTTAGGGGCTTCTTTTCTGCCTCCATTAAGGCATCAACCTTAACATCCTTTTAGCCAGTCTTATTATTCAAGTGTGATCTTTTGGTTTGAACCATGTTTAGTTGTTGCCATAATCATCGTCAAATTGATATTCAAAGTACTTGATGGGATGCATAAGACCATAAGGGATGGATGGACTTGAGACTAAAAATAAGGTTAGGTGCCTTAAAGTTATGTGTCCAGGGTAAACCATCCGATGCTTAAGTAAAGGCTCAAGAGATAAGGTAGCTTTGTGAGAAATGTGAGCTAGTCAAGATAACAATCCTCACTCTTTATGAATATGGCCTTTTTTGCACTCTTAGAAGCCACTCCTAGAATGTTGTAAACTCTTTTGATTACGTGATCAGCCTCATGATCGAGATGATTTCCCTCATATCGTGTTTTTCCTTGGTTAACGGTTAATCAATTAACCTTTTAGCCTATAAGCCACACTCTAATGGGCTCCTTGAAGCCTAGCCCATGTGGAAAACTCCATTAGAGCCTTAAGTTGACAGGTCAAAGTCCGATATGGCATCACAATTAATGGACCAATTAAGATTTTAGTTATTTTCATAATAACTGAACCCAGGATGGGAGCTGACCATGCTTCTTCTTTGTGGTCCAACGAGTTCAATCGATTGGACAATTAGTCCAATCCCTCTATCCTAACAAAAAAAAAGTGCAAACTCTTAACCTATACCTTTTGTTTGCTAACCAAAATAGTTGAGAATTATTATTAATTTTTCTTTATCTTGATATATATGATGTACTAATTATGTAAAAATATTTTACCATAATTTTATGTTTAAATTTTTCTTCTAAAGTTAAACCATGTATAGATTGAGCATAAAACTAGTTTATGTCCAGGAGCCCATGCTTTTTTCTAATTCACTAGTTTGACAGTCTTTCTTAGTTTTGACTAAACACCAAATGACCCAATAACCACATTGGAATAAGAACCAGTTCATTATTGTACCAATCAAACCTATCGGTCTAGTTCTTACAACTATGGTTTTTCTCCTTTGCAAATTAAATTTCTATGTGTACTAAGGCTAGAAGCATATATGGAATGAATTATAAAGGGTTGAGATCAATTTGCAATGAAATGAATAATGGGGACTAATTTACAATGGTAATTAAAATTTTAGAACCAATGGTGCATTTAACCCTCCACTGGCCGAATGAACACTTAGCCTAGGCCATGGCTAGGTTTAAATAATTTCTTTCATGGTCCATGTTTTGACACCCTTCATACTTCAAAAAAACATGCAAGTGACCCCTCATATTTTTGTGGACTACCATTTTTCCCTAATACTTGTGAAGGAAATTCTACCGACCAAAAAAAGGCAACAAAATTGATATAAATATGCTTTTATAAAGATGATGTGACTAATTCTACATGAGCAACAGTATGTGCAGACTTATATACTTTGAAATTGTCAAATAACATTTGACATATGTATATAGAATTTATGTTTGAAAATTTTTTGTAGTGGTTGCACCACTGAAAATAACTAATCTAGCTATTGACCAAGCCATTTCAAAGGACTAACATCCAATTTGTAGATCGAGATGCCTAAGAACTCATTAACAAAACCAAGTCTATACTTGATAACCTTCACTCTAGAAAACATTGTTAGTGTATGTAAGATTAATGATTCATAAAATTAGTAAAATCTAAAACTTGTAAGGAAAAATTGCATATTTATATATTATATATATAAAGGCCTACAGGCATTTTTAGCCCTCAAAGTGGATGTCTCGGACACTTAACCCCTTGAACATCGACTCTGTCCAACTCATCCCCCAACTTGGTAAGATGGTACACTTAGGCCTAGTTCAGTTAACGTTAACTGATCCAAGTTAATGTGTTTTTTGGTTTTTTGTGGAACCCTAATTGAAGAGAAAATACCCATTGCCCCTATTGTTGGCTTTATCTATAGTCTGAGATAATGCCACGTTGGACTGACTTTTGTCCAAATATCCTTGTCTACACAAAAGCTGGGTTCTGGTGTATCTCCTAATCTCCTCTTTCATCTCCACCAGGTTTCTTGCCCATCTTTCTCTTTCTCATTTATTCCACTAGATTTTTCACTTATCTTTATATTAGATTTTTCACTCGCCTCTCTCATTGGTCTTCGTGCTTGATTTCCCACTCGCCACCCTCAATGATCTTCATACCCAATTTCTCACTCGTTTTTCTCATTTGTCTCGTTCACTTGTCTCTATACCAGATTTCTACCCAGATCTAGCTTTCATCGCCTCTGCTCAAGGCAGTGGAGATAATGTATGAGATAGATCAGAGGACCAACATCTGACGATCGCGAGGGCCTGGTGGGGGGGGAACAATAGACAGTTTGGCAAAGCCAGGTCCAGCCGAATGTTATCCTTGATCCAGTTGTATCTGATCTTTGGAGGAAACGGCTGTTGGCGTAAAAGGGAGAGGTTGTGAAGAGGACGTGATGATTTGGTTGGCGGTGGCAAAGGTTAGGTCGGAGAAAATGTAAGAGGCAGTGCAATTGGGATTGCTTAAGTAAAGGGCAAATAAGGCACACAAAAATTGGGGGCCCACATCAACTTTCTTGAAACTTGCAAAAACGTGTTAATAGGGTCATGAAAAATTGAAATGAATAGGCAGTTAAGCTCTTTATCTCTTTATGCTATTTTTTTTATTGGGTAAATATGTTAGAAGTCCGCTAACTTTATTTTTCATTCATTTTCATCCATAACCTCATTAGTCTCATAATTCGTTACCTAACCTTCTAAGAAACAACTTTCGCATCCTTCTCTTGTTGAAAACTAAATTTAAATGGACCAATGGCTAGTTTATCTATATTCAACAATCAACTTCAAAACATACAAGGGACACCTCTCTGTCTTCCTCTCTGCATCTCCATTTCTATAATTCAAATGTATAGCTATGAGAAATAGATGTCTCAAGCTATTTTTAGTACCAAAATAAGCTCACTGTTGTAGACATCCAAAATCTCAACAAAAATGACATTATGGAATAGGCAAGTAATGCAAAAATTAATGGCAGAACACCAACTCCAGCGCAGGCCAGCACTTAAATGGGCATTGACATGAAAATACAAAATTTTGGTGACTAAAACTTTTCCTCCTATCTTTCGAAAACATAAAGAAGTTTGCCTTATAAATGGAGCAATATCAATTTGAATAAATTGATTCATGGTTTGCAACCAAACAATAGCTTCGGGTTTTTGGCATTCTAAACAAAGACCAAAGAAGATCAATGGCTTGAAACTTCATTACTTTGATTTGTACAAAAATTTGCCTTGAAAGAATCTTGGTTGGCTTATGATTGCCTCTTATTGTGCTATTCATTAATCCCTATCACAATGTGATAAAAAAATTAGATTTGGTATCATTAAGTGCCTTCCCACAACCACAATAAACAACTCTCAATCAACACATCTATGTCATGGTCGATTTAACCCCCTGAACATTAACTCAGTCCAACTAGCAGCCTTAATTTGGCAAAAAGGTACACTTTAGCCCTTTTCCTTCTTAATGCTGCTTCTACCTTGTTAGGTAAAATGTGTTTGAAATCTCCTAATTTTAATTTTCATTCCTTTTTGTCCTTAACTTCATAAGCTTAGAACTCTTTGACCAACTATTCCAGAAACAACATCTACATTCTTTTCTCTCCTCACTTGAACATTATCGATGCTCATCTAGCCCATCCCCCCTCTCTAGACACTTAGTCATCGTAACTTTCAGTTCTAGTTCAACTCAAATTACACTATTGGACGAAGCATTGGTCACAAATTGATGATTTGTTAATTTTTAAGAATGATGGTAACCAATAGGGTTTTGATTTTCATATGTCCTTAGTTTCATTAAGGTGGACTTCACATTGTTTTTATTGAAATCTATTGGATTTATTATTTTGTTGGATATTTTTTTAACATTGCACACCATGTGTTCAGGAAAATTACCCAATTCATTATGGATTAATCTCATGCTCTAATTAGAGAAAAGCGGGGTGTTTATGGAGTTGTTCATCTTGCCAACAGAAATTTTATTCATCAATAAGGAAATGCAAGTTTAAGTCCAAAAGGTTATAAGCCACTAAGCACTGAGAAGTTGAGAACTACCCTATTGGACAAGGAGAAACCTAAGGTTGATCATGCTTTAATAGGGACAAAGAATCAATGGCCATTGTTTGGCATTTTTATTATTTTAGATGGATGGAGCAATGTCAAGAATGAACCTCTTACAATCTCAAAAGGGAAAGTTGTTTTCTTTAGTCGACTTAATTGCTTTAAAGCAGAAAAAAGCCCTTACATTGCTGAAACCTTATGCCAAACTATTGAAAAAGCAATGAGGTACAATGTTGCCCAAGTAATGACACATAATGCCTTAGCTTGTAAGAACACAGAAGATATCATAATGTAGAAATACTTACACACTCTAATATGGATTCATGGCTCATACTCTCAGCCTTTTAATGAAGACATCGTAGCATCTTGTTATCCTAGGTTTGCCTTTGTTACTAAAATCTATAATAAGGTAAAGGGCATAGTCAGATACATAAAAAAATCATAGCATGGTTTTCTTCATTTTTAGAAAATTTTCTAGTCTTGAAGTAGTTCAAGAAAAAAAAACTAGATTTAGTCATCATCATGTTATGTTGGACTGTATTTATTAGTTGTCATTTGATTGGAATGGTATTGAGCCAAGATTGTGACATATTAGGAACTAGCAACAGCAAATCAAGACTAGGACATGATGAAGTGAAAAAAGTAATATTAAAACAAGAGTTATGAGACAAGCTTGAGTTCATACTAAAATTCACCAAGCCTATTTGGGAAATGATCCACTTCTATGATTTTGAAAAATCTATCATTGGAGAAGTATACTAAAGGATGAGTGACATGGCAAAGACAATTGAATTGTTGTTAGTTGAACATCCTTATATGAATGCATTGGTCTTGGTTATGCTAGTGATCAATGTGGCAAGATGAATCTGCCATTGCATTTTTTTGTTATGTTCTTACTCCATATTATTATTTTGATGTTTGGCCGAAAAGTTTGGACCCTTAAGGCATATGTTGATCTAGATGTTCAGAGATTTTATCCAAATGTTGTTGATCGAATCATGGGGAACACAATGGAAGTAATAAGAATTCATGCACAACTTAGTCATTTTGTTTGTAACACTGGAGTATTTGCTCATTGCCAAGCTATTGAAGATAAGAAAAAATTCCTATTGTTCAAAGGTGGAATCTGCATGGGGTAGTTGCTCTAGAAATTTATGGATTGACTGTTAAAGATTTATCTTCAAGTTTGAATACTTTATGTGCCGAAAAGGATGAGGGTACTTATAATTTCATTAAGAATGTGAAACAAAATATAATGAATGTTGATCAAGCAAAGTCCTTAGTGTATGGGCATTTCAACAATACATTGCTTACATGTTATTAAAGGGGATTATGAGAAAGCTTACAAGGAATAAGATGCATATGTTGAAGATGATGTCATAGATTTTGATAGAACAAAGGTGGTGTAAACTTCATCCAAGTGCTTCCCCTAGTTCATACACCAAGGTAAGTAAATCCCAAGTTTAATCCTTAAATAAGTGTGATATTAAGTAAGTCAAGGAACTAAAGTAAGCTCCATAAGGGTTGGCACATAAGAGTTATGAAGAGCAAAATGGTAATTTTGACCCAAACAAGTGTCATGGAAGTAATTTTTGTGAAATTATTGTCATGTAAGTGAAAATGACTAAGGTTTTCAAGACCATAAGTGTTGTGACACATTAGAACTAATAAGTGTCAAGGAAGGGCTTATTTGCACCAAAGAAGAAAGTTGAAGGCTTAAGTGTTTTGCTAACTTTAAGTGTGTGATTGGCTTATGGGTTAAGAAGCAAGGTTAGGATCCTCTCATTTGGGGCTAATAAGAATTGGTTTGAGGACTAAATAAAAACTTTAGCAATGTTAATTAGCTTAAGCGAGGTTAAGGAGGTTGGGCTGTTTGAGATATTTTGGGAAAGAGAAATACATTATTTATCTTCTCCTTCCTTGCGTTAAACCTATAGATCTCTCAACCCTCACCTCATACCACCTAAATCCTTTAATTTAGTTTAAGTTTTGCATGAAGTTAAAGCCCCCAAAGCTATCACAACAAGCCCCAAGCAAGATTTTGAGCTATTTTTGTGCATTGCAAGAGTTTTTGCTTGTTCTTGGTGGCTTTGAGCTATATTCATGAGGTAAGCCAATTCTTAAGTTATGTTTTGATTCTCAAGCTATCAATGAGCTAGAAATGGCCTTGATAAGCTAAATGTGGTGCCTAATTTTGAAGGAACCAAGCTTGGAAGCCATTGGAGCTAGTTCAAGCTTTTGATAAATAGTTGCTTAATTTTGTGTAAATCTTCATTTGAGGTAAGGGATTCCAGTTATGAGAAGGTTAAATGGTGCATCGTAGTGTAACAATACTTAGGAGTAAGCTTAGCTTAAGTCCTAAGTGATTTGGCCATGGTTGGATTGAATTGAGGCAAGTTCAGACAAAAAAGGTGATGTTGTTCATGTGTAGTGGAGTCCCTGATGCTACACTGCTAGGGGAACCTATTGCAACTTGAATGGGTTGTATGCTGGTGCCATAATGATAGCCATGGGCACCTCATTTCCAAGGGTAACCTCGCCCCACATTTTTGACAGGTTTTGAGTGCCCTAGCACTTTAGGTTCCTTCCTAGGCCTAATATAAGGTATTCAATACTTTAATCCAAGACTTAAACCCATTCCTAAAGCTAATATAATGCATTGTTAGTGGGTAATAAGTAGGTGGCTAAGAGGGCAAGCTCTTGGATAAGTTTCATGCTTTAAGATGAAAGAAGTCACTAAAAAGGTATTAGGGTATATTTGTGTGCTTTAATGGACAAGGAATGAGGTCATGACCTCTAACATTGGAGTGGAACCTAGTGGTTTTATTTTCCCTAATTGCCCAAGGCTTGAGGTTGGAAACCTCCAGGTATTAGGTGAACTCAAAACATCCCAACCAGGTTAATTGACTTGGTAAATTATTCACTAAGGTGTCTGATTCAAGTTCAAAGGAACTAGCAGAGTTTGGCGTCTAAGTTTGTTACCTAGTGTAATACTTATGGGGAAGAGGTAGGTAAAAGGTGAGTAAGCAATGACTTACTCTAAGTAACTCATCAAACATGGGCAAGGATTGAGTAGGCGATGACTTACTCAAAGGTGCTCGTAAGAGGACTTCATGGGGTTGTTTAAATTCTAGCATCAGATATGTGGGCTAGTATCCAAGCACCTTAACTATATGAGCTTATGACAGTTAAGAGCATCTTTTCATGTAAGGAAGTCCTAAGTACATTAGCACATATGTTCATTCATCTATCCATACATTTTATTGCATTCTTGTTGTTTGTTATTTGTTATGAATGTTATGTGTTCTGTTATACGCTTCATTGATTGCTCGCCTTTCTATATGTAAATTGTTTTGCATATTTGCATGAGTTTTTCCTTGCAGGTGTCAAATCCTTTACTAAGTACTTTCAAGTTCTTAGACTACTAGTTAGGCCTAACAGCTGATAAGGGGCTAGTGTTAGGGCTAAGCTTTGTTTGTTTGAAGATAGTCTCCTTGCATAAGATTTGTGGTTAATGATTGCTTGTGAAGTAAGTTAGTATTGACCAAAGTGATGCCATTTCAGCTTTGAAGGCTAAGTAAGTACAAGGAAAGTGAGAATTACCACTTAAAGCTAGATTAAGCTTGAATGGGAGTTAATGAGGGATCTTAAAAGTGATTGCTTGTACGTAGGTACTTTGTGCATGTTGTTTGCCTTTATTAGTGTCCATTGGTATGTATAACACTGGAGTTATATTTGGTTGCATATAAGGTTGAAATATATGCACACAGTTGTTACTTGAAGTTAAAGCAATTAAAGTTTTACATCTTCACCTATTTTAATTAATCTTCTTAAATAAATGCCATGGCATTGTTTTATCATTAATTTTCTTATTTATTTGTTATTGCATTGCCAAGATGACTCATGCATATTTTTATGTAGGGTAGAAAACTAGTTGCATGTAAAATTTTTAAGATACTTAACAAGTAATAAATAGCCAATTGTAACCTAAGTAGGATCATAGTTCCCAAAAAGCCTACCAATGTTTGTAAAATCAGGGCAGTGGGACCCTATTCTACCACAGATGGAGGATTTAAAGTTTGTTAGTCATTTTCAAGATAATGAACATGAGGCCTTAAATTTTACTTCCATATATCCATCTCAAGTTTTAAATGTTAATGGACCAAGTTCAAGCTCAAGGAATCCTCAAGGTTGAGGTAAGAACCAATGCATTCCAATAAGCCATGAGTTACATAACTTGACCTTTCTTTTTTCTTTTGTTCTATTAGAAGAAAACCAGGTAGCACTTTTGTTTTTGTTGAATATGATGATGCATATGATGGTAGAAAATTCTAATTAGCTTTTAACCTATGATAAATGATCAGTTGTGGACAGGTCTGGTCTAGTCCATATAGCTCTAGTGTTGTTTGTAAAGATGTACATCAGTGTAGCTTACAAAGGTGCTAAGGTATATTTTTTTATGCTTGGCACATGTATTGAAATTCACTTTGATTGAATAAAGTGAAAACAACATTGTAAGGCTTGTTTAAAGTTTAAATGCCTTTCTTTCATTTATTTGTTCCTAATCCTTTCCTTGAATTGTTCTTGCAGTACTAACATGCATTATAGAGTATAATAAATATTAATTTGAATTGATTTATATAGTTAGGTTTTATATTTATACCATTTATTTTAACACAGATTATCATAAAATGGAAACAAAACATGATGCTCTTGAAACTCTCTTAAGTATAAGATATTTTTGGCAAGCAAGTTATCGCTCTCACTTCCGCTACCACTTTATGTCACCTAGGACAAACCTCTTATTGGCATATGGAATCGCAACACCATATGTAATTGATTAAGATAATTAAATTACTAGTATTTTTAAAAAACAGGCATCAACTATACTATTGTAACATGACACACAACTACATGGAAAACTTTAAGGCTAAGATAAATTATGGCCTTAATTTATTAACCTCTTATTGCCATGTATAATAATATGATAAGTGGATAAAAAAAAAAAGAAAAGAGCTCCTAATTAGGGCAGAAATTATTTTGATTAATGCCCTAGTAAATGCCATTGCTCTATACATTTTTTTTTCTTTTTGTGGATATGCAACCATATGCAAGCAACAACAAAGAGGCATATGATATGGTTTATCCTCATCATCTGCATACTCATAAATGCATTGATCAAGTCTTATTAGACTCATTGACTTTTGTGTGCATTCTCTACCATACCAGCTATGCCATCCCTCAAAATTTTTTGAGCTGTCATTATCTTAAAAAATAAACAAAGTGTCACCTTCAAGTTCCTAATTAGTAGGATCAACCTCAAATTCCAATCCACATGACATCAGTACCGCAATAGAAATCATATAAATTTTAGCCTACATAGCTTCTATAAACATTAAATAAAAACATAAAATGATTAAACTGTTTCACTGTCACAAAAAAAAAGCCATAAAAAAGATAGCTTAGAAATTACTAATTAATTACAAAGAAAAAAATATAAAAATAAACAATTTGAGGCACACCCATTGTATAAAAGGTTTGTTTTTGGTGCAAAAACAACAAAAGAGAAGCAAAACATAAAAACAAACAAGGAAGCTAGTGGTGCATGGAAGCCTCCCTCAGAGCATCAGCCACAAAGTGCTACCCTACTCCTGGGGGTGGATCCTAAAAAACTCTAATGCCAGCTTCCATTGCAAGGCCCAAAGAAGCCAAAAAAATCATATAATGATTCCCTTGCTGGAGTACATGATTAGTATGATCAACCTACATTTTGAGCATTAAAACACAACATTCTCGCACAATGGCCCTAAGAGGAGGAGACAAAGAATCAACACTCATCAGACCCACTAAAGAAAGATTGTCAGATTCAACCAAACAAGCCTACACTACCAAGATTGCCTAAAGGTATGCTAATCCTCACGTAAGCACCATCTCATGCCTGTACATGTAAATATTTTTAAGTAACAAAAAAATGAGCAAAAAGAAAACCTGACCGACAAAAATGCCAATCCTTAGGGGTATAAATGTAATTCATGAGCTTCGAACTTGCATGGAGATCATTTATCCCATTGAACATCTACCCTTTTCTTGTCTACTATTCAAGTCATAGCTCAACACTGATGGCAATTTTGTGACCAAGTGTTCACTGCCAGTCTTTTTCTCCCTTTCTTTTTCTAACCATTTCCACCGGAAATAAGAAAACGAGTATTGAAGCCTAAGGAAGAGTGTTAGGGCCCTACTAGTGGGAAGCATGCTTGAGGAAGGTAAAGTGCTCTAAATCAAGTTTGGAACCTTAATTCAAGTTTACATAGCAAGAATAGGAAAGTTTAGCAAAGTTCACTAAGTTCTGAGAAGGTTAATGCACTAAATAAGGTTTGGGGGCAAAATGGTAATTTTCCATCTCGACAAGTCGGGCTAAGTCCCAAGTGGTTAAAAGTGAGTCTTTATAACCTAACTTTTAACTTTAACCCAAACTTAGTTGAAATAAACAAAATTGATAAAAAATGACTAAGGTTATCAAAAGGAGGGGGTTTAAATATTCCATGTCTAATACTTTGGTGGCTTAAGTGTTAAACATGGTTTATAAGATGGTAAAGTGGGGGATGGCTGCCATAACCCGAGTTCATCCTTCACACCATCATTTCTTCACCAATTAGAGCCCAAAATCAATAGTTTTTGGTGAAAAGAGAAGCTACCATAAGTATATAGGCCATTGGAAGCTTATTTCAAGCATAAAATCATGTTTTCGAAGCTTGGAAGCATGTTTTCTTCCATCCCCTGTTTTGATTCGAGGTAATCAATGTGTTTTTGATTGATTTCATGTTTATTATTTGATTGGGAGCTTGGGTTTTGGTTATGAGTTAGTAACTTGATGTTTTGTGCACATATTTGCTTGGAACTAGGTGGAGCTTTGTAGAACTCAAATTTTTCAGGAAGAGTTACTTGTTTCTTGCTTGCTTGTAAAGTTAAGGTAAGGGAGTTGTGTTTTTTAGTTCAATTAATGCTATTGGAATGAGTTTGCTTGATGAATTCAAGTAGTTCTAGCAATAGCATTAGTTAGTGGGCAAGGTTGAATTATGGTGGACTATGAGGTTCGTGATGATTGGGATGATGTTATAATGCATCCTAGATTCACTTGTGATAGTTGGTTGTGATCTATGCAACATGTTTTACATGTATGTGAAGTTTGGAGGTTATCCAAGCATGTTTGATATGTTTAGGAAGCGTCAAAAGTTCATAGCAGCAAAACTGGGAATTTTTTGGGCTGTCACAAGTATTGGCGACGCGTCGCCAATCATCGCCAGTACTTGCGATGTGTCGTCGTGACAAGAAACCTGGTGGAATGTTACCAATTGTGGCAACGCGTCACCACAGTTGGCGACCCATCGCCAAAGGCATATTGGTTGAAATTTCCAGTTTTTGCTAAGAAGGTCGAGGGGAGACCTAAGTGGGTTCTTAGGGTACCTTGGGGTCTAAGCATTTTGGGTGTACTCCAAGACTTAAAAAAGTCCTTTGAGACCTAGAAGTTTTCTTGAGTTTTGTAACATTTTATGGTTGCTTCTGCTACAAGCAAGAAAACTAGTTTACTAAGGATCACAACTAAGTACCACTATCTTGGGTGAGAGGTTTAGAACCCTTGGCGACCTAGCCGTGCTTTTAGCCACGAGGTTGCAAGGTGAAACCTTAGTGCACCTAGTCTACAAGGTCTTTATGGCCTAATCTACAATAGTCTCACCATAGTGACCCTGTACAACATAAACGGGAGAGGTTCAACTTGTGATTTATCACTAGTTAGGCTGGCAAGCTAAGCTTGCTAAAGGACAAGGCAATGCCTTGTAGTTCAAGGACCAGGATGAGGAGAGGTCTCAAGGGACCTAGGTATATGCATATATTAGACCCTCAAGCTGTATGAGCTCACACCAAGTTACATATGTTATCATATGTGGAGTCCTTAGTAATTTTCTTGCAGGTACAGTGAAGACCCTTACTGAGAATTTCTGAATTCTCACTCCCTAATTATGTTGTGCAGATTCTGAAGTTGTTGGGCCAGTTAACCACTGAGGGTTATCACTGTAGTTAGTTCTTGTTGCAGGTATTGTACTTGAGAATCTCTATGATTCTAGCCTACATAGGTAACTTGTTGGTTAAGTAACAGTACTAACTACAGTCTTTCTTTGGCTGTAGAGCCTAGCACCACGTGGACAAAGACTTTTGTGAGTCGCCACTGGAATTTGCATCCAAGGTGGGAGTTAGTTCAAGAAGATCTCAGTTGAGGCTTGCATGTATAGTACTCTTAGCTGCCTCCATTAACTATGTTTTGAGGAGTCCTAGACTCTAGGTTTGCTCTTGGGTAAGGGTATTAGTTTACTTTATGTATGAATGCTCTCACATAGTAGTTTATGTGTAGTAAACTCACATAAATGTTTATTTTGTATGCTTTGGCTATTTGAACTTGTTTTCTTGAAAATGTTTTGGCCAAGTCAATAGTTTATGGAATTTTGTTAATCCAAGTCAAACCATGAAGAGCATGCATTTTGCATATTCTAGGTTAATCAACTAGTATCATGGGATTTTAATCCGCGCACATATACAACTAGCCAATTGCAACCACCGTGAGACCAACTTTCACAAGCTTCCTGGGTAGGGGCCAAGGACGGCCATTTTAAAGAAAGCTAGATGACAAGAAGAAATCTTGGAGAACTAGTCAGAGCATCAGAGGCAAAACCCTATGACAAGTAGAGCACTAGGATTGAGATTTTTGCTTAAAAAAAGTAGAGAACCTAATTCAGAAATAAAAGACGAAGGAAGAAAACAAACGTTTAGAAACTTGCCATAAAAACAAAGATACAAAAGAGAGGTGATAACCATGAAGACTATGATAAACTTGCATCCCTAATGTTGTTTCCAACAGTTGCTCCCCAACAGTTGCTGCTTCACATCTTCCTTTGGTCTCTTAGACATTGTCAACGGAAATAACAAAAGTTATAAGAACATGAAGGAGGAGAAAATAGATGACAAAAAAATATTGAGATGAACTAGCCATATAACTATAAAAGAATTGAAGGTATTTTTGTGAAAAAGATCGAAGACAAACTGAAACAGAAATGTGTGGCAAATTAAAGAGTTTGAAAATTTTTTAGAGCTTATATTATTGTTGTTTTAAATAAAATACGTTGGTAAAAGTATTTTTTAGAATAATATAGCCTATACTTCGGCTATCATAAAAAGGATAATAGGTATGCTTTTTTGGACTGTCCTTAAAAGGATGGATTGCTTCCCCTTTAAATTTTTTTTAATATCTAATTTAATTTACTATTCTTATTTAAACTTTTTCCGCATAGAGCCAAAAAAATATTTTTTTAAATTCTCATTCAAAATCTCACTACAAAACCCCCCCAAAAGATTCTAGTTTCAAGGGTAAAAATGAAAAAAAAAACATCATAAATTGCACAATCTTAAGAAAAAAAATTCACAAAATACTTGTCATTTGTTTCCAAAATAGGAAAGGCGAGACAAGACTTATGTGAATCGACTATGAGGGACTGAAGCAGAGGGGTCGAGGAAGGATAAAAAACGGCCACAACCTCATTGCTCTTCAATCTCATTTCTCACATTTCCAAAATTTGTTCTCTTGTTTTGTTCTTTTCTTTGTTTCTAATAGAATGATGGCCATCAATTTTATAGATATCTACATACCTAAAGTCTAAAATTTTTTCTTTTTATTTGGCTGTCTTCCTTGGCAATTTACAAGGTACATTTTCGTCTTTTATATGTCTTCCGTGATACTATTAAAGCAACTAGTTCTTGGCCATATTAGCCTTAAGATTTTAAATCAAAGTTTCCATAATTGTAAATACCTAGTTAACCTAAAGAGTTGTGTTGTTATATCTACTAGTTAAGTGGCTCACGCTTGTAGCAGGTGTTGGTTATGTGATAGTAAAATACATCATTATAGTATCAAATACCAGAGATATATTTTTTAACGTATATAAATCATTATCATAAATTACATTACTATAGTAATCTACATCATATGATTATTAGACATGGCAGCCATCCTACTATATGATCTCGAGAATTGTAAAGATAACCTAAAAACTGTCACGCAAATAACTTGGGCCAAAGAAATATTCCTCCAACAAAATTCCCCTTTATCCTGAACCAGCTAATGCAATTTCCCACCTTTGGCAATTAACTCTGTCGAAAAATGATACCACCTTTAACAGACAACAACTATATGAATGTAGGATGTCATAACTTCAAAGGTAACCTAAAGAGCACCAGCTCACTAGCTCTGGCCATATAAATACTCTTCTGCCAAAATTTCCTTATATCTAAAATCAACAAACCGAAATTTCTTCCTCTAACAATCAACTTCACTAGAAAATCACAATTCTAGCCATATAAATATTCCTTAACTGGATTTAGTATTTAGGTCAAAGAAAGCTGGGCACTCTGCCAGTAAAAAATGTAAAGTTCATTCATAGACAAAGCACTTAGGTTATGAGTGATGGATGCCAGATAAACAATCCACTTAATTAAAGGTGCCCAACAAAGCAATTAATTATGTCTCCTGTAGGTGATATAAGGTGGGAGCAGGAGTAGGAGAGTGAATTGTTAAAAATATGCTATACTTGAGAGTGCTTTAAGAGCGGTGTGTGTAATTATGATAATCTACATAAAAATATACTCTCTTAATCCTAAGTTCTCTGCACCATTTTCTTATTTATTACGTTTTTTACATCTAAAATACCATAATACCCTTCTTTAACTTTCTTGAGAACAGGCCAAAAGTCAAATTTCTCTCTCTCTCTCACGTCCAAAGAAAAGAACAAGCTTTTCTCTTTCTCTTCATTTGTAGCAAAAATTAGAGCTCAGCTCTAACAATTTGTTTTGATGATGATGATTTTGGGGCATGGGTGGCTTTGTTGATGATTGAGATGATCCAGACATGGGTCATTGGACAGAAGAAGATTGGGTAGAAAATGTAAGTGACGATTAGAGATTGGGGTCAATGGCCTTGTCCGAGGAGGTCAAGGTGAGCAAGGACAGAGATTGATTTTGGTGAAAGGTGGTTGAGGTGAGTAGGGAGCAGGGGAATTAGAGGCATAGGAACTAGAGGGAGGCAAGCAAGGGGAATCAGAGGGAGGTGAGTAGGGATAAATAGGAGCAGGATGTGAGGGAATCGAAGGGAGGTGAGCGGGCAAGCAAGGGAAATAGGTGGTCAAGATAGAAAACCAAAGTGGAGAGGCGAGAGAGGAGGATATTCAGGTGAAGAGCAAAGTTGTAAAGGAATATAAAATAGTAGTTCAGTAGGCATTTGAAATGGGGCAGACAATGTGGGATAGAGGGAGTATGAAATAAGTATGAAACTTAATATATAAATTAATTTAGAATAATAATTTGCTATATCATGTAGTGAACATATGGTTCTTTCTAACTATTGTTATTATTTTGGAGATTAAATATTATGAATTCTCTTCTAACCTTACTTTAAATGACTATCGGTTTAAAATATTATATGGGGGATTCAATTGAAAAGAGGCTAGGAGTTTCATGGCTTTTTAGTAGTTGATCCCCTCATCTCATCATCTTCATCTTCGTCTCATCCCCTCTCACATTTATGTTCTTCTCCCGTCTGCTACTCATATCTTTCTCTTATCACATCACCTACTCTCTGTGGTTCACAACTCTTTCTTTCTCTCATCTCATTGCATCTCCCTTTTTTCTCTATAATTTTTTGCACACTTCTTGTGCTCTTTATCCTCCACAAACACCACTGGGTTAACCCACTGCCAGCTCATTGTCAATGCCACTTTTTATGATTGATAATGCTTTCAGCCTCTCTTCCATCTCCTTCCACCATGTCTATGAGCTTCTCATCCTCCTGTACAATTGAACCACTCTAACTCACAATCTAGCCCACCCGTATCATCATTTCAAGTCTAGGCAATCATGAATAGCATATAGAGATAGTACACCCTTGATGCTTTCAATGCCTTGGCCATAAGTTGAAAGGTGAAGCTCCTGGTCACTGGTTGTTTTGAATTGGGAATCCTTAAGACCTAAAACCTAACACCCACGATGCCAACCCCAATCACAGCAATCACCATAATTAAAGTTGATATGAATGAAAATTCACTCTTTTTTGGAACCTGAGGATGATAATTCATGAGCATTGTTGATTGCTCCCAGCAGAAAGCCCTAAGTTCTTTCCACCTCTCTTAAAGAAACAACAAACACAAAATAGACCTCGTGAATAAATGACGTCATTCTCTTATAATAGACCCTAAAACAACAAAAACAAAATAAGAAACCCAAAACATCAATATTTTTTACACTGTTGAATGAATAGTAAAATAGGCTACACCCTTTAATACATAGAAAGAATTTGTTGTGAAAAACCATAAAAATAACATAAAAAATAGTACACTAATAAGTATGAATTTATTTTTTCTAAAAACTTATCTGATATCTAATGTTCAATACTCTTTTCGATTACATTAGGGACAATAGGAACAGTAGATATCATTATAAGAACACTACTTTGAATATAGGGACAATGCTTTGAACATATCATGGAAAGTGTTCTAAGAATAAAAAAATCTCCTACACCTCGATAAAATGGCTTAGCCATTAGGAATATCAGGGCGGAGGTCGTGGTTTGAACTATGCCTCCAAGACTTTCCATTCAATGCCATATATGCTTGTTCGATTACCTTCAGGTCTTGAAAAAGCAAGCATCACATTTTCCCTATATATATATGTACTCTCAATGTTATACACTTGAATAGGTGCTTTTGAGTAACAAAAAATAAATTAAATTAAATTAAATTAAATTATGGGCCTTCTTTACCCTGGAAAACATCAATAGTTGTGATACCTGATTTTAGATCTAGCCTATTTGTCGACAATGCCAGCTACATATTTTGCATATAAACTTGGCACCATTTTTTGGAACCCAAAAAAAATGGAAGGGACCAGACCATACCTAAATACTGATGTTGAATAAAGGGAGATCTAGGCTGACAGCTTAATAAGGGCAAAAAGAATGCCCCTCATGGAAGGCACAAATGGTGGAAAGTCTCACTGTGTGTGATGAATGGGTTGCAACATGTTCATTAAAGACATCTAGATGATCACTAGGACCAAAAGAGCCTCTAGATAAGGCCACCATGGGCGTGAGGCTAAAAGGGGTAATGGCTCCCATATCCTGGCCTCGCAAACTGATCTGCTATTGATCATAACTAGGATAGTAAGTTATGAGGCAAGGAGGGTCTATATCAATAAATGGGCCAGTGTTAATGCCATCTTCAACCATGTTGTTGGACCCCCTTAAATACCGAGGCCCTTTTTTTTGCCTACATAAAGGTCTATTTTCAATGTGTGAAAGGATGAGATGCCAGCTTGGGGGACTAACAAGTTGCCCCTAATTTTGATGGGGTTCATTTTAGGGAATAGAAATGAGGTTCAGCACACTCAAACAATAAAGTTCTAGGTTCTGGGTGTGCCACCTCCTTACAACACCTTGCTAGACTGGCCCACAAGTGCAGTTCCACTTTTTTTCCGATATAAGGTTGCTAACCTTTATTCTTGTAAGCTGATGAAGGGATGTGAGGCTACATGTATTATATGAGGTAGCTTGGAAGGCATATTTCGTGCACCTTCAAGATTCCGGGCCATGAAAGATGCCAAACATGGGCCCTCTGGAGCCTTATAAGGATCCAAATAAAGAGGGCTTTTGAATGAAGGCTATGGCCCTTACTCTAGAGATGGAGATCAAGAATATGGAACTAGCCCCTTGGTGGCAATAGATTAACCTAGTAAGGGAAAAATGGTCCTTGTGGATTTTTGAACGTTAATAAGGATATTTTTGCATGGCCATCAAGTGATGTGACAAGAATAGATCTGGAATTGGCATCCCATAAGCTAGGAATAAGCCCAATGGCTTGCCTCATAAAGAAGAAGAAGAGTATGATGGGCACTGAATGGCAGAAGTTCATTCATGTGGAAGTCCAAAGGCTATTAGAAGTAGGGATCGTCCATGAAGTGCCATATCCTAAATGGATGGCCAATGTCTTCTTAACTCGAAAAAAGAATTGATCTTGGAGAATGTGTGTTGACTACAAGGACCTAAACAAATCCTTCCCCAAGGATATCCTCTACTATCCATTGATTTGGAGGTAGACTTTATGGCTGAGTTTAATAAGCTTTATGGATGCTTTTAGTGCTATCAGTAAATGTTGATAGCATCTGAGGATGAGGAGAAGACTGCCTTCAGCACTAAAAAGAGTCTACTACTACCAAACAATGCCCTTCAGGCTAAAGAGCTTGAAGGCCACACACTAAAAGCTCATGAACAAAATATTCCAAGGCCAGTTGGTAAAGAACATTGAGGTTTACATTGACAATATGATCGTCAAGAGTAAGGCTTTAGAATAATGTATAGATATGCTCAGCTCGGTAAAATGTCTTTAAATTCAAGGAAATATGCAAGCACTTCCTTAACACCCTCAAATGAAAGGGGGCTTTCAAATGGGATGATGAATGTTAAAGGGTTTTTCCAAGTGTTGACACCTAATTTTGTTTGGGCTTTAATTTTTGTTTAGTTTTAGGTTAGAAAATTTAGTTTAGGGGAGCATTTTTGTTTTTAGGGGCAATTTGGCATTTTTTGCCATTTTGTAGCTTAGGAAATTGGTAGGATTATGTGTATTTAGATTATGTTGTCATTTTGTGTTACGAATTTTTAGGAATAACCATCTCTTTTTTTCGGTATAATTTCTGTTTAGTCAAAGATCCTTTTTATTTCATTCATCTAGATCACTAACATAATCCTCTTTTGCATGTTGGTTACTGACAGCAAGCCTCTTATTGTTTGTTTTGTTTGTTTTTTGGTTTATTTGTTTGTTTGGCCTTGTATTAAACTCAGCTATTAAATTTGATTAGGGTACAATTTGGAATATTTATTTGTTTATCAATTCTTTGTTTATTTTTAGAATATTTTAATTTTTATTTTATAATTCATCTTAAAGTTGAAAATACATAATAAATTTTTGAGAATCTATTCTTGGTGGATTTGATAAAATTTTGAGGCAGATTGTTCACTTGAATCTAATTGATCTGATAAGATTCACTGTTTTGAGCAAGATGTTCCTTTCAAATTCTTGGTAGATTTGATAAAGTCTTGAGATTTCATAGACATATAGGATTCCATATCTGGTTGGTTTGAAAAGATTCAAAGTTTGGAATTAAATTAAAAATTAAACATAATGAAATAAAAATTCATAAAATTTATTTTATAAAAAAAGGCATTAAAAGATATAAGAATTTAGGATGAGACAAAATCAAACCCCTATGGTGCCAATTTTTGGGCGCTACAATAAGGTTATTTTAGCGTAACCGAATTACGATATTATAATCTCTTGTATACCATAACAGGTATCCAATCGGCTTAAGTGAAATTGATTAGTGATGGCTCTTAAAAACACTTTGCTACAGTTTGGTGACCCTACTGGGGCCAACTATAGCCATAAAAAGGGTTTGGTTTTTCTCTTTTTCTTTATTTGTTTGTTTCTTACTTATTGATTTGATGCATTTTTTCTTCTTTTTTAGGTTCCAACACTCACACACTTTGACATGCATAATGAGCTCAATACCCAAGCTTACTCAAACAAAGTTTTGCAAAATGCCCAGGTTAGGCTAGTCGCATGAGGCAATACTCTTTATGCTTTCTCTAATCTGTAGTAGTAAGTAGTGTTGCCCGAGTGTAACGATAATCACCCCATGGGATCATGAAAGCTATTACTCAAATTAATCCTTCCTCACATAACCTTTGTGGGTGAGGAATTTGGGCCTTTTCTACTCCAATTAGACTTAGTAAAAAAGATCCGAGAACCAACCCATAACCTATCCTTTAAAAAAACCACTTATGCATTTAGTGGTCATGTTCACTTTGTTAACTTACTTCATATTTCTTTTGTTATCATTTGTTTTATGTTATTAACCTTTTATTATCATTATAGGCATGATATTTAAATGTTTGTCCTTGCCTACTTACACTTGTTATATGTCTCTTACTCTTTATTTTCATGACTTTATATGTGTAATTTGATGATGACCTCATATATCTTTATTGTTTTACTAGTCTGCATCATATATTCATGCATACATGCATCAATCATACATCTAAAATTTGAAATGAACTTTGTTCTTCAAGAAGGGAAAAGATCGGTACTCAACATCAATATTCAACCCAACTTCAAGCAAGACTAATGGTAGAGCAAACACAAGGATGTCTCAATGAGCTCGAGTCAAAGATAGAAAGCATGTAAGGGCAAATGAAGTAGTTAATATAGTTGATCAAAGGGAATGAAGTACAAACCCTAGTCAAAGACATGCAGGATCCTATCTACGCTCCCAGATTCACTCCACAATGGATCTCGGTTCAAGAAAAGCTTTTCCAAGACTTAAATACATTGAAAGTGATATATCTGAGGCATAATCCAGTCTATGAGGAAAATAAGCCATTACCAAAAGAAGAAGATGACACTCAAAAGCTTTCGATCATAGAAAAAAGGCTTCGCTCCATTGAAAGGGGCACCATATTTGGATCACTCTCGGTTGATGATCTTGTTTAGTGCTTGATGTAGTAATTCCCTCAGATTTTAAGTTGCTAGAATTTGAGAAATTTGATGGAATGAGCTCACCACATTCCTATCTCGCGCTCTTTATAAGGAAGAGGCAACTTCTCACCATGGATAAGAAAGTCTAGATTGCTCTTTTTCAAGAAAGTCTCACTAAGTCAGCATTGCATTGGCACATGAATTTGAGTTCCAAAAATGTCAAATCTTGGATTGATCTGGCCAATGCTTTTTTGAACAACTACAAATACATTGAAGAGTTGGCTCATGACTACCAAGTTTTGCAAAATCTTGAGAGGTGACAATAGGAGTCTTTCAAGGAATATGTACAAAGGCAGAGGGACTTAGAAGCACTAGTTCAATCTCATATGGTTGAAAAGGAGATGATCACTTTTTTTGTTCAAACGCTAAAATGGCCATATTATGAAAAGTGGGTTGATATTGCCTTTAATATCACTAATTTTAGCTCCAAGTTAGATCGGACCTAGAGGTCCACACACACTTTTGAATGACATGAAATCCTTTGAGTGAGCTTATATCTTTGAGAGCTTGCCAAAGAAATTTAATAATAAAAATCTCCTAGATTTAATCTAGAATCTAGGGTGTAGTATTTGTTAAATGGATCTTATTATTCTTTTATTTTATGATAAAAAGGTGTCATGTATGCATTTCACTGCCTTTTAATCTATTTCACCTTGCTTGTCAATATACCATCTATTTCACCATTCTTCTCATAAATGAACAATGTGATTCATGGGTGGAAATGGAGCTAATGCAGATTTGATGGTGGTAACTTTAAAAATACTACTTAATCTAATAAGAAGAATCTTAAAATTTGCACCTCAATTTTCATCATAGAAGGCAAAATGAAGCTTGCAAAGAATATCAACATCACGACATGTGGTTTTTGGTTTGCTCTTGGAAAAGATAACCCTAATGATATTAAATGGCTTTGATGATGTCTCATGATGCTCATAGTTATTCAAGTAGAAAATTCCAAAAATGAAAGAAATTTATCCCTTCCATCAAAAGGCAGTAAGGCAAATCCAAAAAAAAAAAAAGGACAAAGAGTAAGCACGAGCAATAAATATCACTTGAGTCATTTGGCTTAACGTAAACTACAAGGAAGGTTACATAGCACATCATATATCAAAATCGTGGCTCATATATCAAAATCGTGGCTTAAAAAAAAAGAAAGAAAGAAAGAAAGAAAAAGATAAGGGCTTGTTAGGCTGTAAATCTCTAACATAGTCTAGGTAAAAGTTAGAGCATAAATGAAAAAAAAAACAAAGGAAAGGAAAAAGAATAAAAAAAAGCTAAGGATTCTAAACTGAAAACTTGCAACGGCAGTTTAGATGATAAAGGTAACCTTCAAAGCAAGTTTCCTTGTGGATTGCAAGAGTTGGGTGGCAATGGAAAAGGTCTAGGTCTTTGGAAAATGTGATAGATTTGGGGTTAGCACCATCAGGTTTACTAAGGCAAGAGGCCCTTCTTTTAGACCATTCAAACTTGTCTTTCCTTTATTACCCATTCAAACTTAATTTTCTTCAACCTAACACTTGCCTCTCGATATCATTTTCATTCATTTAAAAGGTTATCATTTTGAAACCCATTTCTATCTTTTTTGCCTTGTACATTTTGTGTCTTTGAGTTGCAAAGGGAAAGAATAATAGAACATTTTAATAAAATACAAAGATTGTCAAGGACCTTAAACATAGGGAATGAATAAGCACCAGTGCGGCCACTGGTAAAGGAAGGGAACAAAAAGGCATTGATAGTTGAGCTTTTAGATAGTATGGGATCCATGGTGAGGTAAGGAAGAGTTCCAAATAGCTCAAGGAAAATAATCAAAAGAGCTAATATTAAAGAAATCATAGGGTTCACTCATGCATCAAGGTTTACATCATAGTCATCCTAAAAATGCAAAGATTAAGAAGCATGAATCATGAGCATCATTATATCATTTCCATCATGCTTTTATCACAAGTAGGTTTTAATAAAGCTTGGTGGAAACATCTAAGTAGAAATTCAGTCAATGCACATTAAGTGGAGACATTTTTGACAAGGGAAAGAGAGGGAATGTTTCAACTACTTGACATTTGTGAAAGGTTAGAGAGTACAATTTCTCAATGCTATCCGAGGGAATCAAGTTTTATGGGTGAAGTTCACACAAATTAAGATCATTTTATCAATTTCAAGACATATAAGTTAAACCAAGGTTCCAAAAAGAAGGCAATTGATTTCCTCGTAACTTGGGTCAATAAACCAAGGTATTAAATGAGAAAGATTTTTCTACCCTATCACATCTAAAGAAAGGCTAAACTAAGGTTCCAAAGAGAAGGAAATTCTCTTCCTCATAACCTAGGTCAACCTAAGGTTTTAAATGAGAAAGGTATCTTTACATCATCTAATCTGAAGAAAGGCTAAACTGGGGTTTCAAAGAGAAAATAATTCTTTTCCATGTAACTTGAGTTAAATTAATGTTTTAAATGATATAGGTTTCTCTACCCCATAATATCCACTACAAGCCTGAACCAAGTTTTCAAATGCAAAGTAATTCTTTTTCTCATAATGCAGGTTAAATCAACATTTTAAAGAGACATGGTTCTTTACCTCAAAGGAATTTGGAGGTGATAAAGAGACATGGTTCTATACCTCAAGGGTTATCAAAGGTGGAAAAGAGTTATGTTGCTATACCTTAAAGAAATTTAGAAGTGGTAAAAAGATAGAGTTCTCTACCTTAAGGGTCATCAGAGATAATTAAGAGTTAGAGTGCTCCACCTCAAAGGAATTTAGAGATGATAAAGAGAAAGAGTTCTCTACCTCAAGGGTCATCATAGGTGGTAAAAAGTCAGAGTGTTCTACCTTAAAGAAATTTAGAGGTTGTAAAAAGACAAGGTTTTCTACCTCAATGGCAATAAGAGGTGATAAAGTGAAGGTACTCTACCTCTTAAATCATGGTAAAAAAGGGTTCTTTGCCAAAGGTAAAATGAATGAGAAAAGAGTTTCTTTTTTCTATAGAAATATTTTTATGAGGAAAAGGGTAAGGAAGGATTCCTTGACCCCTTAAGAAAAGAGAAAACAATTTTCCTCTTATGTTCAGAAGTAATAGGAAACTTCTTAATGCAAAGGCCAAAAGAGTTCCTAGACCTAATAAACAATGAGGAAAGAGCTTGACACGGCCGTCCTTGGCCCCTGCCCAGGAAGCCTGTGAGAACTGGTCTCACGGTGGTTACAATTGGCTAGTTGTATATGTGCGCGGATTAAATCCCATGATACTAGTTGATTAACCTAGAATATGCAAGATGCATGCTCTTCATGCTTTGACTTGGATCATTAAAAACATAAAGCATTAACTTGGCCAAGTAATTTCTATAGAAAGTAAATACAAATAGCCAAAGCATACAAAATCAACCTTTTGTGTGAATTTATTACACATAACAACTCGTGGGAGCATTCATATATAAAGTGGACTAATGCTCTCACCCAAGAGCAACCCTAGACTTTAGGACTCTTCATAACATAGACTATGGAGGCAACTAAGAGTACTGTATAAACACAAGCCTTTACTGAGATCTTCTTGAACTAACTCCCACCTTGGATGGGAATCCCAATGGTGAGTCTCAAAAGCCTTTGGCCAAGTGCTACTAGGCTCTGCAGCCAAAGGAAGACACTAGTTAGTACTGTTACTTGACCGACAAGTACCTATGTAGACTAGAATCATAGAGATTCTCAAGTGCCGTACCTGTACACACAAAAGATCAATACCGCGATAATCCTCAATGATTATCCGGCCCAACAACTTCAGTCTCTGTACAACATAACTAGGGAGTGAGAACATAACATTCTCAGTAAGCGTCTTCAGTGTACTTGCAAGAAAATTACTAAGGACACCACATATGGTAACATATGTAACCTGCTGTGAGCTCATACAACCTGAGGGTCTGAAATATATACATATAAAACTAGGTCCCTTGAGACCTCTCCTCATCCTTGTCCTTGAACTAAAAGGTGTTGCCTTGTCCTTTAGCAAGTAAAGCTTGCCAGCCTAACTAGTTTTATCTGTATAAATGAGCCTAACCAGTTGAACCTCTCCCATTTATGTTGTACAGGGGAATTATGATGGGACTATTGTACACTAGGCCATAAAGACCTTGTAGACTAGGTGCACTAAGGTTTCCAAATTGAAGCCTCAAATCCAAAGTCTCAACTAGGCTTCTAATGGTACTAAACCTTACACCCACTTATGGTGTTCTATTGGGGCCATAATTTCCTTTAAAACTTGCCTTAACTTTGAGTTAAAAAAACCTTGAAAATGGGCCATTTTAAGTGTTTTTAAAACATGGAGGTGATAGTACTCCCTCTTAGCTTCGTGTGGAATCTTGAATCACCTCAATCGGACACCCGAGCGAAAAGTTATGCTGAAAACAAAATCGGGTGTCAAATGCTGTCTTGGCAATGCGTCGCCACAGTTGTCGACGTTCTGCCAATTTTTTGAGTCTTGGTGACATGTCGTGGGAACTTGTGTGGATTGGCGACACATCGCCAAACCTGCAAAATGCCCAGAAAGTCTCTAGTTTTGCTGCTATGAACTTTGAACACTCTCCAAACATATCAAACATGCATGGATAGCCTTCAAACTTCACATACGTGTAGTACATGTTGCATAGACCACAATAAACCATCACAAGCCTTCCTATGATGCATTATAACATCATTCCAATCAAGCCAAATACACTAGTCCACCATAATTCAACCAAATCCTCTAATTAATACTATATCTAGAATTAGTCAAATTCTTCAAGCAAACTCAAGCCAATAGCATTAATTGAACTTGAAAACATAACTCCCTTACCTCAACTCCAAGTAACAAGCAAAAATCAACCTCCTTTCCACTCAACTAAGTTCCAATAAAAAACATAAGCACTAAACATCAAAACCTTGTTTTCTAACCAAAACCCAAGCTCCAAACTAACCAAATAACATGAATTCAATCAAGAACACATTGGTGACCTCGTAACAAAAATAGGGGATGTGAGAAACACACTTCCAAGCTTCAAAACCATGATTTTATGCTTGAAATGGCCTTCCAAGAGTCTATATACATTTGATGGCTCTTGTTCTCACCAAGAAACTTGGATTCTAAGGTGAATTTGATGGAGAAATGAGAGTGGAGAGGAGGAACACGAAAATTGTGGAAGCCACCCTCACTTTCCCCTTCTTAAACCCTCACTTAACCCACAAGCCACCAAGGTATTAGACTTAAGTCACTTAAGCCCCCATCTTTGGTAACTTAGTTATTCTTGATTAATTCTTATTTATTCCTTCAAGTTTGGGTTAAGGTTGAAAGTTAAGTTATAAAAACTCATTTTAAAACACTAGGGACCACGCTCGGCTATTCAGGATGCAAAATTACCATTTTGCCCCTGAACCTCGTTTAATGTCTTATCTTTCTCAGAACTTAGTGAACTTTGCTAAACTTCTCTATTCTTGCTATGTAAACTTGAATTAAGGTTCTAAACTTAATTTAAGGCACTTTACCTCCTTTAGGAGTGCTTGCTACTAGGAGAGCCATAATAGAGCTTTTCTCCTTATGTTCTTAAATTATATAAGGATTCATATTGTAGAGATAACAAGGAAGGTTCCTTAGCCTCAAAAAGAGAATAAAAAGGTTTTTCTCCTCAACATTTTTAGCAATAAGAAGGTTTTCACCGTCCAAATGGGAGGTCGAACAAAATTTGATAATTGCTTTGCTTGCATCATGTTCCATTAAACATGCAAAGGGGGCAGCTGTTGATACCCAACTTTATTTAGGCTATAATTTTTTTTTAGTTTTAGGTTAGAAAATTTAGTTTAAGGAGCATTTTTGTTTTTAAGGTGTAATTTGATCTTTTTGGTCATTTTATAGCTTAAGAAGTTTGTACTATGTTATCATTCCCTGTTATAAATTGTTTAGAATTTAGAATGGCCATCTAGGGTAAAAATAGGAATTAATTTAGTTTAGGTACTAATTTGATGTTCTAAAGGTCTTTTGGGGTTAGTTTAACTAAAAAGGGGGAGTTTCGATATGAATTGGAGGTTTTTAGAAGCTTCTAGGCAAAATTGGAAACTTTGGGGCCAATCTGTCAACTCTAGAAAGTTTGAGGCAAATTTGATGATTCTATGAAGTTGTGGGAAAATTCCCAAAAATTTTGCATAGTTTAGGGCAAATCTGACAAATCATGGAAGATTTTGGTTGAATTGAAAATTTGTATAAAATTGGGGACCAAAACATTAGGTTGAGAGTTTTATTGGACTTTTTACCATTGCTATCCAAAAAATGCTGCCCGATCATCCTGAAAGCTCCACCACCAAGAGAATCGAGGCTTAACCCGTTGCGAGAACCTTTCTCACCCATTATCCAACCTGATTTCAAAACATTTTGATCCATCAGCCATCTCTTTTCGATATAATTTTTGTTTAGTCCAAGATCCTTTTTATTTTGTTCAACCAGATCACTAACATATTTCTCTTTTGCGGATTGGTCATTGATAGCAAGTCTTTTAATGGTTGCCATGTTTGTTTTGTTTGTTTATTTGTTTGTTTGGCAACGCATTAAACTCAGCTATTAAACTCACATAGCGATACAACTTATAATATTTATTTGTTCGCCAATTTTTTGTTTTCTTTTAGAATAGTTTAATTTTTATCTTATAATACATCTTAAAGTTGAAAATACATAATAAATTTTTAAGAATCCGTTCTCGATGGATTTGATAAAATCTCAGAGTGGATTTTTTATTTGAATTCGATTGGTTTTATAAGACTTTTGGTTTTGAAAAAGATTTTTTTTCAAATTCTTGATGGATTTGATAAAGTCTCGAGATTTTAAAGACGTTTAGGATTCCATATTTGGTGGTCTGGCAAGATTCACAGTTTGGAATTAAATTAAAAATTAAACATAACCAAATAAAAATTCATAAAAGTTATTTTATAAAAGGGAAGGTATTAAAAGAAACAAGAATTTAGGAAGAGATAAAATCAAATCCTCATGGTACCAATTTTCGGGCGTTATAATAAGGTTATCGTAGCATAATGGACTAATTATCTTAAAATCTCTCATAGATCATAACAGGTATCTAATCGATCTAGGTGAAACTGATTGATGGCGGCTCCTAAAAATACGTTGTACACCAAGGCATCAAGGACTATCTACTTGAAGCTGCCTACATTGCAGTAGCCAAAACCTAGAGAGCCTATGTTTTTATACCCTCTAGTGTCCCACATGGTGGTCAGCACTGTGATAGTACAATGGGAAGATTATAGAACTAGAGGTGCACTCTAGTTGCAGTTGGCTAGTTAATTACTTATACCATTTTAAAACTTTTCATGCATCTAGTTATTAACCTACAATGCATTATGCATGCACTTGCTTCAACTTGAATTTCTCTTTAAGGTAAAAAAAAATCAAAAATGTTAAAGGTATTTATAAAACATAACTAAACACAAATCAAAGCATAAAACATGGTGAATTTAACTACAAGCAATTATTGTGCACATGCATCATTATACAAATAAAGACTATGCTTATGCCCGAAAGCAACTTAATAACAAGTCAATATAAGAACATTGTAGGCTAACTAGCATACCTTCGTACACTGAAAAGCTATTGCTTAGATGCAAGCTCTATTATGTCCTTCTTTGTTCAACTAGCCTCTGTAAGGCAACAAATAACTATAGTTAGCAATAAACAACATAACCAACAAAACTAGAATCAATAATGACACACTAAGTGGTTATCTACATGGAAACTACTAGCTTGGCAACTATTCATGGTCACCGACTCCTTACAGATGAAATATGCACTATGACACTGAAGGGAGTAAAAATCTAAAATTCCTAGTAAGGGATTTAGGTACCTATGAAGAAAAATATGAGGACACACGAACACGCGCACACGCACACACACACACACACACACAGATATATAATATATAAAGTCTAATGTGTGCACTTGCAGTTTAAGGACTAATGTACACACATATATTCAAGTCTCTTGGCAACTCACCTCTTCCTAATCTTCACATGAAGGTCACCCTGTTCTAAGCGAGTGCTAGCCTCTAACTCGGTCCTAGCATGTCTTGGCTTACCAATGCCCTAGTGAGCTTAGATCACTAAATAACCTTCCCTTTGTTGTTACACAGATGAACATAGTGGATGTTTTTTGCTTTGAGTTCCAAGGAACTCACTAGGTGTACTAGGCTCCCACATAATGCTTCAAGCAGTTGCCTTACCTATGCCATTATGGTACTAAGCCTCCACCCTTGTTAGGCACACTAGGCTCCCTCTTAGTGCCTTGAGCTACAAGCTCACCTAGGCTTCTAAGTTACTAAGCCTTGCTTGTAATTAGTGTACTAGGCTCCCACAAAGTGCCTTCAGCTCTAAGGCTCACCTAGGTAACCAGTGTACTAAGCCTCTACCTCAACTCTACCTAAGGTGCACTAAGCCTTCACTTGTGCCTCAAGTCATGACTTGCTTAGGCTAGAAGTGAGCTAAGCCTTCACCTTAGTTGCTCTACTACCTACCATTACTTGGTTCATCTTACTAAATAAATGTATAAACTATCCATGGAAGCGCCTAGAAAGTTAGACTAGGGACACAAGGCTCCTAAGCCCCCTTAGGACACCCAAAAGCATACAACAAGTTCACAACACTTACTTCAATATGAATATTTGTTCTCTTATAGGAAGATTCATTCTTTGGTAAAAATATAAAAGTTGTATCCCTTTCCATTAGCTTCATGTGGCTTCCTAAAGCACCTCAATTAGATGCGTAAGTAAAACTTTATGGTAGAAACACTACATGGTGTCAAAGCTGGTAGCTTGGCACTATATGATTACACAAACTATCCAGTACAATCGCACGTAGCTTTTTTGGTCATTTTCCTGACTGAATTACCTTGATGTGATCACGCTATGCAAGGGATGCAATCGTATCACCTCTTACAGCTACTTGTCTTGCTTCCTCATGATATATATGCCTATATGGTGCCTCTATTGGGCCAATTCATGTAGTAACTTTGCCAAAACAAGTTCCATGAACCATATACAAACCATATATATAAATTTAGCACACAAATAACGAAATCCCTTACCTCAATTTTGAATAACAAGCAAGCATCTAGAAATCCAATCAAAATGGGCTCCTCTAGGCTATTCCTATGGTTCCAAGAAAAATCCAACATATAAAGCACCAATTCAAGCTCAACCAAGTTAGAACCAAGCTCATCAAACCTTAAAAAACCAAGAACAACTAAGCATTAAGTAGAACAAAACATATCTAAGCTCTTGAAGCATGAAAAACACCAACCCAAACTCACTGCATAAAATCCTTGCATGGGGAAACTCTTTCAAGCTTGTATACATCATGGTACTTTGATTTTCACCAAAAGTTGAAGGGAAATTGAAGATTTGGCCATGGATTTTAATGGCAGAAGGATAGTTATGGGTTTGAGAGTTTAGAGACAATGAATAATGCCTCTTAAACCCTTCAAAATGGTTTGAAAAGCCTTCCTCTTTTTTTGGTCACACAACTTTTTTAGTTTTTGCAAAGACACCTCATGCCCAAATATTGTCATTGACTTAGGCAATTTTGTCCCAAACTTTAGTCTCTTGTCACTTAGGTAAAAAAGAATGGCTTTTGAGCTTTAAAACAAAACCTATCATCATAGGGTGCAAAATGACCATTTTACTCCCAGTAACACTTAGGTGCCAAAATAATTGAGGCATTTAGCTAAGGATTTTGACTTAGTTAAAAGTCTTACCTGGCCGCTGTAAGCCACTGCCTAGAGGGCATAACATTCTATCTACCTTGGAAAATTTGGTCGTCTAAATTGAATCTCCAAACCTTGAGATGAAACCTTGGATTTGGTGCCAACATATCTTGACCAAACTTACCGAGGGGTTTTGACTCTACAACGACCAACTCAATACTTACATAGCTAACTTGTTTGACTAATGCCTCATGGTACTCAAGTTAGGCCCTCACTTGTATAGGGACTACAGTCAAAGCTACACCTGTGCTAGCACCAAATGACAACCCAAAACAACTGTTCCCTATTCTCCCAATTTTTGCTAGACTTTGGTTAGTCTAAAAGCACCTTAGTACTACTTGTTCTTCAAATACTATGGTATAGTACTTAATTTTCGTAAGCATACAGACATTATTGAAGGATCTCTGATAACTTAAACCTATACCAATAAGTCCAATGACTGACAACTCCTTCCACGCTTCCCTCGGTGCTAAAACCTCATAGTGTAACCTAGCTTAATGAGCACAAACTGGTCCATAATCACTTACACTTAAAAAGGTATTAACCTGGGTCTGGCACCTAACTTTCTTGTACCAAAACCCCTTAATTTGAACTAGTTAAACAAGTACTAGACTTGTCTACTAACTCTCGCATTGATGGTTCTCCACCATATGTTTAACACTAGGCACTCAAGACAACCACTAGACTAGTATGTCACTAGTGTACTATGGTCTTGCCATAATGCACACCTAGCACCCAAGGCATACTTCACTCCATGCTCCACTATACTTTAGCACTCTTCAGAATGAACAATTTATCAAGAATTGTAAGTCTTGGTGCACCCTAGAGTACAAGTCTTCAATGCTCTCACTAGACAACCTTTAGGCATTAAGCGTCCTAGTGCACTAAGAAAGACATATGCATTATTTGAGCACGGTAATCCTATTACCTTCACTACTTTAGAGTTTTTTACACTTGTATTCCTACCAGGGAAAATTCCCATACTTCAAGTGTCGAAACCTCCAAGTAGCTAGTAGTCCATGAGCCTATCCGTGTCTCTTCAGTTCAAGGCTCCTAGCACCCAGTGATAAGGATACCAATATGCTATTTGAACCAAGGTGTTGAAGATTTAACTACTCCACTTTGAGTATCCTTGGTGCATGAAGCCAACACATTAAGTCCACTTCTTAACCAGTACTTAGAGCATTGATAACTACTTATGTCAGGATTATCTTCCTGTACGTGTACTTTGCACATTGCTTTTTGGCCACCAACACTTACCCAATGCTTGCGGTATCACTGGTGTTCTTGTCCAAGTCATAATGTAATACTTGACCTTGGGTCATCCTAGGTATCCTTGGCTTAGAAGCTGACTAGACAACTCAACCCTACCACTAGGCTCCAATGTGCCTATGATATTGTTCTTCTCATTAGGCCTCTCAGCCTGACAATACTACCAAAACCTTGACACCTCCTATAAGCATTAATTACTTGGTCTACCAATGATCATAGAAGGACCGCTATCACATCTTTGACCAACTACCATACCATGAATTACATCATGCTGTCGTCACATCTAGATGATGCGTAGTTGTGATCAATCGCAATGACCTAGGTTTCTTAGGTGGGAGAACTGACTTTATTACTTAACTTAATTCACTGTTGGGATATGGGTAGCGATAAAAAGCTCATTGAGTGGCTCATATGCTATGACTCCATATAGTGCATTAAAGTGTTCCCTATGCATTTTAGGATAGGTTTTATCGCTTTCAGTCGTGAGCCTTATTCACTAGCCCATTGTCTAATCTCGTAAGTCACCGGCCCTTTTTTATACAGCTTAAGGGTCTAGTGAAACTTACCCTTACTTTAGGGTCTCAACTAGCTTAACCCAACCTTATTTAACTAAGGTTTTAACCCTTGACTTTCCTCTACTCCAGTGAATGGCAACAACTACCAGAGTCACCACACAACCACTTGAGCACATTATATCAATACTAGGCTTGGGATTTTAAACCACCAAGTGAATCACATGGCTAGGTAGGAGATTTCTTTATGACTATTTCAAGTTATTTCTTCACTGGTCATAGTGAACTTTTCCTCATGGGGCGTACAACACTTTAACCTGAAGTGCTAAAAGGAAGCCTTTTCTTTTCTGGCACCACTCAGTCGTTCGTGACCTATGTTTCAATTTTCCACAACCATACAAGCACTAAAAATGATAGACAACTGCAACAACTTCCTTAGCTTTATTTAGGACTTAGCCCCTCACCTATTCAGCCAACCTCACTAACTGAGTCTTTTTCCTTTCACAAGCCATTTTGCTAGCCCTTCATCACAATTATCCTTGGGATGATGACTAAGTGTCACTAGCTATCCTTTGATCTATAGTAGTCATTCTTATTGTTCAACTTCCCTTGCTACCACCTGATAGCCCAGATGAATGTTTAGCAACCATCTTACTCTACTAACTATAAACTAGGGCATGCAACTAACGAATGAATTACCTTATTCATTCACTTCCTCCTAGTTAAGTTTCTTACTCCTTCCTTCACTTATAACTTCCAACTCCATTTCACTATTATAAATAAAAAAATTACCTATTTACCTTCACAGACTGCTCTATTGCTTAGCTACCTAAAGAACTCATCCAATTATATAGCTAGCTATTGTTATCAACTAGGCCAACCAAAACTAATTCATGATAGAATGTAGCTTATGGAACCTTAGGACACTTCCAATCTAAGCATTCAAGCCTTTACTTGTGTTGTTTTATGCATTAGCAAGGGGGCATAGAGCCCTGGCTATTGCCCCAACACTTAATGCATCTTTTGGTTCTAATGTACTTGGGTTAACCCTTAGCCATAATTAAGAAAACTACTCAATAGGCTAAGAAAACTATGCCAGTAAACTGATGCAAGAATCATCGATAAGAAATTAAACTACTAGTGAAAGGTTAGGAACTTACCTCGTACTAGCCTAGACCTATCCGTGAGTTTACTATGGCTACCCGTCAAGTATGACGCCTACATGGTGGTTAATTAGCCTAACCTTTTAACTCACTAAAGTAAAAACCTAAACAATTTCTCTAGTGCATTCAGTCGACTCCCTGTGGCAATGGCTATTGGGAACTTGTTTTTAGGCCAGCATGACTTAACCAAGCCCATGGTTAACACTAGTCTAATGACTAGTTAGACTAATAATAATAGTAGTCTCCTAGGTGTGAGGCATAAAACTAGGAACTTTTTGCACCATGGCATAAGCCCGTCTTCATCATGTTCCCTTCTCAATCTTTGGCCAGTTACCACATTATGGATACGTTGCCTTTACTCTTATTAGGTTGGGTAGCCAACCTCCACCACGCCACTTCATGTGTTTGACTCATTTAAGTCACTTTTGAGAGCTCATGCTTTACAGAGCTCATGCTTTACAGAGCCAATTGTCGGTAACTCCATGTCATTACTCACCGAGAACCCCTACAACACTAGCTTAATGCCTTTATGGTTTCTGCCATAAGCTCCTACTCTCATAGAAAACAGTATGAAAGTTGCTCCTCAAATCTGCTACGTAACCTACTTGACCAAGAGTTCTTTATCTTGGTTAGCATATCCTCATCTTATTTCAAAGTAGCCTAGCCCATCCAAGGATGATGTGTTTAACTTTTGAAACTATGGGTTGCTCCCAACCTTAGAGGTCTCACATCTCCAGGTCCTACAGATCATGTCACTTACCTCGTTTTGTGGTCCTGAAAGCTTTCCTTAAGATGGTGGTCATATCCCACTAATTGCAGCAAGGTGTCGCCCCTACTTTAGGACAAGTCAAACTCTTAGCCCTAATATTGCCAAAACTAGACCACTAGGCTTCGTTCCCAGACCTTTACTGCCTGAAACTACACTTGACCTAGTTCCCACCATTAGGACCTACAACCAAAGGCAGACAATACACACAAAATATTCAAACTACCGATAAGTGCTAACTATCCAAGTACAAGGACAACATCTTGATCTTAGTCTCCTAAGCCTCAAATGACTCCTAATCTAGTACAGAGCCTTGCTCTGATACCGCCTATAATGACCCTACCCTGAATGAGGTCCTCCTAAAAAGATTATGGAACCGGAGTCCCACTCTAGTTGTATTTGGCTAGCTAATTACTTGTCCCATTTTAAAGCCTCTCATGCATCTAGTTATTAACCTACAATGCATTATGCTTGCACTTGCTTCAACTAGAATTTCTCTTTAAGAAAACAAATAAAAAATGTTGCCAGCATTTATAAATATAACTAAAACACAAGTCAAATCATAAAACATGGCATATTTAACTACAAGTAATAACTGTGCATGTTCATCATTATACAAATAAAGACTATACACATGCCCAAAAATAATTTAAATGACTACTCGATGTTGGAAGATCAGAGGCTAATTAGCATAAATTTGTACACCAAAAATCTACTATTGAGATCCAAGCCCCATTGTGTCATTTCTCAAGCGTTTAGCCTCTATAAGGCCATAAACAACTATAGCTAGTAATAAACAACATAACTAGAAAAACTAGAATCAATAACGATTAATTAGTTGATTATCTACACACAAAAAAACTAGCTCAGCAACCTTTCATGGTCACTAGTCTTTTACACAGGAAATATGTACAACACTAAAAAAAAATAAGAATTCGAAGATTCTTAGTAAAAGATTCAAGTACTTGCAAAGAAAAAACTGAGAACACACACACACACATATACAATATATGAAGTATGCTGCACGTGCTTGCAGTCTGAGGGCTAACATATGTGCTTATATTTGAGTCCTTTGGGACATATCTCCCTTGTCCTTGCACGAACGTCACCCTGTGCATAGCAAAGTTCTAGCCCCTAATTCACCTATAGTAAGCCTTGGCTCATCAACGCCCAGTGACCTTGTCTCCCTAAAAAGCCTTCCCTTTGTTGTTGCATAGGTGAACATGGTGGATGCTTCTTGCTTGAGTTCCAAAGAACTCACTAGGTTTACTAGGCTCCTGCAAATGCCTTGAATAGTTGCCTTGCCAATAATCGATGTACTACATTCCCACAAAGTGCCTTAAGGTCTAAAGCTCACCTAGGTTAATAGTGTTGGGTTTTGGGAGCCAAACAGCGCAGCGGAATTTAACTGAAACCCTCCATGATCCAAGTGAAAATGGGGTAAATCGGGTGTTCGAAAATTTCATACCTAATTTTTGGTTGAGATCTCTCACTCAACTATAGAGTTGAATCACAAAACTTGAACAGTTGACGTGTTCAAGCTCTCTATGGTATCCACACGAGCCTCTCAGGATCACCACGCTTCCACCACGTCCCGGCAGATGCGTTTCTCTTGCGCTCGCAGTGCTAGCTTGCGTCCTCCAAGGAATTGCAAGAGAAGAGTGTGGCTGTCCTTTTGGGAGGCTAGGGCAAGGAGATCTGTGAATTTCTCACTAGAAGTTGTATTTATAGTGAGACTCAACTTCCAGGCCTAATGGGTTTCAAAGCCCTGATCCAATTAGGCTTTAATTTCGGGCTTAATAATGGCTCAACTATTGGGCTCATTATTAATACGAAATTATTGTGAAACCATAACCCAAATAATTAGCCCATCCACTCTAATGATCCAAATAGCTCTATGTGTGCGACCCAATAGGCTCTTACCACGTTGGCAATGATCATAAATCACATTTATGATCATAAGCAATGAGCGGTGTCTAGCAACACATCATTGCTATCCAAGTGACAAGATTGTCGATGATTCGACTAAACCTTTATGATCATCACCAATATATGCCATTGTCCCTTTGTCCAAGATATCAAGACTAAGCACGAGACATGGAATGTGTCACTCTCGTATAGCCCAATCTTTGGTTTCTTGATTACCGAGTAGACTAACTTAAACTGATGACATTGATCTCGTATATCAACTCATCCGAGCATGGCCATGCATTTTTCTAAGTCTTACTCTATCAAGGGGCCCGAAGATATCACTCCCGTTACATAGGAGGGACAAATCCCATCTTGATCATACAAATCCCTCCGCATGATATGTGACATACCCAATGACCTCCTTCAAGTTCACTCAGTTACGAGCAACAAAGGAAAGTATCAAAGTATGTGACTCACATGTAGGGAACCTTGATGATCTTAGGTCGAAGGACTACATATACCATGATCACTATGAGAATCACTTATGACACTCATATAACGATCCATGTAGTGTTCTCATTGTGGGTCGGTCCAGTACACAAGTTCTCCAACTTGTACCCATATGTAGACTACATATCTCATATTAGTCTCCACATATGCTAGTCATTATGTATTATTGCAACCCGCTCCACAATAATACTAGACCAGGGACATTTAAGAATATCATTATTCTAGGGTTACAATTATGTTTATTACGTTATGCAGAAACAGAACAACAAACATAATTGCTGGATTAATGCCTTAATAAAATATCATGACTCAATGTGCAAAAAAACAATCATCTCATGATTGGCTTTTTGGGCACAACACTAACAAATAGTGTACTAAGCCTCCACCTCAACCCTACCTAAGGTGCACTAGGCCTTAACTTGCTCCTTAATTCATGAATTACCTAGTCTACAAGTGCACTAAGCCTTCACTTTAGCTGCTTAATTACTGACCATTGCTTGGTTAACCCTACTAAGTAAATGTATAGAATATCCATGGAAGCACCTAGCAAGTTAAACTAAGGTTGTAAGGCCTTCAAGCCCCTTAGGACATCAATAAACATGCCATAAGTTCATAGCACTTACTTCAATATGAAAATTTGTTCTCTTTTAGGTAGATTCAGGCTTCAATAAAAGCATGAAAGTTCTAGCCCATTTTTTTTTATCTTCATGTGGGCTTTTAAATTGCCTCAGTTAGATGGATGAGTAAAAAACTATGGCAAAAATACTACAAGGTATCAAAGCTGGCAGCTTGGCGTGATGCGATAGCACTCACACGTAGTTTTTCTAGTCATTTTCCTCACTAAATCAACTCAATGTGATCACACTATATAATGGATGTGAATGCATCACCTTCTGTAGCAATTTTCCATGCTTCCTTATAATATCTATGCTTATAGGTTGCCTTCCTTGGGCTAATTCTTGCGCTAACTTGCTAAAACAAGCTCCATGGATCATATATAGGCCTCATACATCAATTTAGAACACAAATAACTAAATCCCTTGCCTAAGTTTTGAAGAGCAAGCAAGCATCAAGTAATCCAATCAAAATGGGATCCTTTTGGGTGTTCTTATGATTTGAAGCAAAATCCAACATATAAGGCACCAATTCAAGCTCAACCAAGCTCGACCCAACAACCTCAGGAAACCAAGAACAACTAAGAATTAACTAGGACAAAATGTACCTAAGCTCTTCAAGCATGGAAAGCGGCAGCCCAAGCTCACCACATAAAATCCGTGCAAGATAAAGCTCTTTCAAGCTTTTATATCTCATGGTACTTTGATTTCCATCAAGAGTTGAAGGTAAATCGAAGATTAGGTCATGGATTTTGATAAGAGAGGGAGAGCTATAGATTTGAAAGGTTAGAGACAATGGATAGTGCCTCTCAAACCCTTCAAAATTGCCTAAAAAGTCTTCCTCCCTGATTTGGCCACACAATTGATCATTCATGGAAGCGGTAAGTGTTTTTTCCCCCAACAATAATCACCAAGAATTTGAGCATCCATCGACCTCAGGAAGCACCCCACCATGCTTGCAAACTCTGACATGCTTTTCTCCCTTCATGTCTCCTTGCAACATCCCCCTCCTTGCTGATTTAATAAGGGCTGGTTGAATGGGTTTCAAGCTCCACCACGAACAAAAAGCAAAATTGACCTAGTTAGACCTAAAACTTTAACATCAAGTTAGACCAGTGATGAACTTATAATTGTTAATTTTATTTCTCTTATATCTTATATGTTTTAATGTGTTTTGAACCTTAAAGATCTACTTTGAGTATGTTTTATAGCTTAGAGCACATCTCAACTCAATTGATTAAAAGTGGATTTAATTTGTAATTTTACAAATTTTAATTAGGTTGTGTTCTTTTAGGATTTTGATAAATTGGCGATGTTCCAATAGAAAAATCATATCTTGAGCTACAGAAATCAAAAGGAATTGATTATTGATTCATTGGAAAGCCAACATCTTGAGCTACAAATCATATGTATACTATGAAACCTCGTTCCCACGTTAAGGGGGTCAAATTTAGCTTCAAAGTCACAATTTGTGCATCATCATTGGTTCATAAGCAGTTTTGGTATTTTGGGCATATCTTTGGCTTTAGATGTCTGTTTTATGTGATTCTTGTGTCATTTTGAAGCTAAGAAAGAGCTATACAACTTTCATGATTTGGGTTTTGAAGATAGTGGCCACATCAAGGTTGAATTTTAGCTTGAATTTGCTACTGATGTTCTGGAGCATTTCACAACTTTGAAACCAGTTTTGATGTGGATTAATTCCAAAGGCCTGTAAACCATGTGATAGAAAATTTTAGCTTAAAGATTTGGGAGTTTTCATTCTTTTTCTCTTTTAGGTTGGTTTTTATAAGAATTGGAGCAACAACAGCATGGCTCTCTCTCCAGCAGCTGTTGAATAGGGCTTGTCTCTTTTCTTGTTTCTTTTCTTTTCTTTTTAGTAATTTTTTATGGCCATGTTCAGCTAATTTATTTCATTCTTGGTTGAAGTAGACTGAAACCCTAAATTCTTCAGTACTATGAAATAAAATTTTTTTATTCATTCAATTAATACTTTGAGTATTAGATGTTCTTCTATGATTAATTTAATGATTATTTTGTTATATGCTAGGAGGCTTACTAGTTATTCGAATTCAATCTATTGTTGGGTTAGAAATCAAATCCATAATTGTTTGGTTTCTTTAATATGTGAAGTAACTAAGGTTTATTAATTTGCTGCGTTAGAAATCATTAGGTCTTAGGGAGAACATTCAGCTAAATTAAATGCAATCTTTTGTGTTTGTGTTATTTAGTTTGATCAATATCTCTTGTTTTTAATGCAATTGTTAAATTTAATCAAAACACTTGTTTTAGGTTGTTTAGCAGTCAGGATTAATTAGATCTCTTGTTTTTTGATTAACTACGATTAAGGAGAGGAGGTAAGAGAATAGCTCTAATGATGAATATTTAAAGTCTTGATTGATCTATCTATACATCGATGACCAGTTGTAGGAATTCGATGATGGATGTTGACTGATGCCAAGGTTTGCATTCTTGATTGTTGTGTTGATTTCTTAGTTGATAGGTTTTTTCATTTTTGTTCTCTAATTATTTTTAATTTTATTGTTGATTGCAAACAATCCCCCTCATTTTTTTTTTGGTTTTCTGACAAAAAGCTTTCAGGTAAAAAATTTTTTCTTAGGATTCGACCTGGTTGTCACTGCTATAGTACAAATTTATTTATTTTGAGTTGTTAATAAGATTGGAATTATTTTTTTCAGTTTCAACGAAAGACCAAAAATTTGGCGCTGTTCCTAGGGATATTTATTTTTCTATTTAAGTTTATTTTTTTTTTCTTTCTTAGTAAATTGACTTATGCCAAAATTTTCTTGTACTGATGAATTAATGTTTGGTTCAAAGATCAAGAAGACAGCAAAAGTGAACAAGAAAGCAAAAAGGCAAGCAATCAATCTTACAACTTCAACATCTGTGAACAGCGACTTAGAAAGTGAAGAAAAAGCAATTGTTATTGTAGAGATGGCAACACAAAGAACATTAAGGGAGCTGGCAACTCCTGACCTTGTCCAGCAACCCTTATGCATCGATTTTCTTGATATTTAGGTAGCTTTTGAATTAAAATCTGGATTGATTCATTTATTGCCTACCTTATGTGGACTTGCAGGTGAGGACCCCCACAAACACTTGAAGAAATTTCATATAGTCTGCTCAACCATGAAGCCACAAGGAGTTACCGAAGAATAGATTAAGCTAAGAGCATTCCCGTTCTTGTTGGTGGATAAAGCAAAGGACTGGTTGTACTACCTTCTCTCTAGTTCAATCAAAACTTGGAATGTCTTAAAGAGAAAAATTTTAGAGAAAGTCTTTCCAGCTTTAAGAGCTAAACTATTTAGAAGGAAATCAGTGGGATTCATCACTACAATAGAGAAAGCATATATGAGTACTAGGAGAGATTCAACCAACTATGTGCTAATTGCACACACGACCAGATTTCCTATGAATTAATTTTTGTTCTCTGATTATTTTTAATTTTATTGTTGATTGCAAACAATCCTCCCCAATCTTTTATTTCAGTTTTTTGATAGGAAGCTTTTGGTTAAAAAAATTTTTCTTGGGATTTGACCTGGTTTTTACTGTTATAGTGCAAATTTACTTATTTTGGGATGTTAGTGAAATCAAAATTATTTTTTACAGTGATGATCGACAAAAAATTTGGCACTGTTGCCGGGACGATTTCTTTTTCTGTTAAAGTTTCCTTTGTTTTTCTTTTTCTTTTTCATAGTAAATAGACTTATGCCAAGATCTTCTCATATAAGTGAATTAGTGTTTGATTCAGAAATCGAAAAGACGGCAAAGGGGAAAAGAAAAGTAAAGAGGCATGCGGTCAATCTTACAACTTCGACATCTACAAACAGTGACTTAGAAAGCGAAGAAGAAGCAGTTGTTATTGTAGAGATGGCAACACAAAGAACAGTAAGAGAGTTGGCAACTCCCGAGGTTGTCCAGCAACCCCTGTGCATTGATTTTCCTAATATTGAGGTAGCTTTTGAATTAAAATTTGGATTGATTCATTTATTGCCTACCTTTCGTGGACTTGCAGGTAAGGACTCCCACAGACACTTGCAAGAATTTTATTTAGTCAGCTTGATTGTGAAGCCATAGGGAGTTACTAAACAACAGATTAAGCTAAGAGTCTTCCCATTCTAGTTGGCCGACAAGGCAAAGGACTGGTTGTACTACCTTCCATTTGGCTCAATTAGAACCTGGAACGACTTAAAGAGAAAATTTTTAGAGACGTTCTTTCCAGCTTTAGGAGTTGAACTATTCGGATAGAAATTAGCAGGATTCGTCAGTACAATGGGAAAAGCCTATATGAGTACTAGGAGAGATTCAACCAATTATGTGCTAGTTGCCCACATTACTAGATTTCTGACCAATTGTTCGTGCAGTGCTCCTACAAAAGGACTACTATTCATGGATCGGAGTATGTTAGAGGCTACAAGAGAGGAGTGGCTTGTCAGATTTATAAGTTGGGGGTAAAATTTTTAAGGGACATGGGAAGGATGGCAAAGTTAGACATTTTTTATTTTCTTTTATAAAGGTGTTAATGTTGGAGGGGGTAAGTGTAAGTTTCTGAAATATAGGGACATAACTATAAATTCGACCAAACCTTTAGGGGTTTTTGGTAATTTTCTCTTTTACATACTTACCTAATTTGCTAATTGAAACTAATTAAGGCATTTAGCGAGGGATTTTGACTTAATTAAAAGTCTTACCTACCTGATGTGAACCCATTACCAATAGGGCTGTAACAAAGGCCTTATTTTGAGATACATACCACTAGGGTAAGAACCGATCGGCCCTTCTAAAAAACCCCTAAAAGCTACATCATTGACAATGATTGGCAAAATGATGCATCAAAATTGAGTGAATTTGATATCCATTATGAGCCCTATACAACTTTTAACATAAGAGCCTTGGTAGAGATGCCCTATGACTTGGTCAAAGCAAGCTAACTTCCGGACCCCAAGCCTAAATGGTAGCTGTTAATAGATAGGGGGACTTCGTAGATGGAAGCAGCTAGGAAAATTAGGTTTGGTTTTCCCGTGACCAACAATGTAGCTAAGTATACGGTCCCAAGTCGCTTGATACAGCATGGCACCGCAGGTTAGGGTTAGGGACCTAGTCTTGCATTGTGACTCTCAGATCGTAGTCTAGTACGCCACCGGCTTATGTGGCACCGAGGATCCTATACTTGATAAATATCTAGCTATTGTGAAAGAATTTATCTCAAATTTCAATACTATGCAGGTTTGCAAGAAACCTTAGGCATTGAACATACAAGTAGATGCTCTGTCCAAAAAGTAACAGAGGCTCTCAAGAAAACCTTAAGATTCCCTTTAAAGAACTCTGGAGATCAAGGACAGTGCAGAGGATGATTTGTGAAAGCCCATCCAACAATTAATATGGACAAGTGCATGTCTAGAATGACTTGCAAGATAAAGGTGGTTGGATTCACTTTGATCACGGGAAGCTGTACCAACAAGGGTATAGAACTCCTCTAGAGAAATGCTTGTCAACAGAGGAACAACAGCAAGTCTTCACTAAAATGCGTGAAGGATGTGGTGAATCCCATTTAGGATATGATTCTTTAGCACACAAAGGACTTTGGCGATGGTACTTCTAGCCCACGCTTCAACAAGATGGCATAGAATAAGTGAAGAAATGCCATTCCGACTACCTAAATGCCAAAGTGCATAGATTGCCACTAGAAAACATTAAGCCCTCACATTACCCTTGTCTATTCGTACTATGAGGGATCGACTTGGTAGGTTCATTCCCCTTGGCTCAAGAAGAGTGAAGTACTACATTGTGGCTGATGATTAATTCATTAAGTTGCTAGAGGCAGGGTCCTTGGCATCCATCACCATGACCCACATCCAAAAATTCACATGAAGGTCCATCATCTACCTGTTTGGATGTCTTTAAGTCTTGGTGGCTGACAACTAGAAACAATTATGATGTGCTTTGCTCAAAATGGAGTATCAAGAAATACTTTATACCAGTGTATCACCCCAGTTGACCAGCCAGTAAAAGTCACCTATTGCATCATCAAGGATGACCTCAAGAAAAGGCTGTCAAATGCCAAAGAGAGATGGCTAAGCGACCTATCTTCTGTCCTTTGCGACTATCAGACCACATGCTGAGATGCTACAGGGGAGACCCCATTCTCTCTTGCAAATGGTATGAAGGCCTTCATCCTTGGTTGGATAAGCTTCCAAGGCTGTGCATGAGAGTGTTTGACAGGATACCTTGATAAGTTAGTTGAAATTGAATATAGGAAAATTCAATATTAATATTGATGAGGCTTATTGGTTGCTCCTTTACCATTGATGTTGGCAAAGTGGTGAGCGATGGTTATTTCATGGCTTTATATGGTTTTCATTTTTGGATCTGTCATACACAAAAAGTCCTTGGCAGGTTGGCAAGCTTTACGTAAGGCTACAACATGTGGTTAGAGGGATATTATTGGCAAGCTTCTAAGGGGTTGAATGGTATACATGTCTTGGCCTACCCAATTCAACTAGCAAAGGCAAGAAACCGTCCCAATTAAAGCTGAGGTTTAAGGCGTGGGGGAGGCACTTCTAGGCATACACATGCCAATAAGTTATCCATATGAAGCTTGATGAGACAGACAACTTTCCCCCAAACTTTCCTTATAACTCTTACCTTAAACATATACTTGTTCATACTTCTCATTAACAAAAAAAAAGAAAAATTCAATGATATACATGTCTAGTAATTTTATATTTTTTTCTTCTAAAAAAATTTCATTTAAAAGTCAATGATATACATGTCTAATAATTAGTTAAATAAAATTACTGGAGAACATTAAAGTTCTTTGCCCAGTATAAGAGAGAATGTCACTTACTGTTCACTAAGTGTTGAAAAATATTTCATTATTTATTTTGGATATTTATTCCTATAAATTAATAAATTTTGATAATACTTAAAAAAAAACACATTTTTTCATATGCCAAATCATCATTGTCATAATTAATTAACCAAGTAGCCTAAATTCCTAGCCTCACTGGGGCCTATCGGATTAAAATTCAGGAACCGCGTCCTATAACCCAAAACCGTAAGAAACTAGGACACAAATCCTCAAAGATGTTGGTTTCAAACATACTTTGCTTACAAGGAATCCCAGAGCCCTATTTAAACTTCCGTCCTCCACTATTCCCTTCCAGTCTCTGTTTCAATTCCTTCCTTCGACTCAGACCATCGCCATGTCCGCCATGGATTCTTCCTCCTATGACTACGAGCTCAGCTACGTCCGCAACCCCACACAACAACCAAACCCGACAAGAACCCAATTTGATTTCTTCAAACCGCCTGCTTTCCTCGCCGTCTGGTGCTGTCTGAGGACGAAGACACTCTCAATTCCTTGTCTTCTTTCCTTGCAAGCATCAGCCAAGACGAAGTCTTCTTGGGAGAGCTCATGTTAGATGTCTTTACTTTTGCCTGTGAGATGGACAGCGACCCAGTTAATCACCGGTATGAAACCGTAGAAATGGTTATCAATGTTTGGTTTTCCACACCTCACCGTGAATCGTCAGGAATCGATCATCGAAATCATCTTGTTGCTCCAGTAGTCCGGCAAGTGAGTTGTCGATCCAATCTTTGAAGAGGGTTCAATCGAGTAGGTTTGGGATGGATTGCTTGCCCGCCAAGAAATATCCCGAAGTCTGAACAATTTTGTAACAGTTCTTTGCTTTACACGTGTGTTTGATGAAATAGAGAACAATTCTTCTATGAGACTTGCAAGAAAAGTTTTTCATGATAAAGCATTTAACTTTTCCTGCTTGAAGTAGATTAGAGATCAATGAATTTCTGAATTTTCTAGTTATTTGATCAGGTTATTCTGTAGTGAGGTTAAATTTTTTCACTCTATCGTGAAGTTACATTGTCTACAACCGTTAACATAGCAACTAATAAATGACCCTTATCTGAAAGGCCAGAGGATCAACAAAACTGAGCAATACTTTAGGTTCATGTAGCACCAAAATACCAGAAAATTCAATTAACAGTTACTATATGATAAATCTTAGGCTCCTAAACGCAAAAGTTAATTTTGAAAAGGATCTTTGAATTAAGCAAACTGCCAATCACTATTGTGTCAGTCTAAATGCCGTTTGCTTTAACTCACTCTTAATCAGACCAATAAAAGAAACAGCTACATTCAAAGCATTGACAGAAGCTAATGTACTCAAGTTGCTTGGCGAGAACAGTTTTCGATTTCCACCGGCTAAATCTGATATGCCACGAAAGGCAATGCAGGGTACTCCATTGGAGACACACGTCTGTAGAAAACGTGCAACAGAAAGACGCATTAGACTTGCAAGAACATTTAATTACACTTCATACTGATGTATATAGTGTTTTCAACCATTCATTTACCATAACAACTGCAGCAGTCTCCTTATCCGCCATTGACACATTAAAATGCTTAACTAGATATTCCCTGTAAGCTGCATTGTCAAGAAAGATATCCGCACTACAACCCTTGAGTCCATACACAATTTTGGGTCTCTCAGGTAGGCAAAAGTCGTTTTATCCATTGCTGCAAGTTCAGATTCTGCAATAACACGGAAGACAAATGTGAAGTTGTAGAAGAATGAAAGAAAATGATATGAACTATTGCAACATAGAAGGCAAATAAAAGGAGACTGACTTTAAGCTGCAGGGCTATATTGAGCCAATTTGCGTCTAGGGGAAGCCAAAACGTCTCCTGCATAGGCTTCCCAGGAGCATGGAGTTGCTGCGGCATGAACTCTATCTCTGCTAGCAAGTTCTGTCCCTTTCGGGGAACATTAAACGCCCCAAAGTACAATGTAGGTGACCTCCCCTCCTTTGAGTTGAACTCCTGTCAACTTTCAGATAATGAGTTGAAGGAACTTGAGATCACAATCCAGATTATACAAATTTGCAGTACCTTCCATCTCCAAGAGCCAGTCATTGCAGCTGAGTCCATGACATTAACATCACCAACGGATAACGAATTGTTGGTGCTTCCAGCTGTACCATAGTGAACGATGACTTGAACGTCAAAGACATCGATGAGGAGTTGCACAGTCATGGCTGCATTGATCTATAATCCACAGCAAAAGCAAACCTAATGAGAAAAATTTGAATCTAGCCACACTTTGAAGTCTAAAGTGTAATGTATCAAGGGGGAAGCTCACACTTTATTCTCCTGTCATCACATAAACCACTGCCACCTCATTAATCTTCCCAACATGGAATCTTCTTCCTGAACAAACAAGTGACTTGGTTCAAGTTTGTGAGAAAGACAATGACCTGCCAAATCCCAAAAGAAATGCACGTTGGGGATGCCCCAAAATGATTGCTTGAGAAAGATAACAGCTTGCCAAAAAAGATTTGAACTTTTCTGATTACAGAACACTAACGTCATTTTAGGATGTTCCAAAATAATCAGTGCTAGAGAAGGACAACTAATTGCTAAAAGAAATGAACTTTTTGACTTTTCAACTTTACCTCAGAAAAAATTGCATAAACTTTTGTGCATTTCATATACACTCATCTCAAGTGCCAGCCCTGATGAAAATGCCAAAAAGTAAAGTGGAATTGCTTACAACTTATAAGTTCCAAGTCAGAGTTGGTCAAATGAGCTAACCTGCCAAGTCAAGCCAAGGGACTTCTGCATCAGGAATAAAGAAACCAGAAGATTGGAGACCAAGTTGTTCTGCAGAATAAGCCATAACCAGGCCAATGAAAGGCCCTGCCTTCTGCTTCACTCTCTCCGCCACTCTGCGCATTGTGTCATCCACAGTTGCACTAATAATAATTGAATGGTTCCTGTTGGACAAAACTTAGAGTCGATTCTCTCTATTGGTTTGTAGATATCTTATGGCTTATAATTACTAGAATGAATACTGTCATCAGGAAAAAAATGATGTGGCTATTTCACATTATAATTACAGATATTGTTCTTACAATAAAAAAAATGCTAGAATTTCTAATGTTTTTATAAAATTTTCATTTGCTAAATGATGCAGTAGAACATGATTTGGTAAAGAATTCCTTGTAGACTCCCTCGAATTGAAGTTGTCAACTAAGACACATCTATTAGTAACAGAACATTTTGTAAAAACTCTTAAAACAAGTAGCAATTTTTTGGCAATATCCAGCAGGAATTATTGGATAAGTGCTTTCTGTTGTTGTTGTTGTTGTTGTTCTTATTATTATTATTATTATTATTATTATTATTATTATCATCATCATCAGCATCTCCATCATTATTCTTGTTGTTGTTATAGTTGTTATTGTTATTGTTGTTGTTACTATTGTTATTTCCCACTTAGTTACAGTTGGCAAATAATTACTTGTCAAAAAATTGAAATAATTTATATGCAATTAGTTACTTAACCTACCCTGCAGGAAGATATACATGCATTTGTCCTAGCTATGTAATAAGAAATAGAAACCTAAATATAAAGCATTGCTGCAACTTTATATTAAAACATGGAAAAAAAAACATGCCAAGACAACAAATACCAGTTGCTTAGTCTTCAAGTATTTAGTTTTGCGCATACTTTACATCCTTAATATGCACCCAAAAGTGACTTAATATTTTACACACCATTGCATCCTATTAGAGGCAACATCATAGTACACAATGTATTTTATAAACAAGGCAAAAATATACTACTAAGATCCTTTAACTTGGCTTCTACCTTTGAGCTAAAAAGCTCCAAGTATAAATCCATTTCTTATCCTTCTGCAACTTTAGCCTCTAAACTGTCAAGGCATATGTACTTGGTTAGTACAAACTTACTTTATAAGCAAACTTAGAATCTTAATGGATTCAAATAAAATACTTGCAAAAGAAATAAACTTAGCCCACAACTACCTATCTATTTGTTAGGCACATGTTAGAATTTGCCCAATTAAACTTAAGGGAATGAGTACATGATTGTACTGGTCCTTTAGGGGTTCCTGCAATGAAAAATCATAAACAACCAACCATGTATAAAAAAAACTACAGCAACCAAACAAACAACTAAAGCATACAACAACAAACAGCAACAATAAAAGCAATAATGCAAATGCATATAAGATGGATGGATGGATGGATGAATGCACATAATGCACTTTCAACTTCTTGTATTCATAGGTGTCTTAATTTTGTCATGAGCTTCAATGGCTAGGGTTCTTTAGACATGGGCCTTTCACATACAATGCTAGCTCTTTACTTATGGCATGAAGTCTACTTACGGATCTTGCTATAAGTCATCACTTATTCCTCTACACTTACCCGCATTTCCCTTATCTTACTATGTAAGGTAACTCCTTATATGGTTCTACTTCACCAACCTCTTTGAGCTTAACTTGTGCACCTTAGTGCCTCAACTTATCAAACCATTAAGACATTTCTTAGGCTCCACTTCATTACCCTAGAGACCCGAGACCTCCCTCTTGGGCCAATGAAGCATCGAAAACCCACCTCATCCCTTTAGTGCCCCCTTAGCACCTTAGGCACCATAACCCTCTTAGCCACCCTTCTTTGCCCCACCCTTACCACATTACTTTGTTACCACCTAAATAAAGCATAATTCCAAGCTTAGGAATATATTTTTGACCTAATTAAAGGTATATAAAATCTTAGGATAGCCAAGAGGATGAAAATTGAATTATTGGGTACCCTTTAGCATGCCCCTTGACATTAAGGCATTTGGCTTGTGGCACTGCAGCACCAAGGGCAACACCACAAGCCATTTGCCACTTGCAATGGAAATAGGATTAATAAAGCCTAAATAGCCCAGGCTCGAGTTCAGCTCATTTAGTGTTGGCTCGGGTTCTAGCTTGAGCTCAAGCTTGGTTTACAGTAGGTTCAGGCACAGTTAGTTAGCTCGATAAGCTTGAATTTATTGAGTAGATTAGCCTGAATGATTGAGAGCTCAATAAGCTGTAAAATTAACAAAGGAAAAGAATACTCCAAACAGGGCACATAATCAAGGTAGTTCATCTAAGTTTAACAAAAGTTTTATAAAGCCGCAAAAAACCAAGTTCTGATGTCAACAAATTATAAAAGTTCATAGCTTCAAATGTGCTTTGCATCAAAACAAGTAAGATGTGCTTCACTGCATGTTTTTTATGGCCATTAGCCATTCTTCGGACCTTGAAACCAAACCTAAAAAATTGGAAAATGAATTAGAATAGGTGTATATAAAGGCTACTAGAGGTGTTGTCAATGATCATCAAAAGGGAATGACTTAGAACAACAACATATAATAGCAGCAAAATAGGGTTATTGCTTATGGTATATTGTCATTTTTAAAACAATAAAAAGGGAAGTATCAAGATGCATGAAAGTAGCAACAAAAGCAGCAAATGAAAGTCTATCAAAATTGTTGGAATAATATTTAAGTTAAAAAAATCTAGCTACGTAGCAACCAGACCATATGATGAGATAGTACTAAAATTCCTAACTATAGCTCACTCCCTTATATATTTGGTTTGAACCTCGCAATTATAGTGATAGCCAAAGTGCTATCGCCCCGAACACCTAAGGACCCTGGAAAGGAGTAAGCCAAATGCTTGAGGCATGCGACCTCGGTACCATGCCAATACCAACCTCAGGAAACTACCGTATCGCCTCCATCAGGAAAGCGACCGAGTTAGCTTCGGGGAGAAGTGCTAGCCACCTTCTGCAAGTGAAAGCCCCCCAAAGGGCTAACTTCGGAGCCAGGGAATACCCCGAAGAACCACAGCAACTTCGGGAAAAGGTCCCTCACTCCGAAGTGAGACATCAACCAAGGGGACCTCAGAGGTACGTTAGGAGCCATTAAGGAGCCTCTGACGTTACGCCCATACACCCTACACGCCATCCCTGTAGACACTCTGACGCGCCGCTACTGCCTACGTTCTGTCACGTAGGGCCATAATTATTGCAGCTCGTGGCCCGAGGAGCCTGCAGGAGGCTAGGGTACCCCCATGCCCAGAAGTACGGATGGTATCCGTCCATACACGTGCTGCAATCTGAAGGGCTCACCCCCTCCTATATATACCAGGGGAATGGCCACAGGCAGGGGGATCTCTCTCCTCTCTCCGCTCTGAATCCTATCATTCCAGCCCTCAAGAGAAAACACAGCCAGGCAAGACTCTCTTGTACTTGCTTCTCTCTTTCCACCCCTCCAAAAGCACTAACTTGGGCGTCGGAGGCTCCTCCCCGGAAAAAGACTCCGAGGACCTCCTAACCCCTGTTTTCTGAGCGTTTCAGGCAGGTCCTCCTAAGGAATCCCATTTCGGGCGCTTTCCTGTACTGGAAGCGCTGCTCGACTTCGCCGCACCACCCGACGATCATGCTGCCGGCCATCATTTGAACTCGCCTGCACCTCCGGAAGCACCTGTTGCATTCACCACGACACACAGTGGAGATGCCGATGGGCATTATTTGGCGCCGTCTGTGGGAAGTCACTCCCAGGTCATCGTTGTTAAAACTCGGCATTCTAAGGACAAGGAACCTCCGAGGTCCCCATCTGCGCCAGAGGTTCAACCGGTAACCGAACGACTGCAGCAGGGACTTTCGTGCCCGAGGACGAACGTCCTCTGACTACTACCATAGGCTTCCTGCGCGAGTTCCCACGCCCTGTCGTGGCTGGAATGACGCAGCAGTTAGACCGAAGATGGCTACAGCCAAATTCGAGCCGAAGGCCCTCCTAACTAGTACCTCGTTGGGAGAAGGATCCCACATCAACTCACGAGAGTTCGGAAGTAGAGATCAGCGAAGATGAGTCCTCGACGGGAAACATATCCTTCAGAATGCAACCTGCGGGAAAAGCAGGGTCAAAATGACCTCGAGCTCCCCGTCGTAGGAGTTCTGCACCCAAGGAAAAGTTGTCGTCTCCTTGGCAACAAGGGCATATGCCCATTACCCCAAAAAAGCCATCTACGCCTTGCTATTTGCAGGAAGAAGGCTATGACTCTACTTCCAAGGTCATGCTACCACTGTCCGGAGTAACTCGCCTCTGCACGACGTCATGAAAAGAGTAGAGCATTTGGGAAGATCATCAAAAGGGTGCATCAAGCTCGGAGAATACTACATCACATACGAGCCTAGAAGGGCAATAAAAGCCTAGGCACTGGCAAACTTCGTTGCTGAAATCCCAGGAGTAGAAAATGCTGAAACCAACGAGGGAAACCGAGCGAAGGTAGATCTAGAGTGGAAACTCCTTAGAACCCCAAGCACAGAACATCAGGGCGCTTGAGTAGCCCCTTGGGAGCCCGAGGGCAGAGAGGCCACTAGAGCAATCAAATGTGGTTACCAAAGTGTTGGGCCATTTTAGCGTGGCAACGCTGAGTATAGCAACCTCGGACAAAGGGTGGAAAGACCCTACAAAGAGGTATCTCGCAACCAGAGAGTCCTGAAAATCCTCATGAAGTGGCAGAAAGTGCGAAGACATTCCGGACGATATTCCCTAATTGAGGAGGAATTATACCGGCAAAGGTACGCAAATCTGTTATAGAGATGTATCGGTAAAAAGGGTGCAGGACAATTCATCCAGGAGGTGTGAACATCGCCAGAGACACACCAGCACCCAAAAGTTGCCTTCGGAGTGGATAACCCCGGAAGAATACCCTTGCCTCTTTGAAGTATGGGGCATAGACCTTACCGGGCCACTCCCGACAACACCCGAAGGAGTGAAGTCCTGCGTAAATAGTAGTGGACTACTTCACTGAGTGGGATGAGGCAGAACCCCTAGCGACCATTCCTGCAAAAGATATACAAAAGTTCGTCTGGAAGAACATGATGTGCAGATTTGGCATACCGACAGTGATAAGGGCCGATAATGGTTCCCAGTCTATGAATGAGGGATTCCAAGAATTCGTCACCAACTTCGGAATAAAAACGCACTTCGCCCCACTAGCTCAGCCCCAGAGCAATAGACAAGTGGAGGTAGCCAACAGAGCTATAAAAGAGGGACTATAAAAGAGGTTGGGGGAAGCAAAGGGAAAATGGCCAGCAAAACTTCCTACTGTACCAAGGAGTTATTGGAAAACTCCCCGAGGGGTCACGGGGGAGACACCTTTCTCACTTATCTCCAGTACAGAGGCCATTATCCCTGTTGAAATAGTACAGCCATCAGTCAGAATACAAGTGTTCGACGAAAGAGGAAACGACCTCGAGTTGAGAACTAAGCTCGACCTAGTTTACAAACATAAAAATGGCCGAGCTCAGAAGAAAGGCCTTTCAGCAAAAGGTGCCCATAAGGGCAAACCTGCTTGATAGGCCAAAAGGAATAACGAAAGGAGACCTCATCCCTCGAAAGGCTGAGTTTGAACCCCAAAAACCGTCCCATGGGGTACTTCGGCCAAACGGGAAAGGGCCTTATTTGGTCCTAGATGAGGTCTGAAAAGGAGTATGCAAGCTTGGCGACACCGAAGGAGGAAAACCGAAAAGTACATGGCACTCGGATGCCTTAAAGAAATTCTATACTTAGAATTTTAGATGAGAAATTGTACAAGTGAGAAATTTCTTTAAGTGCAGAAGTTTTCCCCTATTTGAAAGTACTCGCCGAAGAAGGGTGAAGTCCTGACTCCCGAAAGTCTTGTTTTCCTTCCAAAGTTGGTTGGGTTCTATGCCCAAAAAAGGTGAAGTCCATCGAGTACAGCCGACAAAGACAGGCTAAAACTTGCCTAAGTAAACTTCGAAAACAAAGGGAGTTTACCCAAAGGTTGGCCGATGAAACGAGCAAAATGTACCTTTTTGAAGTCCCCTGACCGAAAGTGGTCTGGACAATTGGGAAACAAAAATTGTTCGTACCTTTCCGAAGTCCCTTGACCGAAAATGGTCGGGACAACAGGGAAAAATTGCTCAAAAGACTTAACCAAATTATGAAGGAAAATTCATTGAAGAAAGTCTTAGTACAAGGAGAAGGTTACAAGAAGAAAAGTACAAAGAACAAGAAGAAGGCAAAGGCCCTAGAATATCTAAGGGACCCCGATGTCATGGGAAGCTCCGGCTCCTGAGTCTTCTGCTGTCGCCTTCGGTGCAGAAGGAGGGGCAAATGGCAGGTTGAGGAGCTCGATTTCCGACCAAGTCCACTGAGGCCCCACGGGAATATCCAGGGCAGCCAAGAAGGAAAGGTCGAGGTCCGGATATCTCTTCAGAAATTGATGACGAGCTAGGCAGAAACCGTCCTGAAAGGCAACCTTGGTCGCCTGAACGGCTTTGTCTTTTTCCACGTCCAAGTCGTCCGCCTCATTCTGAAGATCCGAAACCTCCTTCTGAAGGTCCGCAACCTCCTTCTCCAGCTCCTTTATCTTCTTCTTCTTCTTCGAATCCTTCTTCAGCGAGTCAACCTTGGCTTGAAGTTCGGCCTTGTCAGCAATAGCCTTCGTCAGGAGAGCAGCTTCTTCTTCTTTCTCCTTCTGAATAGCTTCATTGGCCGAAGTTAAGCTCACAACCTTCTCACCAAGGTCGGACATCTTCTTGGAGAAATCCTTCAAAAGCTCCTCTTGGCCATTCAAGAATTCCTCCCGAAGATTGGCAACCTTCTCCTTGGCTATTTGGCTCAACTCGGTGTTCGTCACGACCGAGTTAGCACAAAAGACCTTGGCCTTTGCTAATTTATCTTCGGCCTAAGCCCGGACCGAAGATTGCTTTGCTGCCCAAGCTCGAAGGTATCCACTATACCCCAGGAGCTGCAAAAAAGGAGGAACTTAGTGAAATTTACACAAAGAGAAGCCAAAACACTTAGACAAAAAAGTGGGAGGAAAAATGAAGGAGCCTGAAGAATTACCTGAGCAGCATGCTCGGAAACTCTAGCGGCAAGGGAATCCTCGAAGGCACACTCCTCGGCAACTGCCTTGAAGGAACCCTGAGTGAGTACGCCCCTCGCCATCTGGGGAGCCATTTCCCGGCAATCCTCGGAGAATAGATTCATGTCCTCCATGAAAGACTAGAACGGCTCCCTTGGAACTTTGTCTTTTGGGATGTGGGAATCCCGAAAAGCCCGCCTTCGGGCATGCTCAACCATCTAGGCTGAGGGCACCAAATCCTCTGCAAAATAGAAAACATGCGTCTCATCAGGCAAAACTCCGTGACTGAGAAAGCCATGAGATTGCGAAAACTGAAAAGGGGATAAGAGACAAACCTGGCGCAACCTCAGCAACGTCGTCGTCGGAGTCCTGGACCTCTTCCACATCGGCAGGGACATGTTTGCCTTTGTCCCTTCGGCGTTTTTCCAACTTCTCGGGTGTTGACACCCAATTTCGTCCGACTTTTTTTTTTTAAAAAAATATTAAATTAATTAAAAATTAAAAATATTTTTAAAAAATTAATTAATTGATTATTATACAAAGAGAAAATTAAATTAAAAATTTTTGGGGGGCATTTTGTTAAGTTAATATCTATGTGTGTATAAAAAAAAATTATTATTATTAATTAATTATTAATTAATCAATTATTATTATTACTGAAAAAAATTTTAATTAAGTTAATTAGTTTAAAATACATTTTTTTTATAAGGGTTTAGTTAAAAATGAAATATGCTTGTATATATGTATGTATGAAATACAAAAGAAAACTCCATAAAAATGACAAAATTGAAAAGTATGGGGTAAAAATGACAAAATTGAGAAATTTGGGAAAATTTGACAAAATCTGGAAAAATTCAGGAGAATTTGGTAATTTTTCACGTCATTTTTGGGCCAAAACTTTTTGGCCCAAATTTACAGAAAAAGACAAAATTGTCTCAATCAGAAGTTTCAGGAACATCCCCAAAGTCAAAGAGACGTAAAGGACTGAAACTGTTATTTTAATAAATTAAGAGATAAGTTTGTTTTTAATTAAATTTCGAATTTCTTTAATTAAGGGAATCCAAGGCCCCTTCCCCTATAAATAGGGGTGAAATATGCGAAGAAAGCAAGAAAAAAATCAAGATTAGTGCCGTTTTAAAAAAAAGAGAAAACTGTAGAAAAGTCCCTAGCCTCTGCCTCTTCACTCAAAAGAAAAACCTGAACTTTCATTCCTAAACTCTTTTCACCGTTAGCCTCTCTCGCCGTTTTCGCGCATTTTCGCGCCTGTCACCCTCCGTCGCTCGCCGTGCCTCCCTCCTCCGCTCCAGCCGCCGTCTCACCACCTCCGTCGCTCGCTGTACCTCCCTCCTCCACTCCAGCCGCCGTCTCGCCGCCTCCGTCGCACGCCGACGGCGTCTCCCCCTCTCCTCGCCTTCCGCCCAAATTCTCTCTCTCTCTCACCGTTGTTCTCCTCTCTCTTTCTTCCCCCTTCCCTTGCTGCCGACGCCGTCTCCCCCTCCTCGCCGCCGACGCCATCGCCGCCTCCAGACTTCCCCTTGCTCGCGGTCGCCGTCGCCTCCCCTGCACGCCGTCGCCGTCGCTTCTATCTCCCGTCGCCCAGGAAGTTTAAAATTTTATTCTTTAGGTAAAATTCTGTTTTAATCCTTCATCTTTGTATATTCTTTCATTCAAGTCACCAACCTTTTTATTTTTCAGAATTAACACTAACTTTTGTGTGATTTATTTATTTGTTCTTATTTTTCTTTTTTTTTCTTTCTTTTTTTTCATGGAAGGTTATACCGCCTAATTTTTAGTGGATGACCAAAAATTCCCACTTTTCTTTATTTATTTAATTTCTGCAATTATTTAATTTATGCACTTTTATTTTTTATGGAAGGTTATACCTCTTACTTTTTATTTTTTGAGTGGATGGCCAAAAAGCCCCACTTTTCTTTATTTATTTAATTTCTGAAATTATTTAATTTATGCATTTTTATTTTTTATGGAATGTTATACCTCTTACTTTTTATTTTTTTGAGTGGATGGCCAAAAAGCCCCACTTTTCTATATTTATTTAATTTCTGCAATTATTTAATTATGCACTTTTATTTTTTTTATGGAAGGTTACACCTCCTACCTTTTTATTTTTAAGTGGATGGCAAAAAGCTTCACTTTTCTTTATTTATTTAATTTCCGGCATTTTACGTTATACAATTTTTATCTTTTTATGTGAATGATTAAACTTATTTCACTTATTTCACTTTTAGTCATAAAAAAATAATAATAACAAATAAAAAAAAAAGACTTTTTCTTATGTGAATACTTAACCTTATTCCATTTATTTTTTAGGGTTAATCAAAAATCTATTTTTATTTTTAACAAAGCCCCCATCCTTTTATTATTTGGGAACACTTTTTTTTTCTTATTTCTTTAAAAACAACAAAAAGTTAACAAAAAAATCATAACCAAATGAATTCAAACAAAAAAAAAGGAGAATTAAATTTTTTAGTATATATTTTAGATTTATCAATTAGATGTAAGTTTTTAGACTTATAAATTAGAAAACTATTATCAAACAAAAAGAACAAAATAAAATAAAAAATATATATGAATATCAAGACTTTTTTTTTAGAAAAATATATAACTCGTTTGGTCTCTTTATTAAATAATTAAAAAAAATCTGGATATCAGATAATTAAATAATTACTTTTTTGGTTCCTTTATAAATTAAGTAATTACTTAAAAAGGAAAAAAAAAGATCTTTCACCAAAACCAAAAGAAACTGAACGAAAAAGAAAATAAAGAAAAAACAAGAAAAAAAAAAAAATCGAAAAGAAAAAAAAAGAAAAGAAAAAGAAGAAAAAAGAAAAAAAAAAAATAAAAAAAGAAAAATAAGAAAAGAAAAAAAGAAAAATGAAAAATAAAAAAGAAAAGAAAAAAAAAAAAGAAAAAAAAAAAAAAAGAAAAGAAAAGAAGAAAAAAGAAAAGAAAGAAAAGAAAGAAAAGAAGAAAGAAAAGAAGAAAGAAAAAAAAAAAGAAAGAAGAAAAAAATAAAAAAAGAAAAAAAAAAAAATTGAAAAAAATAAAATAAATTTTTTTTATTAATAATTAAAATAAGTTAACATTAAAAATAAAAAAAATTCATAAAAATTATGACAAAAAGATAAATTAATAATTAATTTAATAAAATAAAAATTAAAAATTTAAATTACTAATTGCCATATCCGGATAATCCGACAGGATTCACGGTTTGGAAAATAAAAATTAAATATCTGGATAAAAATCCATATTCGGATAATTCGGCAGAATTTATGATGTGGATTAGTAATTAATTAAAATATTTAATAATTAATTAAAATTTTCATCAAATTCTGTGTCCGGGTGATTCGATAGAATCCATGGTTCGGAAACGTCGAGTTTACTACAAAATTATACAAATTAATTACCAAAGATTTTGAAGACCACATTAATTTAATAATCCACATCCGACTAATTCAGTTAAAGTTCATGTTTTGAAAATTAACTGAAGTTTATTTAAAAGCAAGCAAAGCAAAATTAAAATCAACTAAGGTACCAATTTTGGGCGTTAAAATAGAGTTATTTCAACGTAACCGTACTCCCGAACCCCCGAACTCTTGCAGACCAATTTTTTAGGTATCCAATCGACCTAAGTGAAAACCGATTGGTGGCGACTCCCAAAAACCCGCACGTTGCCACATCGGGCAGAAGGACTCCCTGCCAAAAAGCCCAAAAGATCCACCGACGTGGCAAGACTCAGAGAAGCAGTAACAGCGACCACCCCGGCAGGAACCTCTGCGGGAGTTTCAGGTTCGGCGAGAGTTGCAACCTTGGTGGAAGTTGCAACCTTGGTAGAAGTTGCAATGACATCACCAACCTCCATGGAAGTTGCAATGACACCGCCGACCTCCACCATATCCTCCGAGGGTGGAAGAAGGGTGTCCTTCTTTGCCTTCTTGGCCGAAGACGGTCCGCTCCCAGTAGTCTTGCGCCTCTTGGAGATGCCTTTCTTCGTTTGCTCTCCCTTCTCGGCCTGACCAAGGAAGAGAGACTTAGAGTAGGCAGCAGACTCGTCGCCCATCTCTGAAAAAGAGGGAAAACATCAGTGTGAGTCCAGACAGGCGCTTATCCTGAAAACTTTGAAAGGAACTTACTTTCAAAGAAGGCTTCATAAGTGAGCTCGCTTTGAAGGAGCTTCACTAGCCAAGAGTCCTTCCCCTCGGTAGCATGAGCTGGCATGCCAAGATCCGTCTTGTGCTCCTTAACCACCCCCAACTCCCGAAGAACATCTTTGGTCATGAGTTTCCACATAATGGGGAAGGGGTAGAGAGAGCGTGGAGGGACCTCGGCATCCCAATCGGCGACAGCACGGATACGTCTGTCGAAGTCCTCAAATCTCGCCGCCAACTCGAGAGTTAACAACTTCTTGGGATCCACAACATCTGTCTCCAGCTTTCCCCAAGCCCACTTTGTCAGAACATGCGACCAGGCCTCCGCCACCTTTAGGAAGAAGAACTTCCTTTGCCACCCTCGCCAGCTATCTTTGGTAGCGAAGGTGAACATGAATTTTTTTCTCCCAGATCCCCGAGGTAGCATAAAATAAAAGCCACCCTGCGGGACCGGATAGAGTTTGTAATACTGCATGAATAGGATAAAATGGGGTTCTACCCCGAAGACCCCGCACATGCAAAGAAAGGCGTTGAAATAGCAGTACGAGTTAGGAGGAAGCTGATTTACGGCTATGCCATGAAATTGGCAAAAGTCACAAATCATCCTCGATGGAGGATACCGAAGTCCGGCCTTCAGTTAGGCTCGGAAAACGGTAACCTCGTCGTCCCAATTCATAAAGCTGAAGTGACCGAGGTGGGGTAACCTCGTGGTGACGTAGGAGGGAAGAAAAAATTTGGCAGTCCACTTCTCTAATTTCTCAAAAGTGGAGCAACAAGGGTGAGACATAAGAGATTGCCAGCTCTTGGGAATAGCCGAAGACATGGTTGACCAAAAAAGAGACTTCGTAAAAGAAGAAAAATGACTTCAGGAAGTTAAAAGAAAAGCAGAAACTGAAGGAAGAACCCACCAAAGGCCTTGCCGAAATCAGGATTCCTGAACGCCGTCGTGCAAGATGTCGAAAATCGCTCCGCCGTTAATACTGCCACAAAAAAGGCACGGAAGCAGACGAGAGCAAAATGAGACGCAAAGGAAAACAAATGAAGAGTATGACAGGATGAGGCTTATATAGATCGAGGAAGGGTAGCCAAAAGGGCGTCATAATTGCTGCATGAAGGCGAAACGTCGCCATAATTGCCCATGGCACTCAAAAAGGCGTGCCCATCCCAACCAGCACCTGCCACGTGTCACCCATCATGAGAAACTAGGACACGTTTTCTGACATCTTGAAAACTCGGGCGCGCCGCTCCAGACTGACACTCCTAGTTTCAAGACGTGATGGTCCAAAGGGCAGGAAAACTAAAGAGGTTGAGTATCTCGGAAACACCAAATGGCAGACAGGTGACACTTGTCTGAACAAGGCATATCCCCTAGGTGGCAAAGTGCCTCCCCTGCAAACGTCACACTCTGAGTCCTGAAAAGCGCCCAGAAAAGGACCACTAGCCGAAGTCTCCACTCCAACTTCCCGAGGGGGGGCATGTGACAGCCAAAGTGCTATCGCCTCGAACACCTAAGGACCCTGGAAAGGAGGGAGCCAAATGCCTGAGGCACGCGACCTCGGTAGCACGCCAATACCAACCTCGGGAAACTACCGTATCGCTTCCATTGGGAGAGCGACCGAGTTAGCTTCGGGAAGAAGTGCCAGCCACCTTCTACAGGTGAAAGCCCCCTGAAGGGCTAACTTCGGAGCCAGGGAATACCCCGAAGAACCACTACGACTCTGGGAAAAGGTCCCTCACTCCGAAGTGAGACATCAACCAAGGGGACCTCAGAGGTACGGTAGGAGCCATTAAGGAGCCTCTGACGTTATGCCCGTACACCCTACACGCTGTCCTCGCAAACACTCTGACGCGCCGCCACTGCCTACGTCCTATCACGTAGGGCTATGATTATTGCAACTCATGGCCCGAGGAGCCTGCAGGCGGCTAGGGTCCCCCCACGCCCAGAAGTACGGATAGTATCCGTCCATACACGTGCTGCAATCTGAAGGGCTCACCCCCTCTTATATATACCAGGGGAATGGCCACAGGCAGGGGGATCTCTCTCCTCTCTCCACTCTGAATCCTCTCCTTCCAGCCCTCAAGAGAAAACACGGCCAGGCAAGACTCTCTTGTACTTGCTTCTCTCTCTCCACCCCTCCAAAAGCACTAACTTGGGCGTCGGAGGCTCCTCCCCAGAAAAAGACTCTGGGGACCTCCTAACCCCTGTTTTCTGAGCGTTTCAGGCAGGTCCTCCTAAGGAATCCCATTTCGGGCGCTCTCCTGTACCGGAAGCCCTGCTCGACTTCGCCGCACCACCCAACGATCATGCTGCCGGCCATCATTTGAACTCACTTGCACCTCCGAAAGCACCGCTGCATTCACCACGACACACAGTGGAGATGCCGATGAGCATCATACAGCTCTTTTCAAATGATGAGCTCTAAACAAGTAACATCATCTAAATTTAATAAAGAACATACTCCTAAAAGACCATAACGCACCAGACATCTATAACTAGTAATAACAAATATACCAGCACCCATTAAAAGGATGAAAAAGAAGTTCTTCAAAGTTCAAATGAATATATATATAAGTAGGTTATGAATCAAATAGGATACATAAGCATTGACAATATATGCATTTCACCATATACTTCAACTTTTTAGAGGGGCTACAAGTTGGACAGATTTGACTAACTAAAAAAATAGGCTAGGAATCAAATTGGCTTAGTAGTTTAACATGGAAGGCTTTAAAAAATCATTCATATTAGCCTGCACCCATCTTTCAACGGTGGAAAAAAGCCATTGACTTTAGTTGCTTACTTCCTATATAAATTAGCTCCAACAAAAAATTGTCCAACATGAAAACACCATAAATTTAACAGAAAAGTATGAAATTTATGCAAAGTCTAACATGGAATGCTTTAAAAATATTCATATTAGCAGTCTTTAACTCTAGCATCCAGAAGAAGCAAGGTTTTACCTGGGCAATTCTAGTGAGCTCGAGCTAAATTTCTGGGTGTGATTAAATGGGTGAGGATCATTCTAAAGCCTGCAATAGAACCAGGTTAACCGATGATGACTTTGCAGTGGTGGACGATGGCCAATAAGAATTGGGTTCGATGAAAGGGGTAAATGAATCTTTTTTGCTTCTACTGATCTTATCTACGAGATGGTAAAAAGGCAATAGATACATAGATGGCAAGACTATACCTTGTGAGATAGCAAAATAGTGGCCTGTGAGACATAATGATAAAAGTCTGTGAGTTGAGAGTCTAACATGTGAAAGGTGAGAGTCCCTAAAGGAGGTATAAAGATGGAATTAGGAATTAGGGATTTTAGGCTCAATAAGAGTTTGAGTTGAATAGTATGAGGTTCTAGTTCAATTTATTAAGGATTTGAACCTAAAATATGACTTTACTTTGGGCTCGAAGCTCGTTAGACTCAATTAAAAAAAAATGAGCTCATACTCAAACTATTTTGATAAGGCTCAATTCATTTTTTACCCCCTACTTGTGATATTCCAAAATTCATGCTCCTGGAACTGCAATTCAAAGTGGGGTGCCATGGCACTAGGGCATTTCCTGGAGCTTATCTCATATACATAACTTGTGCACATCTTGCTGCAATTCCTTATCTCCATGGCCAATCCACTTGGGACTTGTTTCTACATCATTCTAACATGTAATAAACATTTATATGCATTATTGGAGTATAAGTAACTTATACCCTTACCTAAAATCTACCACAAAGCAATATTCAAGCAAGCACAACCTATAAGACACACTTGAGCTCAATTAACTCTTCTTGAGTTCCAAGCCTACTCCTAGCCAAAGTGGACACCATAGGCATTTAACTAAGACTAATTATAACCATTTATTGAGACTAAAACCATCCAACAAGTATGGAAGGAGCTTACCTTAGGATTTGAAGCAAAAACTTGTAAGAAACAACTGAATTGCACCAATAACACCAAGAGCTAGCTAGGGTCTTGATGTGGATGCTTTAGGACCTTCAATTTTCCAGGAAATTGTGTAATTTTATAGGAATGAATATTTTGATTTGGGAAAAAGAGATTCATATGGAAATGGCTAAGAGAGAAGGTGACGAATTGTGGCAAATTCATCAAAATGTATCTCAACTACTCCCACTGGCCAATTTGTTACCCACTTGTCACTTTAGCCCTCGAACTTAGTCTTGATTCACTTAAGCCGCTTAAAATTGTCCTCCACCATCCTTCATTGGTAAAAAAAATATTATTTCTTACGCACACTTTTCCATTATGCCACTTAAGCCGTTATAAGACATAATAGCTCAATTTCACACTTAGTGCATATTTAGCCCTTAACTTCCACTTTTGATTCAAAAGGTTATAAATACTTATGGTCTTAACTTAATTAGTCATAAACATTTCCATGGCCTTAATTTCATCAAAATTATGGCCACACAATTAACCCGAGCCAAATTAACATTTTACATTTTTGCTCTCAAGTGCCATTTCACACTTAGGAACTCAACTTTACTTTACTTAGCTTACTTTTATTGCTTAAAAATAATATAATGTATGTCATAGCCCCAACCTTAGTGTCAGGGGAAGATATACCCTTTCAACTGTTCAAAAAGATTAATGACAGCACTTAGAAGCCTAATTTACCAAGTGAGTTCAATATTAGTGCTACTTTTAATGTTTTATGATTTGTGTTTCTTTGACAATGTTTCAAATTCAAGGATGTATCCTTTTGAGAAAGGGGGAGATGATAGGAATCAAACTAACATAGAACAAGGCATGCACAAGGACCCCTTGTGGATCACCTTAGGTCTTAGCACAATGGCTAACACTAAGGAGCTCATGAGGGTGCTCCAAGGGATCATTGAAAGCCTCATCAAGGATCGAGAAGGTAAAGATGTCCAAGAAGTTGGAATGAGCTAGAATTGGTTGATTCTTCACCTTGAATCAACATACTTGAAGTCCAAGACCATGTGCATTCTAGTGCACGCATACACCCCAAGGTGCATGTACCTAAGCCCCGTCGTACACCTTAAAGGTTCTAGGGTGTGCCCGAGACACCAAGCGACCTAAGCTGGTCAAATTTCTTAACTTTGTTATCCTTTAAATTATTTTTAACACTTTTATAGATAGGCCTAAGTGATGAATACCCACCAAGCATAACAAGAACACCTTAAAACCCTTAAAGGATCACAAGTGGACCCATGAAAAGGAAAAGAGTGAAAGAGCTTGCATAGGCACTTCAAGGCTTTATTAAATAAAATTTTGAGGAACACAAGGTTGGAAATATCGAAGGAAAGCCAAAAGAGTAAAATTGGAGCTTCTTGAAGAACTATGGTCTAGGTCATTCAAGTCCACACATGCATCTTTGGAGCATACAACCTAGAGTCCACCTACACTCTAAGGAGCACCATTCACCTTAAGACACTTCAAGAACCATGGTGCACCAAAAGAAATTCCAAACCATGTGAAGACCCGAGAAGGCACTAAGGGTGTACTTGAACATGTCAAGGGCTCAGTTGAGAGGGCTAGCCTATTTCTACTTGGTTTTGGTTTTGTTTGTAATTGAAAAAATATTTTGCACATTTTGGAATAAGAAACATGCTCAGGATGTTATTTGAGAGCTTTTTTTGTTTTTTAGGACCACTTCAAGACAATTTAGGATTTCTTGTTACTTAGGAGTTCTATTTCATTCTAGTTTAGGTGTTCTGAAACTATATGTCCTAAAAATTTATATAAGGCTGCCCATATATATGTTTTCTTCATAGGTAACATTAATTTCTCTATTTGTTCTTTGTGAACTTGGCACATAAGGTATTTTACATGTTCTTTGTGTGATTTTGTTATACTTCTTATTTCTATTCACAAGTTGAGTAGGAGTAGGGTTTTCTAGTCTCTTGGATGCCATTTGTGGAACTTTTTAGAATTTTGGGGCATTTTTTTATTCATATACTAATGGGGTTCTTATCACTAAGTCTTGCATGTAAGGTTGAGACATGCTTTGGACACACCAAGGAGCCTGTTTGCATGTCTTGGGGTCTAAGTGGGACTTCTTATATGATTAGGACTCCTAGTTTATTAAGATAAGGCCTCACGTATATGGCCTAAGAATGTTATTAAAGGCTATAGTCTGGTTATTATGACTCTCCTAGCTAGAAGCTTGTTTAAAGAAGGTAAAGTGTTTGAAACCTAGTTTGGAACCTTATTTCAAGTTCACATAGCAAGATTAGGAAAGTTTAGCGAAGTTCACTAAGGTCTGAGAAGGTTAAGGCACTAAATCAAGTTCAGGGGCAAAATGATAAGTTTGCATCCCGAAGAGTCAGGCCGAGTCCCAAGAGTTACAAATGAGTTTAGAAACCTAACTTTTACTTTTAACCCTAGTTTAGTTTAAATAAACAAGATTTGACCAAGTATTGAGGAAATTGGGGTTGTTTTGCAACCTTTTAATAACTATGGTGGCTAAAAGAGCATATAAACTTGGTAAAGGGAGGATGGCTGCAATTTTTACACTTCAACCTAAGTTCATCCTTCCTTCCTTGATTTCTTCATGAAATTGAGCTCAAAACCAAGATCTTTTTGTGAAATTTAAAGCTACCAAGTGTATACATGCTATAGGAAGCTTGTTCTAAGTGGAATTTTAAGTTTTTTTTAGCTTGGAACCATGTTTCCAGCCATCCCTTATTTTTTATGCATGGTAGCTTATGATTTCTTGGTGAATTCATGTTTATTAGATGATTGGAAGCTTGAGTTTTAGTTAAAAGTTAGTAATTTGGTGTTTTGTGCCTTTGTTTGCTTGGAACTTAGGTGGAACTTTGTGGAACTTGGTTTTTGTGGAAGAGTTTGTTGATTCTTGCTTGTGAGTTGAAGTTAAGGTAAGGGAGTTATGTTTTCAAGCTTGATTACTCCTATTGGAGTATGTTTGCTTGATGAATTCAAGTAGTTTTGACAATAGCATTAGTTAGTAGGAAAAGTTGATCATTGTGGACTACTAGTTTTATAAAGCGTGGAATGATATTAAAATGCGTCATAGGTATGCTTGTGATAGTTATTTGTGGTCTTTGTAACATTTTTTATAGGTATGTGAAGTTGGAAGGCTATCCAAGCATGTTTAACATGTTTGGTAAGTCTTCAAAGGATGTAGCAACAAAATTGAAAATTTTGGGCATCGTAGGTATTGGTGACGTGTCACCAATACTGGCAACACGTCACCAACACATAAAAAAGTTCCAAGGGTTATATACTGTGACAACGCGTCGCCACAGTTATGGTGGTTGAAAATTTCCAATTTTGCTCAAAGATTCGAGGAAAGGCCCAAGGGGGTGCTTAGGGTACCTAGGGGTCTGCATATTTTGTGGGAACTCTAAGGCTTCCAAAACTCCTCCGAGACCTAGGAGTTTTCTTGGGTTTTTATGGTTTCTTTGGCCATAATCAAGAAAACTAGTTAATTAAGGCCACAATGAAGTATCACCAGTTTAGGTGAAAAGATTAGTACCATCAGTGACCTAGCCATATAGTCAAGCACGAGGTTACAATGTGAAACCTTAGCACACCTACTAGGTCTTTATGGCCAAGTTGATAGTAGTCCCACCATAGTGCCCCTGTACAACATAAGAGAGTTTCAACTAGTGAATCATCACTGGTCAAGCTATTAAATTATGCTTGCTAATAGGCATGGCTCTGCCTTGTAGTTTAAGGACTAGGAAGAGAACGGGTCCCAGGGGACTAAAACCTATGCATAGAAGTTTAGCCTCAAGCTATAAAAGCTCACAGCAGATTACATATGTTTACATATGTGTTGTCCTTAGTAACTTTTCTTGCAGGTGAAGACCCCTTACTAAGAAGTTCTAAATTCTCATTCCCTAGTTATGTTGTGCAAATTTTGACATTGTTGGGCCGAATAGCCGTTGAAGGTTGTCACAGCAGTTTGTGTTGTAGTTACTTCACTTTGAGAATCTTTATGATTCTAGTCTACTAGGGTTACTTGTTGGTTAAGTAACAGTGCTAACTATAATGTTTTTCTTGGCCATGGAGCCTAGCAGCATGTGGACTGGCTTTTGTGACTCGCCATTGGGATTCATTTCTAAGGTCAGAGTTAGTGGAGGAGATCTCAGCCGAGGCTTGTATATGTATTGTACACCTAGTTGTCCCCCTTGTCTATATTTTTTAGTCTTAGACTCTAGGGTTGCCCTTAGGTGAAAAGCATTAGTGTACTTTATGTTGAATGCCTTTTCATAGTTATTATGTGCAGTATTAATCATACAAATGTCAATTTTGTATGCTATGGCTATTTGAACTTGTTTTCTATGAAAATACCTTAGCCAAGTGAATTTTTTTATGGTTTCCATTTACTCTAGTCAAAGCAGAAAGAGAATGCATTTTGCATATTTTAGGTTAATCAACTAGTAGCATGAAGTTTAGATTCGCGCACATATATAGCTAGCCAATTACAACCACCGTGAGACTAGCTCTCATAGGCTTCCTAGGCAGGGTTGAAGGATGGCCATGTCAATTTTTGGTATCAGAGCTTAAAGCTCAGTTTATAGATATTGGAGGCTAAGACTGAGATCTAGTTTTAAAGTCCATGTGCTAGGATATTTAGTATTGACCAACATCTAGCAAATGTCGTCTGGCTTTGGTTCTAGGCTGTTATGGTTAACACTAGGTCAGGAGCTTCGAGAAGAGCTAGAAAACCTGAGGAAGGTTCTAATGATCCAATTGTGGCATGGCTAGATGAGATATCCGGGATGCTTTAGGGGTTAACATAGACTATGACACAAGTGGCATAAGGCATGACTACCATCATGAATGAGTTGTTCCAATACCATGAGGACAGAGAAGTTGTCTAGGAGAAAAATGACCAAAGGAATGAACCATCCCAAGGTCAAGTGGGGCAAGCTGAGTAGTGGCAAGTGGTTAGGGCCCATAAGAGAAGAGATCATGTTTATGAGCATGAAGAGGAACTAAAGGTTATAAAGGCTCCAATGAGGGGAGAAACCCCACACCAAATGAGGTTGCTTAAGAAGTTCAAGACAGTTGAGCCACCAAATTTTGATGGGCTAGGTGACCCTGATCGAGCAAAGGATTGGTTATCTAGGATGAATTAGTTGTTTATATGTAGAGGCTATGAATCAAAGCAGAGGATGGCCTTAGTACCTTTCTTTTTTAAAGGAAGGGCTAGTTTTTGGTAGGATGATGAGATGGAGATGTTGAGGAAAAGTAATGGCACTCAACCAGAGCACAAGAAAACGGTGCTTAAGTGGTTAGACTTCGAGGGGAAGTTTCGACAAGAATACAACAGTGAAGCTGCACAAGATCAGAGGAGGATCCAATTTGAGAACTTGATCCAAGGAAAAATGTCAGTGACGGAGTATGAGCAATGCTACAATTTGCTCATTCGGTATGCTCTTTATATGGCCAGTAATGATGAGTTGAAGGCCAAGAAGTTCTTCCAAGGTCTTAAGCCTATGCTTCAAAGGTATATGGCAATTATAAACATCCAGAGTTATCGCCAAGTGGTCCAGAAGGTATTGGCCTTAGAAAGAGAAATTGAAGACTTAAGAACTCCAAACAGGAAGGTGAAGGTTTGACCATCCAACCTAGGCAAGAGTGCCGGGAAATGACCAAAAGTAGGAAGGATGACCGAGAATCAAGGTCCCTTCAAGATAAGGAAAGTGGAGTTGTTCCCTAAGTGTAGAAGATTCCATGGCATGAAGCCATGTGCCTTGGGAACAGATGTTTGCAACATCTGTGGTCGAAGAGGTCATTAGGCAAGGGAATGCCCACTGGCTTAACCCTTGCCGGGTCCACCTAGGAATCCACCCCCTGCATCTCTTGCCGTAGGAAATTGACCTAGTATGACCATAGCAGCAATTGAGCCGAGGGTTTTCGCCTTGGCCTGTCAAGTAACCAAAGAGCCAACCATCGTTCGAGGTAACTTTACTTTCCATAATGGTAGTGTTACAGTACCTTTTGATACTGGAGCTACTGTTTCTATGATATTGTCTACCTTGGCATATAGACTTAAATTGCAGTGACAAATCTCATATTAGTTGAGACTCATCAAGACTATATATGAAGTTTTATTGTGACCAATGAGTTGGTTACTAGGTATCCCTTACAGTTAGGCGACCATAATTTCTCTTGTGAGTTATGGGTTATAGAATCAAGGTCTTATGACCTAGTGTTGGGAATGGATTGGCTAACCAAGCACAAGGTGCAAATTGACTATGCTAGTCATTCAGTCAACATTACTGATGCTTAGGGAGCTATAGTGACTTGCACAGGAAGGTTAGCATCCAGTGCTAAGAGTTTGCACCTTAAACTTATGGATACCATCCTCATAGTCAATGAAGCAAAATGTTATTCTTTGAATGGGGTGGCCATAAGGGAAGAACTTAAGGAGATTCCTATAGCCAATCAGTTTCCTGAAGTGTTTCCAATGAAGTTGCTTGGATTACAACCCAAGAAGGAAACATAGTTTTCTATCCATCTTCAACCTGGAGTATAACATATTTTGACACCACTTTATCGAATATCAGCTTCTGAGATGGATGACTTAAAAAAGCAGTTAGAGGAACTACAAGAGAAAGGCTTTATAAGGCCTAGTGTAGCACCGTGGGGAGCCCCATGTTGTTTGTAAAAAAGAAGGATGAAACTTTAAGATTGTGCATTGATTGTAGAATGTTAAATGCAATAACAATCAAGAACAAGTATCCGCTTCCTAGGATCGATGACCTATTTGATGGGCTCAGGGTAGCAAAAGTGTTTTCTAAGATTGACCTTTGATCTGGGTACTTTCAGATAAGAGTTAAGAAGAACGAGGCATAGGCACTTCGAGTACATAGTTATGTCCTTTGGTGTGACTAACACCCCGGCAGTGTTCATGGACGCTATAAATAGAATCTTTAAGCCATTCCCGGATCAGTTTTTTGAAGTCTTCATCGATGACATCTTGGTAAACTCGCAGTCTACCCAAGAGCACGAAGAGCACCCTAGAACAGTTGTGCAAGTGCTAAGGAATAATTAGTATTATGCAAAGCTATCTAAGTGTAAGTTTTGGTCTGAAAGCATACAGATTCTAGGGCACATTATAAGTGCTCAGGGTTTGTTAGTGGATCCTGAAAAGGTTCAGGCAGTGGTTAAGTAAAAGGTACCGACTATAGTTACAAAGGTTAGGAGTTTCTTGGATTTGGCAAGCTACTATAGGAGGTTCATAGAGAATTTCTCTATAATAGCTACACCGTTGACAACCTTGACCAAGAAAACTCAGAAATTTGATTGGACATCGAAGTGTGATGAAGCCTACTTGGCATTGAAGAAAAGGATGAAAAATGCACAAATACTCATTCTGCCAGATCCAAACAAAGCTTTTACGGTGTACATAAATGCATCAGGTTCTGGTCTAGGGTGTGTATTAATGCAAGAGAGTCAAGTAATCGCCTATGGCTCAAGGTAGTTGAGGCCTAATGAACTATCTAGTTCATGACCTTGAGCTAGAGGCGGTAGTCTTTACGCGAAAGCTTTGAAGGCATTACTTGATGGGAAGGTCATTCAGGATTTTCACGGATCACAAAATTTTGAAGTACTTGTTCACACAAAAAGACTTGAATATGAGGAAACAATGATGGATTGAGTACATAAAGGATTATAATTGCTTGATTAAGTACTGTATAGACAAGGGAAATGTAGTGGTGGATGCATTGAGTCAGAAGTACATAAAAGTGATCCTATATAAGGATCAGGCTACGGATTCCTCAGGAGGAGCATTAGGGGATTATTTATTGACTTTGTATGAGTTTTGCCGAAACTAGGAAAGGTCCCTAGTCTACGCTTTAGAGATATGGTCAACTTGGTTGGCTAAGATCAGGAATGCTCAAAGTAAAGATCCGTTGTTGAAGAAAATCACTAGAGAAAAGAAGCTTGGTATTGTGAAGAAGGAATTTCAGTACAAGGATAGAACACTACACCATGGAGATCGACTCCATGTACTGAATGTGGAAGGACTTAGGCAGCAAGTCCTACATGAAACACATAGTAGTAAGTTAAGTGTTCACCTTGGTGTTAGTAAGATATACCATGCTCTGAAGATGCACTTTTGGTGGCCAAGACTTAAGAGGGATGTAGCAAGAGATGTGGAAAAGTGTTTGACATGTTAGATGGTTAAAACTGAACATCAAAAACTGGTAGGCACACTTCAGAGTTTACCTTTTCCAGAAAAAAGTGGGGGTCCATTACAATGGATTTGCTAGTATTGTTACCGAATACCTAGAATTAGCATTATGCTATTTGTGTAGTGGTCGATAGGCTGACTAAATTGGTGCACTTTATACCCATAAAGATCACTTACACTTTGGAAAGGTTAACTCAGTTGTATATCAAAGAGGTTGTGAGGTTGCATGGTATACCAGATCAGATTATATCAAATAAAGATTCTTGGTTTATGTCAAGGTTTTGGAATGCTTTCCAAGAAGCATTGGGGAGCAAAGTTAGTCTTAGTACTGCCTTTCATCCTCAAACCGATGAACAGTCTGAAAGGGCAATTCAAAATTTGGAAAATATGTTACGCATGTGTGCTATTGACTTAGGAAGAGATTGGGATTAGTATTTGCCACTCATTGAGTTTGCCTATAATAACATTCATCAAACTGATATAGGTATGGCACCATACGAGGCTTTGTATGGTAGGTGATGCATGATGCCCCATTGTTGGGCAAGCCCTTCAGATAAGATAGTTGTTGGTCTTGAGATTATAGCTGACACCATAACTAAGATCAAGTTGATCTAGAAATGGATTATAGTAGCTAATGACTAGTAGACTAAGTATGGGAATTTGGTGAGAAGGGAATTGAGTTTTGAAGTTGGAGACAATGTACTTCTCAAAGTGTTTCCCATGAAAGGAGTTACTCAGTTTGGGCAGAGGGGTAAGTTAGCCCTTAGGTACATTAATCCTTATGAAATTCTGGAGAAAATAGGGAAAGTTGCTTATCAGTTAGCATTACTACCCAACTTGTACCAAGTGCATAACGTGTTTCACATTAATCTTCTAAGAAAATGCATAGTAGATCTGAGACAAGTAGTCAACCCTTCAGTGATTTCTATTCAGGAGGACTGGACCTATGAAGAAAAGCCCGTTCAGATACTCAATAGGCAAGTCAAGAAACTCGGAACCAAGTGAATTCCAATGGTTAAGATCCTCTGGTCAAACCATAGTGAAGAGGAATCTACTTGGGAGGCAGAGTAGGATATGCTGAAAAGGTATCTTAGTGTTTTTCCTTAGTTGCAATGGAATTTAGGGGACCGAATTCCAAAATGAGAGGAGAATGTTATGACTTTCATAGCTAGAAGCTTGTTTGAGGAAGGTAAAGTGTTTGAAATCTAGTTTGGAACCTTATTTCAAGTTCACATAGCAAGAATAGATAAGTTTAGCAAAGTTCACTAACTTCCAAAGCGGTTAAGGCACCAAATGATGTTCGGGGTAAAATGGTAATTTTTGATCTTGAAGAGTCAGGCCATGCCCTGAGAGTTAAAAATGAGTTTAGAAACCTAACTTTTACTTTTAACCCAAGTTTAGTTTAAATAAACAAGATTTGACCATGTTTTGAGGAAAGGGGGATTATTTTCCAACTTTTTAATAACTATGGTGGCTTTGGGTTTAAAAGGAGTATATAAACTTGGTAAAGGGAGGATGGCTGCCATTTCTACACTTCAACCCAAGTTCATCCTTCCTTCCTTGATTTCTTCATGAAATTGAGCTCAAAACCAAGAGTTTTTGGTGAAATTTAAAGCTACCAAGGGTATACATGCTATAGGAAGCTTGTTCCAAGTGGAATTTCAAGTTTTTTGAGCTAGAACCATATTTCCAACCATCCCTTGTTTTTTATGTGATGTAACTTATGATTTCTTGGTGAATTTTTGTTTATTATATGAATGGAAGCTTGGGTTTTAGTTAAAAGTTAGTAATTTGGTGTTTTGTGCCTTTGTTTGCTTGGAACTTAGGTAGAACTTTATGCAACTTTCTTTTTGTGGAAGAGTTGCTTGATTTTTTCTTGTGAGTTAATGTTAAGGTTAGGGAGTTATGTTTTCAAGCCTAATTAATGCTATTGGAGTATGTTTGCTTGATGAATTCAAGTAGTTTTGACAATGGCATTAGTTTGTGGGCAAAGTTGATAATCGTGGACTACTAGTTTTTTGGAGCTTGGAATGATGTTATAATGCATCATAGGTATGCTTGTGATAGTTGGCTGTGGTTTTTGCAACATGTTTTACAAGTATGTGAAGTTGGAAGGCCATTCAAGCATGTTTAACATGTTTGGTAAGTCTTCAAAGGATGTAGCAGCAAAACTGAAAATTTTGGGCATCGCAGGTATTGGCAACGCTTCACCAACACCACAAAAAAATTCTAGGGTTATCTACTACAATGATGTATCGCCACAGTTATGTTGGTTGAAAATTTCCAATTTTGCTCAGAAGTTCGAGGGGAGGCCTGAAAAGGGTCCTTAGGATACCTAGGGGTCTAAGTATTCCGGGGGTTACCCTGAGGCTTCCAAAACTCCTCCAATACCTAAGAGTTTTCTTGGGTTTTTATGGTTTCTTTGGCCATAAGCAAGAAAACTAGTTAATTAAGGCCACAATGAAGTATCACTAGCTTGGGTGAAAAGTTTAGTACTATCGGTGACCTAGCCATGCAATCAGGCATGAGGTTATAATGTGAAACGTTAGTATACCTAGTGGGTCTTTATGGCCTAGTGGGTCATTATGGCCTAGTCGACAGTAGTTCCACCATATTGCCCTTGTACAACATAAGGGAGTTTCAACTAGTGAATCATCACTGGTTTGGCTAATAAGCTATGATTGCTAATAGGCAAGGCTCTGCCTTGTAGTTCAAGGACTAGGAAGAGGACAGGGCCCAAAAGACTAAAATATATACGCATAAGTTTAGCCTCAAGCTATTAGAGCTCACAGCAAATTATATATGTTTACATATGTGTTGTCCTTAGTAACTTTTCTTGTAGGTGAAGACCTCTTACTAAGAATTTTTGAATTCTCACTCCCTAGTTATTTTGTGCAGATTCTAATGTTGTTGGGCCGAATAACCATTGAGGGTTGCCACGGTAGTTTGTGTTGTAGGTACTTTACTTCGAGAATTTTTATGATTCTAGTCTACTTGGGTTACTCATTGGTTATGTAACAATGCTAACTATACTGTTTTTCTTAGCCACAGTGCCTAGCAGCATGTAGACAGGCTTTTGTGACTCGCCACTGGGATTCATTTCTAAGGTGGGAGTTAATGGAGGAGATCTCAGTCAAGGGTTGTATATGTATTGTACACTTGGTTGCCTCCCTTGTCTATATTTTTTAGTCTTAGACTCTAGGGTTGCTCTTGGGTGAGGAGAATTAGTCTACTTTATGTTGAATGCCTTCACATGGTTGTCATATGCAGTATTAATCATACAAATGTTGATTTTGTATGCTTTGGCTATTTGAACTTGTTTTCTATGAAAGTACTTTGGCCAAGTGAATGTTTTTTGGGTTTCCATTTACTCTAGTCAAAGCATAAAGAACATGTATTTTGCATATTCTAAGCTAATCAACTAATAGCATGAAGTTTTAATTCGCACACACATACAACTAGCCAATTACAACCACCATGAGACTAAATCTCACAGGCTTCCTAGGCAGGGCCGAGGGATGGCTATGTCACTGGCATTATTTTGACAACCAGATTTTATAATATACAACTACTACCAAGCATTTTCTTGAGTTTTTTTGTCAAGTTCACTTGGCACACTAGGTAATTCAATATCTTTTGTATTCTTTCTTGTACTACTCATTTTTAATCATAAGATGGTTAGGGGTAGGGTGATTATCAGTCTTTTGGTTAAAATCTTGGAGCTTGAAAACCATTATGGGTGTATTTCTAGGTCTTACAACTACAGGGTTCACATCACCTTTTGTCGATTATTTTCCTTTGTCATGCTAGTTGGCATCTTCAACTGGATATTACAATATGGCTAGTTGTATAATTCTTCCAAACTCTGTGCTTCATTCTCTTGGATAAACCAAGAAAGTCATGACTTGGGAAAATTTCCGTTATTGGCCAATAGCTTGACATCTAGGATAAAAAATCAAGAATCTAAATGGCCTCTAAGTTAAACACTCACAAATAGTCCCTGAATGCCCCGTTCTTCTCCTACTTGACGTCTAAGAGCTAATTTGACATTTTGTTTTAGAGGCAGCTTCCCATGAAATTTTGTAAGAACTCCTATGACAACTCATTGAAAAAGGCAAACCTCTCCTTAGATTTCATCCATAAAGTGTTAGAGGCATATGTAAGTAATACCCAACAAGGGTTCTTTCAAAACTTTGCACTCTTCCCTTGAGCATTCCACCTTTAATTGCGTCTACATCTCATTTAGCCTCTAGAAGACATTGTTGATGTTACTAACCCCCAAATCTTGCTACGCCTTACCGTTCCTTACTCTTCTAGTAGACCTATTGTCCCCTTATATGTGAAGACTTGCTTAGTTGTGTCTCCATGATGGCTTTCCACTTCTTTCTCTAGCACTCAGGGAAGAGCCCTTCAAATTTCCTACCCCAATTGCTCTCACATATTCTTGAGTAAGGACCACTTAAGAGCATTGAACTTCTTGCTTTTCAAGCAACCCCCTAACCTCCAAAGTGTTCACAATCACCTAGGGGCTTCTTTTCTGCCTCCATTAAGGTGTCAACCTTGGCCTCCTCTTGGCCAGCCTCATTATTCAGGTGTGATCTCCTAGTTTAAACTAAGTTTAGTTGTTCGCGCAATCATCACCAAATTGATACCAAAGTACTTGATGGGGTGCTTAAGACCGTAAGGGATGGATGGGCCTAAGACCAAAGAAAAGGTTAAGGGCCTCAGAGTTATGTGTCTAGGGAAGACTATCCGATGCTTAAATCAGTAAAGGCTTGGGAGATAAGGTAGCATTGTGAGAACTGTGAGCTAGTTAGGATAACATACCTTACTCTTCATGAATCTAGCCTCTTATACACTCATAGAATGTGGTAGTAATGTGGTAAACTCCTAGGATTACATGATTAACTCCATGATCATGAGGATTTCCTTCATATTATGTTTCTCCCTGGTTAATGGTCAACCTATTAAGTTTTTAGCCTATAAGCCAGACTCCAACAAGCTTTTCAAAGCCTAGCTCATAAGGAAAACTCCATTGGACCTTCAAACTAGTGGCCAAATCTTGGTATGGTATAACAATTAATGAACCATTTAAGATTTTATTTTTTTCCATAAGAACTAAGCCCGTGATAGAAGCTGGCCATGTTTGTGGTCTAATCGGTTTAGTCGGTTGGACAGTTGGTCCAATCCCTATATCCTAACAAATACATGTACCAAACTATTAACTTGTACCTTTTGTTTGGTAACTAAAGTTGTTGAGATTTTTTATTTTTTTTATATTTATATATATAAAGTAATAATTATGCAATAATATTTTATCATATTTTTATGTTTTAATTTTTCTTATAAAATTAAACCATATGTAGGATGAGCATAAAACTAGTTTATGTCTTTGTGCCCATAGCTTTTTCCAATTCAATGGTTTAACAGCTTTTTTCAGTTCTGACTAAACACCAAATGTTGTTTATTGGGCTGGTAGGAGAACCAATTCATGGTTGAACGAGTTAAATCAACCAATCTAGTTCTTACGACTATGGTTTTTCTTCAAGGTAAATTGCATTTTTGTGTGTACTAAGGCTAGAAACCTATATGCAATGAATTATAAAGGCTTGAGATCAATTTGCAAAAAAATGAAGGATGAGGACTAATTTGAATGGCAATTAAAAATTTAGAACCAATGGTGCTTTTTACCCTCAACTGGTCGAAGGAACACTTGGCCTAGGACATAGCCAAGTTTAAATACTTTCTCATTACTCCATGTGTTTGACATCCTTCATGCTCCAGGAAACATGCAAGTGACCCCTCATATTTTTGTGGACTACCATTCTTCCCTAACACTTGTGAAGGAAATTTTATCTACCAAAAAAAGGCCACAAAATTGAGATAAATATGTTTTTATAATGATGATGTGACCAATTTTATAGGAGCAGCAATATGTTCAGACTCACAAAACTTTGAAATTGTCTAATAACATTTGACATATGTATATAGAATTTTATTTTGGAAAATATTTTATAGTGGTAGCACCATTGAATATAACTAATCTAGCTTTTGGCCAAGCCGTTTTAGAAGAGTAGCATCCAATTCATAAATCGAGATGCCTAATAAGTCATTAACAAAACCAAGTCTAAGCTTGATAACCTTGGCTTTCGACAATATTGTTAGTGGATGAAAGATTAACTATTCATAAAATTAGTAAAATCTAACATTTACGAGGCAAAATTGCATATTTATAAAAACAAAAAAAAAAGCATAAAGGCATTTTTAGCCCTCAAACTTGGATGACTTGAACACTTAACCCCTTGAACATCAACTCAGTCCAACACACCCCCTCAACTTGGCAAAATGGTACACTTAAGCCCTTAACTTCCTTACACCATTTCTATTTCATAATTCTTTCCCCAACTTTTTAAGAAACAACTACCACATATATCTTTTGTTGGAAACTAAATTTAAAAGGACCAATGGCTAGTCTATCTCCATTCAACAATCAACTTCAAAACGTACAACCGACACTTCTCTATTCTCCTCTCTACAGCTCCATTTCTCTAATTCAAATGTATGGCTATGAGAAATAGAGGTCCCTAGCTGTATTTAGTACCAAAACTGGCTAAATGTCGCAGAGATCCAGAATCTCAACAAAAATGGCATTATGGAATGGACAAGTAATGAAAAAATTAACTGTAGAACACTAGTTCTAGCACAGGCTAGCACTTGAACGGGCATTGACATGAAAGTACAAAACTTTGGTGACTAAAAGTTTACCTCTTATCTTTCAAAAACATCAAGAAGTTTACCTCTTGAACTGAATAAATTGATTCACAATTTCCAACCAAACAATTGCTTAAAGCTTTTTGCATTCTAAACAAAAACTAATGAAGAGCAATGACTTAAAAATTCATAACTTTGATGTGTACAAAAATTTGCACAAAAGAATCCTAATTGGCATATGATTCCTCTTATTGTGCAAGTGAGTTTGATTCACTAGTTTGCCTTGCTAAGAAAACAAGTTAGTTTGATTCTTTTTGTTACTTTTTTCCTTGCAATTGTTGTAGTTTGCTTAAACTTCCATTCCCTTACTGATGAATAAAACTGTGGTTGATAAGATTAGCAACTCCACAAACACCCGACTCTTTTCCAATTAAAGCATGAGATTAATCCATATTTCATTGGGTAATTTTCTCGAACACATGGTATGCGATGTTAAAAGCAATACCCAACAAAATAATAAATCCAACTGATTTCAACAAAAACAATGTGAAGTCCACCTTAGCAAATCTAAGAATTTGTGAGAATCAATACCCTCTTAGTTACTATCTTTCCTAAAAATTTCCAAATCATCAATCTCCGACCAACACTTAGTCAAATAGCATAATTTGAGTTGAATTAGAACCGAAAGTTGCAATGACTGAGCATTTGGAGAGAGAGAAAGAGAGAGAGAGAGAGAGAGAGAGAGAGAGAGAGAGAGAGAGAGAGAGAGAGAGAGAGAGAGAGAGAGAGAGAGAGAGAGAGAGAGAGATGGGCTGGATGAGCATCATTGATGTTCAAATGAGGAAAGAAAAGGATGGAGAAGTTGTTTCTAGAACGGTTGGTCAAATAATCCAAAGCTTATGAAGTTAGGGACAAAATGAATGAAAAATAAAATTAGGGGATATCAAACACATTTTATCCGACAAAGTATAAGTAGCGTTAAGTAGGGAAACGGCTAAAGTGTACCATTTTACCAAGTTGAGGGGGCTAGTTGGGTCAAGTTAATGTTCAGGGGGTTAAGTGTCTAAGTCATTCGAGTGTGAGGGTTAAAAATGGCTTTAGGCCTAAAAAAGTTATACATAGACTAAGTCATTTAACCCAACTAAAATCACAATGGGCTTTGTCCCTGTCTAAATAGCCCGATCACCTATCCAATCAACCAAGAATTGTTTAAAGTAAATTGTAGTCTAGTTTTCAAAATTTTGATTTAAATATTTGAATCTTATGATTTTATGATTTGTGAGAGAACAAACGATTTGATTAGATTATGCAATTACAATTAATGATTCTAATTCGATTCTACAACTACGATTTACAGAAAGCCAAAAATGATTTCACATGGAACCTCAATTGATTGTAGCAACTGAACATCGCATTTGAAACCTAATTCAATTATCACATCATTGTAAATACATTTCTAAGATATTGTCACTAAAGGTATCACTTAGATCAATTGTGCCAAAATTGGACCGGGCTGGACCAGTTGGCTTAATTATGAACCGGTCACCCCACCAACGCAGCTAGCAGTTCATTTCATATTTGATTAAAACTAGGAAAAACTGCCCAAAATCTTTGAACCAGTAAACCATCAAACTAGAATAAATCAATGGTTCAAAACAATTGTTTAAGAATTGTAAAAATAGAAAGAGAATGAGAACAAAGAAAATGAAAAGAAAAAAAAAAAAAAGAGGAACACAAGAAAGATGAAAAGAAGGAGAAGAAGAAAGAAGATGAAAAGGAACAAAAAAAGGAGGAATAGAAGAAAGACGAAAAGAAGAAGAAAGAGGAACAGGGCTAAATGAAGATGAAAGAATAAGAGGGGAAAAAAAAAACAAAGAGAAACAGAGGAAAAGAAGAAGAAAGGAAAAGAAGAAATAAATAAGCAGATACAAAAGAAGAAGGGAAAGAGGTAAGGCAAAAGAAAAAAGAAAAGTTGAAGAAAACAGACAAAGAGAAGGAAAAGACGGCTTGATGAGGAAAAAAAACCTATTTATATTAAATTTTGTAATTTAATATGTTAGATAAAATGAAAATTTAGTCTTTATGTTTTCTACAAAATTTAATTGTGGTCACATTCTCTCTATATATCACTCAACACTTATACAATACAAATGTAAAAGAACAATGACTCAATGATTCAACTGATAAAACCGTTGAATCTTGGCCCAGAGACTTTAGCAGTTGAAAGTACATTTCGATTTTGAAAACATTGATTGAGATAACGATACAATGAAATATTATGAATTATAGATTAACATGGGATCCCCACTATTTGATCAGCAATCTACAATTGCTCATGGAGGTACCGTCATTTTCACTTTTTTTCCTTATTTCCAGTTGCATTTTGACAAACAAGAGAATCTGACCCTATGTTCACTCACACGAATGTAGAGCGGGGCAAAGCGAGTAAGACGAATAGAATTTATGTTACATCATACTAGGGTTTTGTTCCCGAGTTATATCTTATATGTTTTCCACGTCCACCCAAGTTCTAGTCGTCTTTGAACTGTTTATTTTTAAGCCGTTCAAAATCATGAAAAGATTACACACCTGCCAGATTATTACGAGTACTTGTAGCCATTTTAGTTTATTTTCATGTTACCTCTTCGGATTTCAGGATGAAAACAGCTGTGATCATTAGAACTCAGGTCAAATCAGTTTTCAAGTCGCCATGGGCTTTCGTCAGTTAAAGATTCAGGCGAGTCAGGATGGGTTCGGCCATCTCCGAGAAATACAAGATTCCACTAGAATGGGAAAAAAACGAAACAACGTTGCAAATACAACACAGAAAGATAATCTTAACAGGACAACCTGCTGGATTACTACTATATACATGCCTGTATCCCGCAGTTCCCTTTACTCATCGATCATGCCTACATGTTATTCACTGCATAAAAGACAGCACTAATCTGAAAATCCTTGAAAACTGATGTCTCTTTGAAGGAGATAGCTCTGTGCTGGCAGCAAGCACCAGCCTCTGCAAAAACAGAAAAGAACACGGATGAAACACACAAGAAGCCTGCAAACAAGAACCCAGCAGCTCAGCTCAGTTGCTCATGTATTTTGACGAGCCTTCTGGCCTGGGCATCAAGCCTCGGCTCCTCCCTGGCCCACATGTGAAACGAAAAATAAAGAACGAGCATTCATCACTCATTCACAGAATTTGGGAAGGATAAGACTTCGCATAAAAACAGATGTACTTTGTGCCCCAACAAAAACCAAACAACCAGCAAGATATATCATATGGAACAAGAACCAGGACACTTTACAGTTACAGGCATTGAACTTTTGGACTTGGGTATAGATAGGCAAGACAAGCAACAAAAAGGGAAGCTGTACTGGCCTTTATAGGTGCTAAGCAAAAGCTGTGGAAGACTTATTGATATGGATACATCTAGCACCCATTGGCAGGTTTGTTTCAGCATGTTCATAAATGGTTCGTTAGCACTCTTACCTTGAAAAGGCAAGAAACAACTTGCTAGATTCACTCATTTGTTCCTTCAGAAGCAAGAAGGCCCATCTGCTGTGCAAGATTATCCATATGCTTAACCTTGTCCCATACATTTTCCTGACCAGTCGGTAAATCCTGTTCCATGGTCGCACAACTGTCCAATGAACTTGAGTTGATTTCATCAGTATCCCCGGTGAGTGGGCTAGCTGCCAGAAATTGCTCCCAAAAAATATCACTGATGGCAGGAAGCTTAGATGCCTCATCCAACAAGATCCCCATATCATGATCACCAGAAAACTCATCAGTTTCTACAGGTTCCATCCCATCAAAAGCTGCTGAAATTGGATTCATATATTTGGTATTCCCATTTTCAGGGCCTACAAAATCTGCTTCAGTAAGCCCCTCAGAGTTTCCAGGCACAACCTCCATCTGCAAAGCATTTTGAAGCTCAGCTTCCTTTAGATCCGATCTAGAACAGTCAGTTATTGCACAAGTTTCAGAAGACGGACAGCCGGGAGGAAACCTAGAATCCACCTGAACATAAGGCTGCTTGGAGGTGAGAGGAACCTCTGAAATTGTTACTCCTGAGATCCGACTGGAAGCGGTTCCATCGCCTAAAGCATCTGATGAAGGGATACCATCAATCAGAAAAGCACTATGATTATTCATTGAGGGTTCTAGCCTGGGTGATGTATTCATTTTCAGTATCTGATGTAGCATTGCTTTTGCTGCTTCATTTAATGATGGCTGGTATTTTATAATCTGCCCATTTGGAGAAACAGTTCCAGGTTTAGGCATATTACCCTCCCCTTGTCTGGGGAGTCTTCTTTTCTTGTTCCCACCAGATATCCTCCTGTTGCTGTCATTCTGCTGCTGCACAAATTGGTTTAAGAAACCTGGACTTTGCATTGCCTTTGCAAGGAAGGACATCATTTGCTGTTGCCGCTGTTCCATTACCTGGACACGTTGTCCAACAGTTTGCAGCTGACTGTCTGTAGCTTGCTGTTGCTGCCTCAACCTAATAAGTTCCTGCCTCAAGACATTTTTGTCTCTCTTAAGCCTTTCAACCTCCTCTTCCAGCCCAAACTTCCCTACCTCAACACAGGCCCCAACTGATGAATTCTGAACTTGTGGTTGTTGGTTACTTTGTGCATGTGCAGGCTTTCGCCTGCTGATACTTTTCAGGAGATGTTTCTGACCTCTTAAGAACCCCTCATTAGCAAATTCCCAGCGGTCAGGATCAACCTTCCTAAAACCCTAAGAATAAAAATTATGAGCATCAATAGTGGAAGTTATGATGCATCTTTGAAAGAAAATGCAGAAAGCCCACACACAAAATGCAGGATTTAATTGAACATGTATATATAATTCATCGCAAATCATCTCTCCTGGCTGAATCCCCAATGCCTGACCACAATCTATTAGTTATAAGAGGTAATATAAATTTAAACCTGCATATGAAAAACAAAATGAAAAAATGATAAGTTCTCAAAGTTGAAAAAACAATGCAAGTGAAAAAGCTCATTCTACATCTTGCCTCTGTCAAAAAATTAGTTTCACTAAAACATAGAACAATCTCTTAATGCATAAATCAACTGCCTAAGCACATGGCTAAAAGATTCCAGCACTCCTTATATCTTAATAAATCTGAAGTTGATTAATAATTATTTAAACAAAAAGGCAAACGAGCTAAATATAACAGGTGAGACTTCAGTGCAGGATTATCAACATCCTTTGGTTCTGATCATGTTCCTAACATGACACATATAAAAAACCTTGAATCAGACATAAGCAATAGATGAATAGTTCCAGAACCCTAAGAGATAGAAAGGAACATATACCAGAAACAGATGATCTACAACTTCAGAATTTCTAAGAAGATACCATTTCCAACAGAATATTACTCAAAACATTCCGTATAATCACTTCAAATTATTTGAATCAACAGGCTCAGAACTTCAAGATGCAAGGAGAAGTCCATTGAGAAACAGGATTCAATTATTATGGACAAAATGAGCATCAAGGTCCATGATTTACGCTAGAGTCATTGCACAAGATCATTAATACGATGCATGATGTCACCATGGTTTCAGGGGAAAGATGCCCTAGTTAGAAGGGCTCAGCAGATGTCGGCTTTCACTGTCTTGTTGCCCTAAGAGAGTCAGCTAATGTTGGCCAAGCAACTGTCTCAACAAATACATATATCTAACAGATAAGATGTCAAGGTAGTACGACAAAGGAACTATCCTTGCACACAGTTTAAGCCTGTGCTTGTTATCCATATTCCATGATTCCTATCCCAACAACACCATTCCAAGAAAAAAAAAAAAAAGAAAAAAAAAAAGGAAATGGATTGGAAATTCAGATGAGTTATGGTTTATAACATAAAATAAATAAAATGGTGTTCCCTTTGGATTCGTCATATGCAGGGATGCAGTACATTCTCAGTTTATGTGATTAACGTAACTCCAACAACGTTATCCCTACCATCATTCTCTATATTTGTAATAAGGGAACTTTTATAGTTTACAGAAACGAATTTAAAGAATTGTAGCATAGAAATTGTTTTTTTTTTTTTTTTGAAAAAGGACCCATTCATTTAAAAAATACTAAGTTAGTAGCATGTTGTTCCATGTGTGCCATGTGTCCTTTCCCCTTTGTTTCCTACTCTTACTAGAATGGAGAAAATTGTACTGAACCACAGTAAGAAAAACTCGAAGTTCCTAAAATTACAAAAGTCCAAACTTGAACCAGGCTCCACCAATACAAATCCAAAGCATAAGCACAGATGTCCGAAAACTAGAAATCTTATTATCCCTCAACACAAGGATCAAGCTCACCCTTAGAAATCTCCCTGATACAATGGGACATATCTCACTTGGATTGTCCTCAAAATAATTCATAAGTAGCAAATAATAAAACACATTTCCAGGTTGCATGCTACTCAAGTATTTTCTGATATCAAATACATGTGTAAGAGTCACTCACAGCAATGGCAGAGACCCTGCTCTAATTAATTATGATAGTTTATAATTTTGGAACATATTCTGAACAAGAATAACCATCAGATACATCACGAAGAAATGTCTTACTACATCTCACCCAAAGCATATCCCAGATGAATCATATATAATTGCTTTCGCTTTCTTTTTTATTTTATTTTATTTCCCCATTGTGAGATGAAATAAAAGCTTCATCTTAGACTCTTTCTCAAAGCCTGCATTTCCCTTCCTCATGAATTTAACAGTCATTATGTTCCCTTACGTTAACTGGCATTATGATTGTAAACTCCTAACCTCATATTTTAGTAGAGATCAATGAAAGGAATAGGGTTATGATGAAATGCTTCTGAAAATTAGGGAGGGCAAAAAGTAGTCTCACAAACTTCTTGAATTCGAATTACACCAAAGCAAGTAACCAAATATTAGAAAACTTAACAAGTTGTCTGCTTAGCTGTTTCAGACTTTATTTTCAATTCCTATCTTTTCGAGCTCTCTAACTGAATTTCCACACACCAATGAAATATAAGTATTCCCACATATTAAATCAAAGTTTTTGTCACGTCATTGGTTCTAGGAAGCAACCAAGTCAGAATCTTCTAAAAACAGGTCGAGATGCCCTTTCATTATATACGTTCAAAGGATCACCATTGAACTCAACCATGTGAGATCATGGCTCCACTACTATTTCCCCTAGCATATACTGCTCACTAACCTATCACGTTAATGTTAGATCATTCAGCTCAAAACTAATCAACAATAAGAAGCCCTTCCACTGTTCAATATCAGAAGATCACCCTCAACTCAACCACGATGGAGTATGTTCCCATTAGGAGAATTGTTCCACCAAAAACCCCACACTGCACTTCTCCTGATGTTGCAGGAGTCAGGTTACTACACATTGTCATGATTTGATAAACAATTGGGCCATTCTATGCTTATCGTTGAGTTTAAACAAAAGAAACTGATGTTCCACTAAGCCTGTCGCACTGGAAACAGAAATATCCAACTAAAGAGATCACATCGTCCCTACTTAAGAAACCGAAATATGATCTCTCAATCACTCTGCTAAATTTCACAAAAGAATGATCAATTACACTTCAAATCATTAGCTATTTTCCCTTCACCCAATAGAAAAATCTGACCACAAGAGTTAGCCAAATAGGGTAAACCGCTCTAATCGAGATAGGTTCAGAGTAACAGTGAATCAGAGAAGAGAACCGGTATAGAGAGCAGGAAAAAGATACTCACGTAAGTATTAAGCTGCCTGACGAAGCTGGAAAAGTTATTATGCTTGAAATACTTGGGCAAAAGGTCGCGGGCGAACTCCGGGACATTCCAGACGACAAAACTGTTGCTTCCTTTGCTCCAGGAGACGATCGAGTTCGTGGATGGGTCGTCGACCATGTCATACGTCTTGCTGAGGAACGGCGGAACGGTGTTGGCGTTTGTCGAGGAGGCGGAATTCGCAGCGACTATCGAATCGTGAAGAGAATCCATCGCCGACCGCTGTGAGTGGTAGGGTTTTTAAGAGAAGTTAATTCGACAAAGAAGAAATCGAACGAGAGAGTGCATGTGAACGGCTACTACACTCCCCTCAATTCCAGAGGGCCACGAGAGAGAGAGAGACTAGAGGTTGTATTTATATATTATTATTATTATTATTTGGGGATGCTGGTGGAGCATATACTCTTCCAGTTTTGGTTAGGAAAAATAAGAAAAATTAACAAGGTTAAGTCAAGTCAAGAATTTCGTATTGTGATCATTTATAAGGATTTTGATGTGATAGTTATCGATAAGAATATGTATGGATTAGGAGCAATAAGAAAACAAAGAAAACAAGATGACATATCCACACTTCAAATGAGAGATACAAAGAAAACAATAAGAAACTATAATAGAACTAGAAGCTAAATATTATGGAACAATAAGAAACTAGAAAAGAACACGAGTTTTTACTAGAACACAAACTTGTGTAACAGGAACAAGAGCAAATTGAAAAACAATATGTAAATTTAACAAATGAACAACTATAAGTAGGAAAAAGAATTCAAAGAACAAGTAGAATAACAATGAAATACAATTATCAAGAAGCACAAGAAACATTTAGATTTGATAAGAAACGTGAAGATGTACCAATGGATTAACTATAATCAACAAGAGAATAGAAAGAATATAGTTATTGAATAGAACAAAAATTAAATTTGTCAAGTATGATAGTCGAAGGGCTATCGCCCACAAAGCCTTCTCATTGGTAGACCTATCACCACCCTCAAAGAGATACACGACCAACCTTGGAAGAATTTTCTACACCACCCTCGGATATCTATACAACCGACTCCGGGAAAAAGACTCCCTGCCACCCTCGGGAGTGGACATTACCAACCTCGAAAACGCAGGTCCATCATCCTCGACAGAAAAAATGTCTCCTGAAGATTGACTGCTCATCCGAAAGGGTTTTTCCAGTAGCCCTCGGGGGAATTCCTTGTTCGAAGGGATGTCAGATCCTCGAAGGGGTCTTAGGGAAAAACGACAAATACAGTTGGGGGATCTTTGACAGAAGCCTTGCACACACCCCTACCTTCTGAGCATAACTCCCTATGTCCAGCTGTAGACACCTCCCTCTGAAGGTACGGACCGAATTTGGCCGAACACGTGTCCTGATTTACAGATGCCAAGCATAACGGCCTCCTTCTCTTGGACTCCTATAAATACTTGGGAGGCTCCCCGGTAATAACACACAGGACTCTTTCTTTCTTACTATTTGTTCCTAGCAACTTCTCTCCCGTATACTAACTTGGGCGTCGGAGGCTCCTCCCCCTGAAATACACTCTAAGGAGCTCCTAACTCACATTCTTCAAAGTCTTGCAGATACATTCTCACTGGAAGTCTCTCTCTTAGGCCCAGTGTATCATATAACAAAAATGTCACCGGGCATCATTTGGTGCCGTTTGTGGGAACTCACCCCTAGGTCACTATTGTAGAGACTCAGTGTTCAAAGGACAAGGGACTACCGAGGTCCCAGTCTGCGCTGGAAGCTCAAGCAACAATTGAACAGCCTGCAGCGGAGACTTTCTTGCCAGAGGACGAGTGTCATTTAATGGTCACAATGGGTTTTCTACGCGATTTTCAGTGCTCTATCGTGGTTGAAATGATATAACAACTTGACCAAAAAAGGTCACAATTAGCTTAAAAAAAGGTACCTTCTCTAGACGCCTATCTGAAAAAAAGTCATAAGTCACCTCACGGGAGCTCCGGTAGTGGAAGCCCTCATTATGAGTCCTCAACAAAGAATATACTGTCCTGAGGACGACGCACTATAGGAGCAAGGTCGAAAAAGCCCAGGACCTCTGACCGACGGAGTTTATCCTCGAATGAGAAGTCCCTATCCCTACGTCAGTAAAGTTACTCACCAAGAAGACAACACTATTCTCCCCTGTCGCCAATTCCCAGGCAACAAGGAGACCAAGGCATTACTATCCTAATGGAGAAGATCCTGGAGAGGTTGGAGAATGTGGAAAAATAGGTCTCTTGAAAGCCTGTCTGGTCAAGGCTATCGGAGACCTTCACAAGAGAAAAGTCCCCCTTTATCCATACTATTGTAGAGGCGCCAATGCCTAGCAATTTCCGAGTACCATGTTTGGAGAAATATGATGGACGCAGCAACCCTCAAGCCCATCTGACGAAGTATAAGAGGTGCATGGTATTGCATGGTGCCGACGACATCACCCTCTGCAAATGTTTCAAAGTCACTCTGTCAGGACCAGCGATTGCGTGGTACAACTTTCTGGCACCCGGAACCATAATGGGTTTCGAGGAGTTATCCACCACCTTCACCCAGCAATTCATTAGAAGCAGACCAACGGCAAAGATGCTAGTCCAGATGTTCGACATAGCCCAAAAGAATGGAAAGACCATTCGGGACTATGTCGAGAGGTTTAACCGAGAAGCCCTTAGTATACCGGACTTCCGCCCCAAAATCTGAATCCTCGCTATGATCAAGGGACTAAGGAGGGACTCATAACTCTTCTATGAGTTCTCCAAGGATCCCCTTGATACCCTCGGAGAATTCTACCGAATGGCCGAGCAACACATGATAGCCAAGGAGCTAAGAATGGGTGGCCTAAAGCTCGACCATAATCACTCCGAAGGTTAGGGTCACCAACCTCGGTATTCCATCAAGGGAGGGGGCAGACCTCAGAAAGCAAGGAGGAAGAGACCAGTATCATTTACTCCCCTAAACACTACAAGAACAAACATCCTGATGGCCATGTAAAGGCAAGGAACTGCAATCCAACATTAAAAGGCCATGACCTCGGACACTAAGAAGAACATGAAGAAATTCTGTCAATTTCATCGGGACCATGGGCACGTTACTGAGGATTGCTTTCAACTAAAAAAGTATATTGAATCCTTGATTAATCAAGGGCAACTTTGTCACTACTTGCGGATGCCGTCGCCCGAAGCCCAAGAAAGAAAAGAAGACGATAGAGAAGAAAAGGATGAGGATTATGATTCTGACTGCCGTTGGAATCGAAGTCCCAGGAAACACCTGCCACTTCTAGCCGATATAATCCAAACAATCACAACTGGAATACCCTTGGCTAAAAGGAAAAGAAAGTTCGGGAAATTGCGATGATAGAATTCAATAACCCAACAAATAAGCTTGTTTGGAAAGATGGATCTACAGTGAAATTTTCACATGATGACACTCTCCTGATCATGGCAAGGATAGAAAGCTGAGATGTCAAGATGGTGCTCATTGATGATGGGTCGAATGCCGACGTTTTGTTCTCCCATTTTTTGCCGAACTTGGATATTTCCAAGGGTGATCTTAAACCCGTTACCTTACCTACCTTCGGCGTCAATCCCTTAGAACCCCCAGTACTTTGGTGGATTGATCTACTCCTGATGCTAAAGGGCAACTCGGTCCAAACCAAGGAAGAACTCTTTGCTTCCATTATGACAAAGTCCATCGTCATAGATGTCCTATCTTTATATAATGCCATCCTCGAAAGGCAGACACAAGGCAATCTTCACATTCATCTAGATGTGAAATACCTGACTGTCATGTTTGGGATGAAAGAGGGTGACGCATAAATACTCATTGATCAAGCCGAAGTAAGAAAAATTTTTGTCAAAGAAAGATAGAGTCTGGTGAAAGTTCATATACAAACTTCTTTAGAGAAGAGCAAATCAAGCAAATATGAGATAGAGAGTGAAAAAAGTGTTCTTGGAAAAATAGAAACAGAGGATGTTGAACTTGTCCCTAGGCGAAGTACCCGAGTGGGGAAAAAACTGACCAAAGGTGACAAGGAAAAGCTTGTATCCCTTCTATTAATGAACAAAGATCTATTTGCTTACTCTCCAAAGGACATGCCTAGAGTAGACTCAGGTATAATTCAACATAGCCTTAAAGTATGCTCAGGAGGTGAAGCCTGTTTGACAGAAAAAACATAGCCTTTTGATGCATAAGAACAATTTCATTAAAACTGAAGTCCAACAACTAATAGAGGCAGGCATAATAAGAGAGGTCAAGTACCTCGAATGGCTTAACAACATTGTTGTTGCCACAAAGGAATGGAGTAATAAACTCCGAATCTGCATCGACTTCTGAAATGTAAACGATGCTTATCAAAAGGACTCGTATTCTCTGCCACTAATAGACCAATTGGTAGACTCCATTGCCGAATACGGTCTACTTAGCTTCCTCAACGCTTTTAATGGATACCACTAAATTCGGATAGATCCCGAAGATAAGGAAAAAACTACATTCATTACCAAAGTCGGGACCTACTGTTACGTTATAATGCCCTTCGGCCCTAAAGATATAGGAGCCACATACCAAAGACTGATGAATAGGGTATTCAACTCCTAAATTGGGAGAAATATGGAAGTGTACATCGATGATATGATAGTTAAGAGTAAACAACCTAGTAGTCACATCATAGACTTGAGGGAAACATTCCACCAACTTTGGAAATTTGGAATCCTTCTCAACCCCAAAAAATGTGTGTTTGGGGTGACTGCTGGCAAATTCATCAAGTTTATGGTATCCGAAAGAGGTATCGATGCCAACCTAAAAAAGTTAATGCTCTGCTAGGATTTTGAACTCCCACAACAACCAAGGATATGTAGAGGCTTATGGGGTAAATTACGACCCTTAACAGATCCAGATATGGAGATCGGTGTCGACCATTCTTTAAAATGCTCACCAAAGTAGCAAAGAATGAAGGCAACTTCGGTTCTGAAGAACATCCTTGGAACGAATATTGCCAAAAGGCTTGGGATGAACTTAAGAGCTACTTAACCCGTCTGCTGACATTTTGGCAACCACTGGAAAGAGAACCTCTCATCCTTTACCTCGTTGTCACTAAGAAAGTAGTAAGTTTGGTACTGGTGAGGGAAGAGGGAGGAAAGAAGTGGCTGATGTACTATGTAAGTAAATCCCAGCATGGTGCTGAAGTTAGGTATCCTTTGCTATAAAAAGCCAGCTATGCCTCAGTACTGGCAAGAAGGAGACTTCGGCCTTACTTCCAAGGACATCCCATCACAGTGTGAAGTAACTTACCTTTGCGGGATGTCATAAGAAAGGTAGACCACTCAGAATGATTATCAAAGAGGTGCATCGAGCTCAGCAAGTATGATATCACTTATGAACCAATGAGGGCAATAAAAGCGTAAGCGCTAACAGATTTCATTGTTGAGGTACTTAAAGTTGAAAGTACTCAAGGAGACCTGAAAAATGATGAACCTGAGTGGACATTATTCGTTGATGGTGCCTCAAGATCTGAACACCAGGAAGCCGGAATAATTCTCTGTGAACCCAAAGGTATGGAAGCTTTGAAGGCCATCAGATTCGGTTTCAATGTCACCAATAATGTTGCTGAATATGAAGCCCTCATAGCAGGCTTGCGAGTGGCAAAAAGGGTTGGTGTGAGAAACCTGAAGGCCCACAGTGATTCATAGCTGGTGGTTCAGTAGATGATAGGGGACTACAGGGCAAAAGACCTAAACTTGGCAAAGTACCATAATCTCATAAAAAGGCTTATCCAAGAGTTTGATAAGGTACAGATAGAAAATGTACCCTAACGAGATAATGTGGAAGCAGATGCTTTGGCGAAATCAAAGCAGTCAACTGAAGTACTCGATCACCTGAGCATAGCAATAATGTCCATTGCAACCTCGCGCAAAGGATGGAAGGATCCTATCAAAAAATATCTCACGACTTTGGAACTACCCGAAAACCCTCTAGAAGCCGCGAAGGTGTGAAAGTGCTTAGGTAGATACATCTTGATCAGGGAAGAATTGTACCGACAAGGGTACGCCAATCCATTGCAAAGATGTATCAGTGAAGGTGACATCAAAGCAGTTCTCACAGAAGTCCATGAAGGGGCCTGTGGATCTCACATTAGGACCGACGCCCTTACTGGGATACTACTTCAGCAAGGGTATTTCTAGCCTACTATGAGGAAGTACACAAGGTAGTTCATCAAAAAATGTGATAGGTGCCAGAGACACGTATCCATCCAAGGAGTACCCTCAGAGGTGATAACGTTGGCTAAATATCCTTGCCCCTTCGTAGTTTGGGGTATTGACCTTGTTGGTCCTCTCTTGACGGCTCCTGGAGAAGTGAAGTTTTACATAGTTGGAGTAGATTATTTCACCAAGTGGATTGAGGCAGAGCCTCTGGCAACAATTTCAGCAAAAGGGCATCCGAAAGTTTGTCTAGAAAAACATCATATGTAGATTTGGTGTGCCGAGGGTGATAGTAGTAGATAATGGTTCCCAATGCGTTGATAGAGGATTTCAGGGATTTGCCACCAACCTTGGCATAAAATTTCACTTCACCCCAGTTGCCAATCCTCAGTGCAATAGACAAGTTGAGGTGTCCAATAGGACAATAAAAATGGTCTGAAAAAGAGGTTAAAAAAGGCCAAGGGAAAATGGCCTAGAGAACTCTTGAGTGTACTATGAAGTTATCAAACAACTCCCAAAAGAGCTACTGATGAAACACCTTTCTCACTCGTATTCGGCACTGAGGCCATTATCCCTGTCAAAGTCGTACAACCGTATATCAGAATACAGGTGTTCGATGAAGAAGGGAACAACCTCAGTTTAAGAACCAAGGTAGATATGATTGATGAACATAGGGAGATAGCTGAACTCATAAGAAAAGCCTTTCAGCAAAGGGTAGCCATTGCCACGAATTTGCATGTCAAACTTAAATGGATCAAGAAAAGAGACCTTGTTCTCCGGAAGGCAGAACTAGAGCCCCAAAGACCATCTTATAGAGTACTTTGGGCAAATTGGGAAGGACCTTATTTGGTCCTTGAAGAAGTTTGGCAAAAAGTCTATAAGCTTGGAATGACCAAGACAGAACAGTTGAAAAACACATGGCATTCAAACTCTTTGAAAAAATTCTACACTTAGAAAGTTTCCAAGGAAGGAGCTTTATTCTGAGAATCTTCCAAAGAGGTATAGCTGAATATGACTGTCTCCAAAGGTACTTAAGTAATCTTCCAAAGGTACCGAATGAGGATAGCCAAATATGGTTGACTCTGAAAGTACCTAAGTGATCTTGTACAAGCTTTATTGAATATGGTTGATTACGAAAATACCTAAGCATTGTTGTACATAGCTAGTTTCCCGAAAACGTTGCTTGAATTTTGTTCAAACACTTAGAGAATATCCAACTTTCCAAAAAGAAAGAAAAGAAAGAGCTAAGGTTTTGAATCCTTGATAGTATTTTTGTCAAGGGTAGTACATGACTGAATGTGTTGAGCGTTGCTGAACCAAAGGTTATAAGTCACCCGAAGGTGGTGAATCAAAACCAAAGAAACTTTGAAGTCAAGCAATACTTGCTGAAAATAGTGCTAATTATGGACTTAGCCAAAATTTTAAGAAATAAAGGCAATTCCATTAAAAGGTGCAAAATACAAAAAAAAAAAAAAACTAAGCCTAATGGGTTATTTTGCCCATATTTGGGTTCTTCAACATCTGCATCCTTGGCATCCTCCTCATCATCATCAGCATCTTCACCATCTTGAAATGATGACTTTGTTGCCTCTTCTGCACTGGCCTTCTCGGCCTTTAGATGCTCAACTTCCTTTTTTAGCTCCTCCATCTCCTTCTCAGCCTTCTTCTTCTTCTTCTTCTTCTTCTTCTTCTTCTTCTTTAGCCGATCAATTTCAGCAAGGAACTTAGCATTAACCTTCAGTGCCTTGGTGAAATCAGCTACAGCATCCTCCCTTTGCTGCTGAAGGACCTCCCCTTCCGAGCTCAGTTCCACCACCTTCGTGTTGAGGTCAGATATTTTTTAAGAGCACTTGTCAAAGAGGCCTCTCTGGCTCCCAGCACTTTCTGCCGAAGCTTGGCCAAGTCCTCCCTCACAATTTTGTTGAGCTTGTCATATTTCAAGCACAGGTTCACGAACATCTCTTTGGCCTTGGCCAAGTTCTTCTCTGACCGACACTTGAATGCCCAGGCCTGAAGATAGCCCCTATAGGCCAGCAGCTGTGAGGAAAAAAGACAATGTGAATTATAGGCGACTTACAAAACCCAAATTTTTTTCTAAATACTAAGGAACTAAGGTTTACCTGAGCTGCGTGCTTGGAAATCTGAGTAGCAAAGGCCTCCTCATTTGGGCATTCTTTTGTCAGGGTTTGGAAAGTGGCATCTGTCATGATGCCCTTCGCCATTTAAGGGACCATTTTCTAGCAATCTTCCAAAAACAAGTCCATGTTTATGGTAAATGTCTAGAAGGGTTCCCTAGGCACTTTATCCTTTGGGATCTTTAAGTCCCGAATAGCTTTCTTCCAAAGGTGGTCCATCATCCACTCCGACTAGGTGTGTTCCTCTACAAAATCACACCGAAGTTCCTTTATCCAGTTATCTTTTAGCCATTCATTTATGAAGTCTAAAATGTCAAAAAAACTGAAATTCATAGATGAATGACTAAAAAAAAAAAACCTCGTGGAAGTTCGGCGTCATCTCTGTTAGAGTTACTAATGTGTGTGGACCTCAGTGGGAATCTCTTTTCCCTTCCTCCTTTGGTGTTCCTCTAGTTCTTCAGCCGAAATCTCCCAGAGAAAGGTCCCTAGGGTCTCCGCAGTAGCATAAGGGCTCAGTAGGACAAATAAGACTGCTGGCCCTCGGGAAGGATCCATGCCCTCAACAGAAGTGCCCAGATCCACCATATGGTCTTTAAGGGGAGGAGGGAGTGAGCCCTCCTTTGAATTTTTGGTCTTCGGGGCCGAAGACTGTCTAGGTGGGCCCTTCTTCCTTTTTAAGGCCTTCTTCTTCTGCTTTCCTTTCTTGGTTTGGCCGAGAAAGAGACTCTTGTAGAAAGCTGCTAATTTATCACCCATTTCTACAAAGAAAAAAAATATCAGTCTAAGTACGGAGAAAACCCAAGTAACAATGTGGAAAGAACCTTATGCTTTACAAAGGCTGAATAAGAGAGTTCACCCCAAAGAAGCATGACCAGCTAGGACTTCTTCGTGTCCACTGCTAGTTTTGGCATTTTCTTGTCAGTAATATGCTCCTTGATGACCCTGAGCTCTTGAAGTACCTTTTCGGTCATAAGGTTCCATCTGATCGGGAAGGGGTACAATGGACGCGAAGAAGCTTGGTGTGACCAGTCAGTTAATGCCCAAATACAGGTGTCAAATTCCTTAAATTGATATTCAAGTTTGAGGGTAAGCAGCTTTGACGGATCCATCACGTTGATGTCAAGCATCCCAGAAGAAAGTGGGGCTTTATTTTGAAGACCACACACATGCAGAAAAATGCATTGAAGTAAGAGTAAGAGTTCAGGGGAAGCTGGTTAACGGCTATGCCATGAAAATGACAAAAGTCGTAAACCCTTTTCACTGGTGGATACCGAAGATCCACCTTCAGCTATGCTCTAAACATAACCTCATCATGACGAGGATGGTAGCTCGGCATGCTAAGGGCGAGGAGCCTATTGATGGCATATGAAGGAATGAAGAATTTTGCTGACCCCTTCTTCAGCTTTTCCGAAGTGGCACAGCTCAAATGAGAATCGAGTGGAGCCCAACTCTTGGGAAAAGGTCGAACGTTGGCTTGAGAAGAAGACATGTTCGGAAGAGAAGGACCTTAACCTTGGAAATAATGGGAGAAAAGGGCAACCTTGGAGACACTAACCTATGAGAACCGCTGCAAGAAACTACTGAAAATCGCTCATCCGCTAACGCAGCCATAGGAAAAAGTTGGAGAATGAGAGAGAGTTAGAAAGTAAAGAGAATGAAAGTAGAAGCATGAAAAAACCTTGAAGGGAGATGGCTTTATATAGCCCGAAGGTGGTAAGCGAAACGGCGCCATTATGACCTTTTGCAAGTAAAGAGACATAACCGATGTAATGGACGCGAAGGACAACGAATAACCTGGTGACATGTGTCGCATAACGCGAGAAACAAGGGCACATCTTCTGAACTAGTAGGTCTATGTTGCGTAACCCAAGATGACATGACTGCTTGGTCAAACGATGTGATGATTCATCTGTGAAAGGAGGGAATAGAAACCTCCTGGCGAAAATAATGCCTTGCGTGCCGAAAGTATAACCTCTCCAAATTCGAGAATTCAGCTCGATGTATGATATACTCCTGACGTGCCGAAGGTATGACTTCGCCAAAAAAGAAAAATTGGCTTGAATATGATATACTCCTTAAGTGCCGAAGGTATGACTTCACAAAAAATGAGAAATTGGCTTGAAATAACGATCCCGCTAAGGGTTCAAATTTAGAAAATGGAACACAAAAGGTCCAAACTAAGACCAAAAGTACTACATCGGCAAAAGGAAGGGTCTCAAAATGAAAAGCTAGCTACACTGAAAAGACAACCCTGATAGAAGAAAATCTTTTCGTGGAGGATGACTTAGGCTTCCCAAGGCCAAGATTTTCATAACATGCTCCCAAATGATTAAAACTGAAGATACGACTTTGGTCTTTTGGAGGGGGGGCATGTGATAGCCGAAGGGCCATCGCCCATAGAGCCTTCTCATTGGTAGACCTGTCACCACTTTCGGAGAGATACATGACCAACCTTGGAAGAATTCTCTACACCACCCTCAGATATCTATATGACCGACTCCGGGAAAAAGAGTCTTTGCCACCCTTGGGAGTGGACATTACCAACCTCGGAAATGTAGGTCCATCACCCTTGATAGAAGAAATGTCTCCCGAAGATGGACTACTCATCCGAAGGGGTTTTTCCAGTAGCCATCGGGGGAATTTCTTGTCTAAAGGGATCTCAAATCCCTAAAGGGATCTTAAGGAAAAATGGCAAATACAGTTAGGGTATCTCTAACAAAAGCCTGGCACACACCTCTACCCTCTGAGCATAGCTGCTTATGTCCAGTTGTAGACACCTCCCTCTGAAGGTACAGATTGAATTTGGTCGAACACGTGCCCTGATCTACAGATGCCGAGCGTAACGGCCTCCTCCTGCTGGCCTCCTATAAATACTTGGGAGGCTCCCAGGTAATAACACGCGGGACTTTCTCTTTCTTACTCTTTGCTCCTAACAACTTCTTTCCCGTATACTGACTTGGTTGTCAGAGGCTCCTTCCCCGAAAATACACTTCGGGGAGCTCCTAATCCACATTCTTCAAAGTCTTGTAGATACATTCTCATCGAAAGTCTCTCTCTTAGGCCCAACATGTCATATAACGAAGATGTCATCGGGCATCAAAGTAATAGGATGATAGAACAATGGAACAACTATAACCATCAAGACAATAAGAAGAAGGATTCAAAGAGAAAGTAGAATAACATTGGGAGGCAATTATCAAGTAGCATAAGGAATAGTTAGATTTGGTAAGTAGCATAAAGATGAAACAACTATAATCAACAAAAGAACAATAAGAATAATTTATGGAACAAGTAGAATATAAGTAGGTAGCATTTATTAAAATAATCAAACTTATATTAGTCATAGAACATGAAGATATAACAAGAAAACAACTATAATAAGTAAAAGAACAAAAAGAAAAGCGCAAAGAACAAGTAGAACAGGTGTACTAGCAATAAGAAGACATATCCTACATGCAGACATAAAATATATAGAGAACGGTAAGAAAATATATTAAAGAATAAGAAATATATGTAAGGAAACAAGAGGAATACACATCAGAACAAAAACAACAAGAATATGTTTGAGAATAGGAACAACAAAAAAGTAAGAAGCAATATGTTATTAGGTCACAAAGGAAACATGTATATATTTCCGAAATACAAACACAATAAGTAATAGAATAGGAATAAGCAAAGAGAGAACAAGTAATGTAATAGTAAGTCATTGTGTGATGGCATTAATGTAATTTATAGGAAGTTGTAACACAGTTTATAATAGGAAGTTGTGATGTAGAAGCATTATCATAATTTATAAAAGCTTAAGGCATGGTAGTAGTTTTGTAAGTAATTGTAGAAAGGATATCATTCATTCCTTCTGTTTTCACTCGAAACAAATTTTCATTTTGGTCAAGTTTCTCTAAAACTTATAAAGAATGTTCAAATTTAGAATAAGAAATAATTTTGTACAATAGAACTTAGTTTTTGTACAATATTAACTCAGTTTCTTACATTAGAATCTCAATTTCATATAATAAGAAACTTAATAGTGAGAACACTATATACAATAGGAACTTAGTTTTGTATAATGAATATTATTAATAATTTTTTTCACTTCAAACAATCATATTGGAAAAGTTTTAGCTGAATCTTATAAGAAATAGTCAATTTCATAGACTAGGAATTCAGTTTCTTACATTAGCCTCTCAATTTTGTACATAACATCTAAGTTTCATATAATATTGATTTGGTTTCTATAATATTAACCCAGTTTCGTACGTCAATATTTCAATTTTGTACAATAAAAAATTTAAATTTATACAATTGGAACTCAATTTCATACATTGGATTTCAATTTCATATAATAGGAACTCAGTTTTATTCAATAGCAATCCAGTTGTGTATACAAGAAACCTGATTCTGTATAGTAGGAGTTCAGTTTTGTACATTAACAACCTAATTAGATACAATAGCAACCAAATTTCATACAATATGAATTCAGTTACTTATAGTAAGAACAATATGTGCGTGTGTGTGTGTATGCATAAATACTTACATACATACATACCTACATACATATATGTATATATACACAATAAAAACTCAATTTCATACATTAGCATGTCAATTACACACAATAGATTTCATACTCTCAACATCCAAATCATATAATAGGATTCTAGTTTCACACATATACATTTTAATTTCATACAATAGGTTTCATACTTTTAATCTTCATACTTATATATTAGAATTTGAATTCTTACATAAGGATCTCAATCTAAAGTAAAAAATAATTTCAATCTTTAAACTCATACAACCGGTAGTGTGAGAACCCTTTAATTATTAGGTAATTAATTTATTTTAATTATGTAATCCTTGACTTAAATTAAATTAATGGGTGAAATAGTCCTTAGAGTCCATAAAAATAATTTCCTAAATTGGCATAAGGGCAACTAGGAAAAAATGGGTAATTTGGCAGGCCAAAGGTCAAACTTTGACTAAGGAAAATGAATTTGAGTTTCAACAGGTGAAATGAACATTTTGGTGAGATTTGAGATCCATTTGACACCAAAGATTAGCTATTTTCTTGCTAAGGAAGCAAGGGAGTGCAAATGGTAATTTCATGGTTAAACATGGTCAAAATGGGTCCATAAAGGTGAAAAATAGTGTTTGAAACCATTTGGTGGATTTTGGTAAAGTTTGAAGTTAAATTGACCAAGTTTGTGACTTTTTTTTTTTACAAATAAAACTGTGAGGGGCATTTTGGTTATTTTGCATAGTCAAACCCGAGGCAACCTTAGTTGAAGGCAGTTTGGTCATGGATGGACTTAGAGGAAGAGGAAATCTAGCATTCATTTTAAATGGGAACACACATGATAAATTTATAGGAGTTGCATCCATTTATCCAAAGGTTTAAGCACATTTTCACCATTTCACTCTTGTGTAAGTAGAGGAAGGAGACAAGGTCTGAAAAATCTGATTTTTAGCCCCTAAATTGAGGGAGGCACACCTACCCCCTTGGACAAAAGGCCTCTACGACCATTTTGACCATGCACTACCCTTTTCTCTCAGTCTTTTATTTTTTTTCTCCCTCAAACCAAACGCCAATCATCCCCCCAAACTCACCCTCATCTTCATCCTCCCATCACTCTTCATGTACTAAACACTCCAACACTCCAAACACTCACCAAAAATTAAAAGAAAAAAGAGAAATTAAGAGATATTTGGTGGTTAGCAAGAGTGACTACGTACCGAGCTAAAAAGCTTTGGGGGAGCTTGGATTTTTCTTAAAGTAGCTTTAGTTTTGGTTTTTTTCTAAGGTAAAATTTTTCCTAGGTATTAATTGAGTTTACCCTTGATTCTATGCTAATGAAAATCCCATGTTTTGCATGAAGCTTAGCTTGGAAAAAAAATTAAGGAGCTTATTAGAAGGGAGCTACAATTTTAAGTGTTTTCTTAAAGTAATGAAGTATTTTATTTTTTGTTAAGGTTCTTGAACAATTTTATTGCTCTTAGTTTTGAAATTGGGTTGATAATATGGTTAATTTACTATGGTTAAACAAGGAACTCTATGGGACTAGGGCTAGGTGTTTAGAAAGTGGACCTTTGAGCTTACAAGTGCAAAATCTACACAAGGTTAAGGTGTTCTAGCCTTTCTTTTTTGGGAAGCTAGGTCCATACTTTACCTTGATGAAACCTAAGGCAAATGGTAGGGCAAAAAGGGCAAAAGGTAACCAAAGGCTTTGTTCTAGGCTAAGAAGGCATAATGTGGCAGACAAGATAATGGGTGCTGGTGTTGCAGTTTGACCAAGCACAAGGGGCTTGGTGATGTGTGTATAAGTAGCTCACAGAGCCAATGGTGGCCTTGGATTGCTCTTAAGAATGTCGGCCTAATGGTTTCAAAATGTTGAGGATGAACGATTTTGGGCTAGGCATTCACCATACCTAGAGACTTGTACCACTAGCCTTCCACAGGAACCATGGTCTAACACACAAGGGTGGCGGTGATGGGAGTCTAAGGCATTAGGGTCACATGAGCGACATGGCCCCTTGTGGGCCTGCCCTGGAAGCCTTTGGGATCATGTCGCACACTAGTCGCAATTAACTAATTGATTTTGTGCACACAAGTTAAAACTTGTATGCTTCTAGTTAATTATTCCTACTAAGCAAGCATGCATGAGTATGTGCTTTGACTTGATTAATAAAATAAGGAAATAACACTTAAAACATGAACATGGCATTTCATTAAAATAGAACATCAAAATCATCAAAGCATACAAAGCATTTATGTGGTTAACTACATATAATCAACTGTGTGTGAACATCCAAGTATAAGAAGACTATGCTTACACCCAAGAGCAACTCTAGAGCTCACTACTCATCCATGATCATTGGAGGTAAACTAGTGTATGAAAACTATACACTGAACTACACTACTAAGATCAACAACTAAGTTCCCACCTTAGAATAAACTCTCGATGGTAAATTTCATAAGCCCTTCCCTATACTTTACTAGCCTTTGTCAGCCAAATAAATAACTTTAGTTAGTACCATAACATAGCCAACAAGCAAATCACAACTAGAATCATAAATATTCAAAAAATGAATATCTGCTCATGAGCCTAGCTCAGCAACTCTCAATGGTTATTTGCTCCACAAACTCAAATTTGCACAACAATTACTAAGGGAGTGAGAATCAACAATTCTCAGTAAGGGATCTTTTAACTTGCAAGAAAAACCTTAAGGACACATATACACATATAATATATGAAGTCTACTGTGCACACTTGTAGTTTGAGGGCTAACATATGTGCATATATTTGAGTCCCTTAGGACACCACTTTTTCCTAGTCCTCGCACAAATATCACACCATGCTTAGCGAGTTCTGGCCATTAACTAGCTTTTAGCAAGCCTCTGCTTGCTGACGTCCTAGTAAGCTAAGCTCATTAATTGACCTCCCCTTGATTTTTGTGCAGGTGATCATAATGGATGCACCTCGCTTGAGTTCCAAGGAACTCACTAGGTGTACTAAGCCTCCACATAATGCCCAATGCCCTTAAACTTGCCTAGGTCACTTGTGTACTAAGCTTCTACCTCAAACCTTGCCAAGAGTGCACTCAGTTCTCACTTGTGCCTCAAATAATCTTCCCTAGGCTATAAGTGCACTAAACCTTTACTCAAGGCAAATACTTATCCACCATTACTTGGTTCATCTTAGTTGAGTGGTAATAATCATAGTTGAACTCATGATTTCTAGGTTCCATGGAACCTACCTAGGTGCTCTAAGGTTCCTACATTGCGTTCTTGAACTTGAAGGCCCAACTAGGCTCCCAATGGTACTAAACCTTACACCAAACTATGGTGTACTATTATGGCCTATTAACCTTTTCTTTTTATATGGGAACATTTGTCCTCCACAATTCCTTGAAAAACTCCTAGTTCAAGGAGGAGTTTCAGGTGTCTCGAAGCACCACCAGGTCACCTCAACCCTTGGGTACCTTAGGCATGCCTTAGGGCCTCATACGGAACTTATTACAAAAAGGTGTGTTTTACGGGCGAACAGGCCATTGGGGCTACAGTGCCACCGGCTTACCATTTTGGTCTCCTTTGGTGTGCTCTGGGTGTTGCAGTGCCAACCGACGTCATAGCGTTAGAGCCCCATGTGCTGAACTTGCAAATGGTGCACAATGCACCTTGGGAGGAATCTAAAGGCTCCCACACAAGTTGGGGACACCTCCCTACTTTGCAAACTTGCAAAACACACTTCCTAGGCTATAATTCACCATTCCTACCAAGCTTTATGTGCACACAAATAATACACTAAGCTAGGTAAACAAACTAGTCCTCCATGTCCATGCACTAACTAACACCATTCACAAATTCACATGGATTCTACCTTAAGTATGCTATGAATGAAATCAATGATGCATGAATCATAAATCCCTTACATCAATTAACCTTGAAATACCAACAATCAAGCACCATAAGCCATAAACCACAAGTTCCAAGGCTCCACTAAGGTTTCCTATGTTCTAAGGGACAATCAAGGCATATAGTGTTGGGTTTCGGGAGCCAAACAGCGCAGCGGAATTTAACCGAAACCCTCCAGGATCCAAGTGAAACGGGGTAAACCGGGTGTTCGAAAATTTCATACCTAATTTTCGGTTGAGATCTCTCACTCAACTGTAGAGTCGAATCACAAAACCTGAACAGTTGACGTGTTCAGGCTCTTTATGGTATCCACACGAGCCTCTCGGGATCACCACGCTTCCACCACGTCCCGGCAGATGCGTTTCTCTTGCGCACGCAGTGCTAGCTTGCGTCCTCCAAGGAATTGCAAGAGAAGAGTGCGACTGTCCTTTTGGGAGGCTAGGGCAAGGAGACCTGCGAATTTCTCACTAGAAGTTGTATTTATAGTGAGACTCAACTTCCAGGCCTAATGGGTTTCAAAGCCCTAATCCAATTAGGCTTTAATTTCGGGCTTAATAATGGCTCAACTATTGGGCCCATTATTAATACGAAATTATTGTGAAACCAAAACCCAAATTATTAGCCCATGCACTCTAATGATCCAAATAGCTCTATGTGTGCGACCCAATAGGCTCTTACCAAGTTGGCAATGATCATAAATCACATTTATGATCATAAGCAATGAGCGGTGTCTAGCAACACATCATTGCTACCCAAGTGACAAGATTGTTGATGATTCGACTAAACCTTTATGATCATCACCGATATATGCTATTGTCCCTTTGTCCAAGATATCAAGACTAAGCACGAGACATGGAATGTGTCACTCTCGTATAGCCCAATCTTTGGTTTCTTGATTACCGAGTAGACCAACTTAAACTGATGACATTGATATCGTATATCAACTCATCCGAGCATGGCCATGCTTTTTCTAAGTCTAGTCTCACTCTATGAAGGGGCCCGAAGATATTACTCCCGTTACATAGGAGGGACAACAAATCCCATCTTGATCATACAAATCCCTCCGTATGATATGTGACATACCCAATGACCTCTCCTTCAAGTTCACTCAGTTACGAGCAAAAAAGGAAAGTATCAAAGTATGTGACTCACATGTAGGGAACCTTGATGATCTTAGGTTGAAGGACTACATATACCATGATCACTATGAGAATCACTTATGACACTCATATAATGATCCATGAAGTGTTCTCATGGTGGGTCGGTCTAGTACACAAGTTCTCCAACTTGTACCCATATGTAGACTACATATCTCATATTAGTCTCCACATATGCTAGTCATTATGTATTATTGCAACCCGCTCCACAATAATACTAGACTAGGGACGTTTAAGAATATCATTATTCTAGGGTTACAATTATGTTTATTACGTTACGCAGAAACAAAACAACAAACAAAATTGCTGGATTAATGCCTAAATAAAATATCATGACTCAATGTGCAAAAATACAATCATCTCATGATTGGCTTTTTGGGCACAACACTAACAATCTCCCACTTGCACTAAAAGCCAATCATCCATGTATCTAATACCGATGGACCTAGAATGGCTATCATGCTTCTGCTGCGTAAGGGGCTTTGTCAGTGGATCAGCAATGTTGCTGTCTGTCGAAGTCCTGCATATCCTTACATCACCCCTCTCGATGATCTCCCTGATGAGATGATAGCGTCGGAGTATGTGTTTGGATCGCTGGTGAGATCGAGGTTCCTTAGCCTGTGCGATTGCTCCATTGTTGTCACAATAGAGCTCTATCGGGTCAGGCAATGCTTGGAACCACTCCAAGTTCAGTGATGAACTTCTTGATCCAAACTGCCTCCTTCGCAGCATCAGAGGCGGCAATGTACTCAGATTCTGTTGTAGAGTCAGCTACTGTCTCTTGCTTTGAACTCTTCCAGCTCACAGCACCACCACCAATACAAAACACATAACCAGATTGCGATCTAAAATCATCCTTATCGGATTGGAAGCTTGCATCGGTGTAACCCCTTACAACGAGCTCATCTTCACCTCCAAAGACCAAGAATGCATCCTTAGTCCTTCGTAAGTACTTAAGGATGTTCTTAACAGCTGTCCAGTGACTCTCACCGGGGTTCGATTGGTACCTACTCGTCATGCTCAAAGCATATGAGACATCGGGACGAGTACATATCATGGCATACATGATAGATCCAATTGCTGAGGCATATGGAATCTTACTCATGCGCTCTCTCTCCTCGGGTTGTACTCGGACACTGAGATCTAGAAAGAGTGATACCATGTGACATGGGCAAGAATCCTTTCTTGGAATCTTGCATGCTAAACCTCTTTAGCACCTTGTCAATATATGTACTTTGACTTAGGCCAAGAAGCTTTCTAGATCTATCTCTATAGATCCTGATGCCTAACACATAGGCTGCTTCACCCAAGTCCTTCATAGAGAAACATTTCCCTTAGCCAAGTCTTCACAGACTGTAGCTCAGGAATGTCATTCCCGATGAGTAGTATGTCATCTACATACAACACCAAGAAGACAATAGCGCTCCCACTAACCTTCTTGTAGACACAAGGTTCATCTTCATTTTTGATAAAACCAAACTCTTTGATTGCATTCATCAAAATGAAGATTCCAACTTCGAGAAGCTTGCTTCAGTCCATAAATGGACCTTTGCAACTTTGCACACTTTATTGGCATTCTCAGGAGTGACAAAACCCTCAGGTTGTGTCATGTACACATCCTCAAGTAGCTTTCCATTTAGGAATGCAGTTTTGACATCCATTTGCCATATCTCATAATCATAGTGTGCAGCAATAGCAAACAAAATTCGGATGGATTTAAGCATAGCAACTGGTGAAAAAGTTTCATCATAGTCAATACCATGAATTTGCTTGAAACCTTTTGCAACCAATCGTCCCTTAAAGGTAATCACATTACCATCCATGTCAGTTTTCTTCTTGAAAACCCATTTGCACCCTATGGGTTTTACCCCTTCAGGTGGGTCAACCAAAGTCCATACTTGGTTTTCATACATGGATTCCATCTCGGATTTCATGGCCACTAGCCACTTCTCAGAGTCAGGCCCCGACATAGCTTGTTGGTAGGTTGTGGGCTCATCCTGATCCATGAGCATCACATCACCAGTGTGAGTCACGAGAAATCCATATCTCTCGGGCTCACGCCGAATCCTACCAGACCTACGTGGGCTCTGTGCTACAGGAACAGACTCTTGAACCACAACATCTTGTGGTGTCTGTTCAGGTTCCATTTCAGGTTCGATGTCTCCTTGTTGTTCTTGAATTTCTTCAAGTTCTACTTTCCTCCCACTAGTTCCTTTAGAGATAAACTCTTTCTCTAAAAAGACACCAGTTCGAGCAACAAACACTTTTTGCTCAGAAGGATTGTAGAAATAGTAACCCTTTGTTTCTTTGGGATACCCAACAAAAAGGCATTTTTGAGATTTGGGCCCTAGTTTGTCAGAGGATTGACGTTTCACATAAGCGTCACAGCCCCAAATCTTCATAAAAGACAAATTGGGACGCCTCCCACTCCATATCTCATATGGTGTCTTTTGAACCGATTTAGATGGAACTCGGTTTAGTGTAAAAGCGGCTGTCTCTAGAGCATGTCCCCAAAAGGAGTTTGGAAGGTCAGCTTGACTCATCATAGAGCGAACCATGTCTAACAGAGTTCGATTTCTCCTTTCAGATACACCATTCCATTGAGGTGTACCTGGTGGAGTGAGTTGTGATACTATACCACACTCCTTCAGATAGTCAAGGAATTCTCGATCCAAGTACTCTCCACCTCGATCTGATCGAAGCACTTTGATACTCTTCCCGAGTTGATTCTCTACTTCATTCTTGAATTCTTTGAACTTTTCAAAGGATTCTGACTTGTGTCTCATAAGATACACATAGCCATATCTGCTGAAGTCATCAGTGAAAGTAATGAAGTATTGGAAACCTCCTCTAGCTTGTGTAGACATAGGGCCACATACATCACTATGTATGAGTCCTAGTAAGTCATTAGCCCTTTCACTTTGCCCTGTGAATGGGGCTTTGGTCATCTTGCCCAACAAACATGACTCACATGTCTCATATGATTCAAAATCAAATGAGTCCAAGAGTCCATCCTTATGGAGCTTGGATATGCGGGTCTCATTTATATGGCCCAAGCGACAGTGCCAGAGATAGGTCGGGTTTGAATCATTTAATCTGACCTTCTTGGTATTCACATTATAGATTGGATCTTCGAGGTCTAGAACATACAACCCATTGCTAAGTTGAGCACTACCATAAAAGATTTCATTCAAATAAATAGAACAACATTTGTCCTTTATTATAAATGAAAAACCTTTCTTGTCCAAACAAGAAACAGAAATCAAATTTCTACTAATAGTAGGCACAAAGTAGCAGTTGTCTAATTCTAAAACTAATCCACTAGGTAAAGTGAGAACATAAGTCCCTACGGCTAAGGCAGCAACCCTTGCTCCATTTCCAACACGTAGGTCCACTTCACCTCGGGCCAATCTTCTACTTCTACTTAGATCCTGCACATTTGCACAAATGTGAGATCCACATCCAGTATCCAATACCCAAGATGAGGAAGTAGAAAAGTTAGCCTCTATAACAAAAATACCTGAAGTGGAAGTCTTACTTCCCTTTTCCTTAGCAAGTTCTTCAAGATAGAGCTTGCAATTGCGCTTCCAGTGTCCAGGTTGCTTACAATGGAAGCACTCCCCTTCCTTTGCCACACCACCCTTTGGTTTCAGTGCAGCTGAAGAAGAACTTAGCATTGGACTTTCCATTAGCTTTATCCTTCTTCTTGTTGGCTTTTCCCTTTCCCTTGCCCTTTTGAACCATCAAAATGGGCTTAGCCTTCTTAAGGTTTTGCTCAGCAGTTCTCAACATGTTGAGCAATTCAGGGAGGGACTTGTCAAGGTCGTTCATGTTATAGTTCATGACGAACTGACTGTAGCTTTCAGGCAACGATTGCAAGACTACATCAATAGCCAACTCTTTCTGAAGAGCAAATCCCAAATTCTCAAGATTCTCAATGTACCCAATCATCTTGAGCACATGAGGACCCACGGGACTTCCCTCAGACATCTTGCACTGAAACAATGCCTTAGAGGTCTCAAACCTCTCATGCCTAGCTTGCTCTTGGAAAAGCATTTTGAGATGTTCGATCATATCGAACGCCCCCATGTTCTCATGTTGCTTCTGAAGCTCAGATTCCATGGTAATAAGCATGAGGCATGCAACATCCAAAGCATCATCAGAATGCCTCTTGTGAGCATCCCTTTCAGCTCTTGGAGCAGTGGCAGCAGGCTCATTCGGAATGGGCTGCTCTAGGACATAAGCCTTTCTCTCTTGTTTGAGGACTATCCTCAAGTTTCGGTACCATTTGAGAAAGTTGGTCCCATTCAGTTTTTCCTTCTCAAGGATCGATCGCAACGAAAGTGTCGATGTGTTTTGTGCCATGGTTATCTACAACAGTAAATATGCAGTGTAAGAGTCATGTATTTTAATTCATTTAATAAGGACTTTTATTAAACGATACTCCCACTATTTTCCTCAAAATAATAACCCTCGATATTATTTCGGAACACCTCGGCGCTAAGGTATTCTAGTGGGCCAAGATCCATATTTGACCACAACCTGAGTCAGCTTTGGCTTTTCTCTCAAGTTACAGCTATTTAGGTAGGCAACTCCTTGCCAATTGCATCTTATGCAACTCTTGGATAGTTGGGTGAACAACACTTGTCCAAGCTCATCTCATGAACTTAAGCCCAACTCTATGCCTCTAAGTCCCTAATCCTATTAGGATGACTTAGTTAAGTCGAACCCAAAGTTAGCAGTTTGGATATCACTATTATCCCATCGCGCCTTACCAAGATGAACATAGGTGCTTTGCTTTGGCAAACCCACCTAATGTTGATCAAAGTCTTGACGAGTGCCAACATTTGGAAGGCATCACATTTAATGACTTAATATTTGTTTGAGGGATTTTTCTTTTGATCTCACCAATTTGTTATCTCCGGTTGTTTTATACATGCATCACATACAAATATAAAACATGCATCTCATGCTTACAAGAAAATAAACGTGACATGGTTATAGCCCAAACTATGCGATATTCTCAAGCCAATGAGAATATCATAAAAGCCTAAGAAAAGAAAAGAGTCTTCACAAGCTCCTTCTCTTCCTTTCTTGGTTGCCCTTTTGTTGTCACCTCCTTGGACATACCACCTTGGATGATCCTTGGACATACCAACCTTGGATGATCCCATAATGCACCATTACATCAATAATAGAAACCTCGAGTTACATTCGAGGGGAGTAAGGTGAGAAGAGAATGTACAATGAGAGTGATAAGAAAAGGCACGACTCGCAGGCCGTATTTACAAGTACAACCAATCAAGGGCTATAACCATGCACCATGCTTCAAACACCAATCAGCATATCATGTCAAATCTCATTCAACAAAGATGCATGCCAATTTTCGTGCGTTGATTAACCAGTTTTTATTTATGTGGCGCTTTGCATATGGCGGTCCCACTGGTCTGTCAGCGGGCGGTGGTTCCACTGACCACTCAGCGGACGGGGTCAAGTGGAACTTCCCTTGCGGGGGGCGTGGGGGGCAGCGCCCCCCGGCGCAAAAAAAATTGTCTTACAATTGCTTAGCCCGAAATCTTGTATTTTGAGCAAGTAGGCACCCGAGACTCCTCCATTCGAGTCACCAAAGAATTCCAGTTTCATGCATCTTGAATCAATCTAATTAATCATGGCCGAAAAGCAACCGAACACATAGCATCATGCGATTCAACACTCAATCCCGATTTAGGGTTTCACCAGTAGCTCTGATACCACTGATGGGTTTCGGGAGCCAAACAGCGCAGCGGAATTTAACCGAAACCCTCCAGGATCCAAGTGAAACGGGGTAAACCGGGTGTTCGAAAATTTTCATACCTAATTTTCGGTTGAGATCTCTCACTCAACTGTAGAGTTGAATCACAAAACCTGAACAGTTGACGTGTTCAGGCTCTCTATGGTATCCACACGAGCCTCTCGGGATCACCACGCTTCCACCACGTCCCGGTAGATGCGTTTCTCTTGCGCTCGCAGTGCTAGCTTGCGTCCTCCAAGGAATTGCAAGAGAAGAGTGTGGCTGTCCTTTTTGGAGGCTAGGGCAAGGAGACCTGCGAATTTCTCACTTAAAAGTTGTATTTATAGTGAGACTCAACTTCCAGGCCTAATGGGTTTCAAAGCCCTAATCCAATTAGGATTTAATTTCGGGCTTAATAATGGCTCAACTCTTTGGCCCATTATTAATACGAAATTAAAGTGAAACCATAACCCAAATAATTAGCCCATGCACTCTAATGATCCAAATAGCTCTATGTGTGCGACCCAATAGGCTCTTGCCATGTTGGCAATGATCATAAATCACATTTATGATCATAAGCAATGAGCGGTGTCTAGCAACACATCATTGCTACCCAAGTGACAAGATTGTCGATGATTCGACTAAACCTTTATGATCATCACCGATATATGCCATTGTCCCTTTGTCCAAGATATCAAGACTAAGCACGAGACATGGAATGTGTCACTCTCGTATAGCCCAATCTTTGGTTTCTTGATTACCGAGTAGACCAACTTAAACTGATGACATTGATATCGTATATCAACTCATCCGAGCATGGCCATGCATTTTCTAAGTCTCACTCTACTTTTTGGGCACAATACTAACATATAGCACTAATTTAGAACAAACCCAACAAAACTCAAGCTTAAATGACCTCAAGAAACAAGAGAATTTCAAAGGAGAAAGCTTACCACATGCACATCAATATGCCCAAGCTTGAAAAACACCACCAAGTTACAAAACCATGGAAATACATGTAAACCAAGCTTCATTTGACTTGGGATCACAAAAGCCTTCTAATTTCTTCAAGAAATCTTGAATTTTGAAGGATTTAAGTAAAAGATGGAGAAGAGAAAATAGGCCTGTGAAAATGGAATGAAAAAGATTAGGGAATAGTAATATTCATAACTTTTCCAACCAATTTTAGAACAATAAAAGCTCTCCCCAAACTTCTTTAATTTTGGCAAACATACCTATTTCCCAAATTGTAACTAGGTAATTACTGCAGTTAGTAAAAAATGCTAACTTGGACTTCAAGTTTTGAAAACTTCATTTTACTCCCAGGACTTATCTTGGCTATCCGAGGTGCAAAAATACCATTTTGCCTTAGGCAAACCTAGTGCCATATATCTTTCGATACAAACTAATCCTTGAATAAGTTACTTGATTTTTCTAATTCACTTCTAGTTAAGGTATTTAAGCTAAGGATTTATGAATTTACCATGCTCACCTAGCATTCCGTTAGGAGGTCTACAACATTTTCCCCACCTTGGAGAATTTGGTCCCCCAAATTCAATTTCCCCACCTTAAGACGCTACCCTAGGATACGGTGCCAATGTATCTCGAGCAAACCTCCCTAGGGGTGTTGGTCTCCCAACAACCACCTTGGCACCAAACTACTCAACTCGCCTAGCTAATGCCCTAAAGGCACTTGGGTCGGGCCCTGTCTCGTATAGGTATCATGGCCAATGCCATTCTTTGTGCTCACACCAACTGTATTCCTATTACTGTTCACTATTCTCCCCACCTTACCCTAACTTTACTCAATCCAGAACACCTTAGTGCAACCTGTTTCTTGATGACTATGGTATGGTACTCCACTATCCCCAGCTTATGGTAGTTGCTGAAGGATCTTTGACTACTCAAAGTTGTCTTATCAAATCCAGTGATCGTGACTCCTCAACACCAAACTCTATATCCAACCCTCATAGTGCAAGATTGTTTAACAACTTTTGAAAACTTATCCACTAACATCACACTAATAGTTACTTATTCAAAGCCCGACAGTAGTCAACTTCCTTTATTTTCTTTCCTATGCCTAAACCCACTAGTGTAAGCTAACTTAATAAGATAAACTTGTCCGTTAATACTCAAACATGAAACATCTCACTCTAAGTTCAGAACCCAACATCTCTATACCAAACGTCTTAGTGCAAGCCAGCTTAACAAGCATACGAGTCACCCACTAACCTTCACACTAACAGTTATCCACAATTGGTTTTGGCGCCCGATAACTCTTAATGATCACTAGGCTAAGTGTGTCACTAGTGTACTATGGCCTCACCACATACACTACTAGCACCATAAGGTATACTTCTCTCCAAGCTCAACTATAATATAAGGCTTTTCCAAATAAGTGAACTATAGAGATTTGTAGTCTTGGCCCACCCTAGAGTATGAGTCTTCCAATGGCCCACTTGGATGGTCCGTATGAATCAAGCATATTAGTGCACTAGGCAGGGTACCCCTACACCACCCGAGCATCATGATTCTACTGCTCTCACAACTCTGGAATCTCTTATACTTGCATGTATACAAAAAAAAAAAAAAAGACCTCCCTGACATGAATGCCAAGAAGTCCAAGTGACTAGCAGCCCTTGGACCTTATCCATGCCCTCACGGCTCAGGTCTCTTAGCACTTGGTGATTGAGCAACCTATATGCTTCCCAAATTGAAGGTCTTGATGCTTAAGATGCTCTACTTGAAGTATCCTAGGTGCCCAAAACCTACACATTAAGTCTCTTCACTTCCCTACACTCAGAGTCTAACACCCTACTTATGTCAGGTTAGCTCTTCGGGGGTGTCCTTAGTACACTTACTTCTAGGCCCCCAATACTTGCCTTATGCTCAAATCACCTATAGGGTTCTTATCTGAGTTGCAAGGTACTACTTGATCTTACGCTGACCTAGGCATTATTGGCTTGGTAGCCAACTAGACACATCAGCTTATACCCTGGGCTCCGACGTGCCTCTAGTCTTACTCAACATGTTGGCTACCTCCTAGGCCTCCTGGCCTCTAACGCTATCAAGCAGCTCATCGACAACGATTCCTCACTTAAACTATGGTTACAAAGACCATCTTCACCTTCCATGCTTAACTACTATATCGTAACTACACGGTGTTGATCTCTTATCAAGATAACAGACTCACGGCTTTATCACATGAACACAACTTACTTAGTAGGAAAATTGACTTCATCACTTACTTTAGTTAACTATCAAGAGGTAGTTAGCCATAAAAAATAACTCGAGTGCCTCGTCTACTATAACTCCGCTTAATGCACTAAGCTATGTACCTCATGACTGGTTTTATGCCCCTCAAAGTTGGGATCTACACCCGCTAGCTCTTGACCCATGTCACAAATCACTAGCTGTCCCTTTATAAGGCATTGGGGTCAAGTAACATGCACTTAGTTGGGGGCTTTAAATTAGCTTAACCAAACTTCTAACCGACTAAGGCTTCCAACCCTTGGCTTCTCTTTACTTTGGTGAACACGATGATAACCGAAGTCACAAAATAGATTTCTGAGCACAACAATACCTATACTAGACTGGCTTTTGGATTGCTAAGCACGAAACTTAACTAGGTAGGGGGATTACCGCTTTTTGTGGCTACTTTTGAGTCACCTTTCAACAGCTTGTAGTGAGCACTTTCTCACGGGCACTCTTCAAACACTACCTCAAAAGGTCAAGGCAAACCTCTTGTTTTCTTGCATCACTTGGTCATTTCTGACTTGACAGTTCAATGTTATACTAACTTACTGGCACTAATGTAAACAACTGGTGATTGGTCTGTTCATAGTTCTTACAAACCTTTCCTACTACACTAACAAATAATGTAGATATGTTAAATCTCTCTACACTTATGAATATGTGAACTCATAGGTAAGTGCACCGATCAACAAAGTACAGTAGTGGCAAGTACCAAAATTGTTTTCCCCAAAAAACAGAGGTTGTCTTTCGTACTCAACCTTTCTCTATTATCTGACCGACAATTAAAATTTTTATTTAACTAAGTACAATGAATTAACTAAACTAACTGATGCAATAAAAATAAACTATTAACTACTAACTATTGGGTGGTAGTGGAAAACAATTAAGACAATCAATAATAAGGAACTTCATACTTAGAATCAAATCCCCCTAGAAATCCTTTGTATAGCTTTTACTTAGGTTTAACAAGATTATGATTAACTTGGACCATAGAGTACTAACTAGTTTAGATTAGTTCCCTATTATTCTTGTTACACTAATCAGAATTCTTAAGTCACTGATTGGGTTTCTAGGCCTAGCACTCTTTCTAAGAATGTATTACAAGCCCTATGACCTACTATTAGGTTTTAGCATAGTTTAAAGGTATTATATCACACCTATTACTCCCGGTTACGACACTATCCCTTCTACCAATGGCGATTTACGAACAAACATACCAGATATTACTTAATGCATGTTCATCATCCCATATTGAGTCAATTGGCTAGCTATTATTAATCAACGCATCAAAGAACATTGTATAGATCACAAGAAAAGCATAATCATATTAAACCAAAAAGTAATCACAATTACAAAATCATCCTAGGGTTCATTTACTTTAAACATGAGTAAGACAACTTTAGCTCATGAAGTCATAAAATAAACACAACAAAATAAAAAAAAATAAGAAAAGAATTATCCATCTCTAAATTGCTCCTCTTCCAAGAAATTTTCGATTCAGTGTTCATTAAAAGGTCTTAATCATCAAAACTTTGCCAAAACTTGCAATTTAGCTCCAAAACTTTGTAGAAATCCTTCCTAACCCAAATGAAGCTAAAATATAGTTTGAAAATGAGATATGAATCAATTAAGCACCATTCCTAAAAAAACACATCAAAAGACAAGAAAATACATAGGAAAAACATATAAAAAAACATGACTAAATACTAGCATATCATTTTTTTTCCTATGCTTGAGCTTTTCCTAGTCCTCAAGCAAAAATTGAATAGAAAAATCTAAAAAATAAAAATCCTAAAATCATTGAAACATTGAATCAATTCCTTGAGCACAAAGGTATACAGAAGATTGAGACTTTAAGGGTCTTGAGAAATTAACAAGACTACCAAGTATGCAACACCTTCAATCTAACATTATTGAAAACAAAATTTAAAGGAAACAATTCATTCTCAAGCTAGTAGCCCATATCTTTCAAAGCTAAAGGGGAAATATCAAATTTTCATGTGAAGTAGAAAGGACAAACCACACCTATTCAAACCACAAACCATGGATTGGGTGATTAATTAAACTTTTTAATTTCTTTCTTTCTCTTTCTTTTCAATTTTTTTTCAATTCTCTTCAAGTGTTGAAAATTTTAATATCAAGTATACACTACAAGAGCTCTATTTATACCCAAGTTAATTCTCAATACAATCCAAGATGATCTTTGGATCATACTCATGCTCTTAGCATCTTTTCAAGCTATGATTGACTCTTGTCTTAGGAGAATACTCCAACCTACTTTAACACTAAAAGCAACAAAGTAGCGTAATTCCATAATTTTGCTTATTATACTTTATCAACAATCAACCACACTTTCCACTAAACCAAGATAGAAACTCAAAACTTAGCATGTTTTGAATAGTGTACTAAACACAAACACTTGATGCAAAAATAGCTTCTAGAGACCATCTTCCACTAGCTTGCTGATGAATTGCAAAAACATTTCAAAAACAAATTGAGGACAAAAGTGGAAGATCTCAAGAATCACTTACTTGGTCTTCAAGTTAAGAACTCAGACATTAAATTAACAATCACTCTCTAATTATAAGAACATGCTCAATAATGTGATACAAAATAAATAAGATAAAAAAACCTTAAAAATTTTCAGAAAAATCACTAAAAAGATAAATTCAAGAAAAATCAAAATAAATAAATGCTAAAAATAAAACTGACTCCCCTACATTTAAATTTTGCATTGCCCTCAATGTACTAGTAGGGAAAATAAAGTGGAAAAATATGAGTGATACAAACTGATAGCACCATTAAACTAAGATTGATTCAAGCTTTCGATTGAAATTGAAAGGCCTCTATAAAAAATAGAAAAGATAATCAATCACAAAGTAAAATGAAAAAACTAGAAAATGTGGAAACTAAAATGAAATAATGCAAAAATAGAAAAGGAGCAATTGATGCTCCAATAACAAAGTCTAGCATAACTAATGAAAGCATAAATGGAAATATAAAGCAAGAATAGTAGCAATATCCATAATAAAAACATAGCAGCGAAGGTTAAATAAATGCCTTGGATAGTAATATTCTCAAACATTTCTGAGAGGTAAAGGATCTGTAAAGTGCTCGAAGCTGTCATCATATGTATGGGAGCAATAGGATCCTTAGTAACCCTAACCTCAGTATCATGCTCCACAATCATGGAATCCAATCCAGTCTAGCCAAGCTCCTCGGCAACAATGTTGGTCTTAACAAATCTCTCATATACTTTCTCTTCAATAACTACACCGTCTTGGCCATCCATACTCGCCAGAATAATAAAGTAGTTGGTCGAGTCAACATCATGTTGGGAAGATTGGTGATCATGACTCAATGCATTAGCTTCATCAGATCAGGGAAAGCATAGGTGCATCGTCTCTTCCAACTTTTGGGTCCTCGCCTCAATAGAAAAAATGCAGGAGCTAACAATTAGCATCTGATCCATCATAAACTCGAGGTGACCCAAGATAAGTTGCTGCCTCTGAAAGATGTCTAATAATGTTGGCTGTCTAGTACTAGTAGATGTAGAGATAGCATGTGCCTCAATACCAGCTATCTCTTCTTCCTCATGGGTCACCAGTGTAAACCTCGCTAGGTTGTCAGGGAGAACGGTTTTCTTCAGCAACCTTATCAACCTGAATGAATCCATGTTGGCCTGCCCTGACCTTACCACCTTAATAATGAACCTCATTCCATTCCATCCTTGTCACAAGTACTCCAACACAGATAGCACCTGTCCTTATATGATAGGCAGTGTCTCATATCCACCAAGCAAAGGCCACACCCAAATGACAGCGCACTCGACAGATATTGCAATAGAGATAAAAGAAGTCTTTCTTCATCACTATGCCCGTACTCTCCTTCCTACTAGCAATTAAGTGGGTGATAAAAAAATGCATATATCGAATTAACGGTAACCTAAACCTAGATGCCTTGGATGTCATGGCTGGTAAACAGCCACATCCTTGGTAATCTTACCTTAAAACTCATGTGGAGTAAGGGTGGTTATGTCAAACTCACAAATCGGGCCTTTATGCCCTTCAAAATCAATGAACTCTTGGGTGTAAAATCTGCAACACCACCCCATCTCATATAAGCTCATATCGAAGCTTCACTCTCACAAATAGAACTTCATCGCATCAGGCCAACTCCAGCAGATGTTGGTTATGTCAAAGTTAAGCGTGCTAAAAAATTGTAGCATGGGCTCGCTAAAAGTAAGCTCCTGGCAATCGAACACTAACTACCATCCATCAAAATCCATTAAGGCTTAGACTTCCTTAACTAAACCGAGCTGTGCTAAGGTGTCATAATCAATCACTATGTTAAGCTTGAAAGGCTTATTTACCAGGATCTCAAATCTCTTTTTATATTCTTCTTCCTTAAACTCAGTAAGAGGGTTCTACCTTTTCAGCCTCCTTACCATTTTTTTTGTCTGGATAAAAAACTTCTCCTGATGTTTCACCATCCTAAAAAAGACAAAAGATTTTTCATACTGTAACAATAGTCTTAAACACCACGCATAATCATCAATATTGTGCAGAATAAGAACTCTAACAAAAAACAATAAAATTTCCATATACAAAACAACTCTCTATTCAACTTTAGGGATTAAGGTGATTAGGCTTAACAACTAAAGCTAAACGCATGATAATCATGGGAATTCAAAACATTGTAATCCACATTTAAGATTTTTCTTGACATCTAAGAAACCTATCCACTATAACACCAAAAGACTACCAGTTCTTAGAATTTATGAAGTGTCGGTGTAATTAAGATAACCAAGGCATTCTCAATAAATCATAAACCATATAACCATTCATTAAAGTCATAAAATTCATAAAATCAACATGCAACATAATAAATCCATCAAACATGCAATTCCAGCACCCAAAAATTCAAATTCCAAAAATCATGCTATTAACTTGAAACAAAAATCAATGGGCATACAACATCAACCAAGTAACTCAAATGTAACTTACCCATAACAATAAATCTATCAAATCTTCCATAAACTTCAAATAAACCTAGAGAGAGAAAGTTACCTTGAAAGAAAGAAAATCAATGAAGTAGGGATAAAAATCTAGAATTTGGACAAGGAATGAAATCCTCCAATGATGGAAAACTTTACCTAGGATACAAGAAAGCTAGTGTATGAGTTTGGGGGTATAGGGAAGAAGTTTGAGTGAGTTTCGTACGAAGTGGGGCATGAAAATCATGATCGAATATATATATTCCCCACTTCATATAAAACTCACTCAAATATATATATATATATATATATATATATATATATATATAAAACAACTTGTAACAAGGGTGTGTAACTGCCCATGTTACTTACAATTTCTCAACACGCCATTAAACTCAGGCATGTCACGTGTCATGTTTGAGGTTTAAACCCTAAAATTTTTAAAACATAATATTGAAACATGGGACAGAATATGGGCGTGTAAGTGACTGTGTATATGTAACTGTACTTCAAACACAGGGATGCAGCTAACTGTGTGCGAAGTCTGGAACCCAAAAAATTTTTGAAAACAGAAAAACAACATGGACAAAAACATGGGCATAATTAAAATCGTGTTAGGCAAACACACTAAGAAACACGGTCATGTGTGAGACCGTGTTTGTGCTCTAGATCATAAAGTTCTTAAACTTAGAAACGAAACACACTTTCAAACATGATTGTATATTAAACCGTGTAAGATAAACACATTTTAAAACATGGGCATGTAAGTGCATGTGTTTAACTTTTGGAATTTTAAGCTTTTGAAAACACAGGTAAGAACATGGTTGTGTATAAAACCATGTAAGGTTAACATGCTTTTTTACATGGCTCTAACACAAACTATGTTTGGCTATTATTGCTCAAACAAAAATTCTTCATGAAAATCAATTTAATAAAACAAACATTATTATGTTTGAAACTGTGTTAATGAACACGGGGTCCTGAACATGGGTGTGTTTAAGAACGTGCTTATCTCCTGAAGTTTGAAGAAATTTGCAAACTTACCCAAAATTAAACTTAGCATTTTTCTTTGACTTTAAGCGCAAAAGTCTTCCTAAAATGCTTTAGATTCTTGCATCAACAATACAGATCATAAGATCACCAGACCCTCAAAAGCTAATTAACCTACTAATAATCAAGTTAAATGAATGAAAACAAAACTAAACAAAAAATTCAATGCTTGGTTTGCCTCTTAAAAAGTGCTTGGTTTAATGTCATATGCCCGATGTCTTTCTTGATCATTCAAGGAGGTTCTTCCTTTATCTTAAACACCTTCACATTTGCATGCCCATCTACCTTATGAAGGAAATCTAGATTGTTAACTTCTCTAGGGCTCAACTTGGTATTCATTGGTAAAGCTCCTTGTGGCCTTTTGGAAAGCATCTTAGCAAGTTGGCCTAACTAGGTCTAAAAATTCTGTATACTTGCTCTCATATTCCTCAACTTTGAATTTGTTGCATTGATTATAGTATTAGATTGTTGCATATACTTGGAAATCAATTCATCCAGGATTGACCTCTTTTCTTGTTGTGGACACGGTTGAAAACCAAGCGGCTATTGCCACTGATTACTTTAAGAAAAATTAGAATGATTCCACCATCCTAGATTATATGTACTGCTATATGGATTGTTCTATGGCCTAATTAGATTTCTAATGAAGTTCACTTGCTCAGTGTTGCTCAACCAATTAGACATTTGACAATCACCACTTGAATGTCATTCTCCACAAACTTTGCATTACATTGCAGCTTACTTCTGACTAGTCAAAAAAATTTTGAATTCTCTTATCAAAGCTTCAACCTGACTTGCAAAAACTAAATAGGCTTTAGAAATCTAAATTACTGCGGCTCTGTTTGGTTTCATCCTAGACGATGATTGCATCGGCAATTATTCATCATAATCTCCTTAATCAATTCCTTTGCTTCTTCAGGTGTCTTGTTATTAAGAGTACCACTGGCTGCTGCATCTATCATTTGCTTTGACGCATCACTAAAACCATTATAGAACATTTGCACTTACAACCACGTAGGTCATCCATGATGCGGACACCTTCTTAATAAATCCTTGAACCTTTTCCAAGCTTTAAATAACACTTATGAATCCATCTGACTAAAAGCAGAAATATCATTACGGAACTTTGAGGTCTTGGCTGGAGGAAAATACTTCAATAACAACTTTTTGGTAAAAGCATTCCAAGTGGCATAGAACCTCTTAGAAGTGAAGTCAACCATTGCTTAGCTTTTCCTCTCAGTGAAAACAAGAATAACCTTAATCGAATGCTATCTTCACTAGCCCCTTTAATTCTGAAAGTGTCATAAATCTCAAGGAAACTGGCAATGTGAGCATCAGGATCCGCATAAGCCAAACCATCAAATTGAATGTAATTCTGTACCATCTGAATAATAGTGGCTTGATCTCAAAATTGTTGGCATTGATAAGAGGTCCAACGATACTCAGTTCTATCTCTTCAAGAAAAGGCTTAGCATATTTTGATATAGTTCTTACTTGATTTCTTTTATGATTAAGTGTTTAGTTCTTGCTTGATTATAGTCTTCATGATTAAGTGTTCTTAATTTTCTCCTTGTTGCTCCACTTTAGAATGTAACGAGTGTGACTCAATACCCCTTGCAGACAACAGTGTCCTGAAGGTTCTTTCAATTTCTGGATCCACTTTAATAACTTTACCAAGTTGGCTATGAGTCATACACCAAAACTCATATAAAAAGAAAAAAATAGATCAATAAACTAAAAATAGCAAAAAGTTGAAGGAAAAATATTGCAATAAAATTAATGGCTAGATTAATAAAGATCAATCTTTTAGGTAGCAAGCTAAACAAATGTTCCCCAACAATGATGCCAAAAACTTGGTGTGTTTGTAGTTCACACAAACCTTTCCTACCATATTAATGAATAATGTGGATGTGTCAAATCTCTCAAGACTGATAAATATTGGAACTGACAAGCAAATGCACCTATCATTAAAATATAGCAGTGGCAAGTACCAAGATCATTTTCCCCAAAGAATGAAAGTTATCTACCATACTCAACCTTTCTCTATTATCTTATTGACAGTTAAATATGTTGGTTAATTAACTATTGTGAATTAACTAAAATAATTAATTCTGTAAAAATAAACTATTAACCACTAACTATTGGCCGATAGCAAAAAAGAATTAAAATAATAAACAATAAGGAACCTTATACTTAAAATTGAATCCTCATAAAAATCCTTTGTATAGCTCTTACTTCGATTTAACAAGATTATGATTAACTTGGACCATGGAATATTACCTAATTTAGATTAGATCCTAATTATTCGCATTACACTCATAATTATTCTTAAGTCACCCATAGGGTGTTTAGGCCTACCATGCTTCCTAACAATGCATTAAAGGTCCTATAACCTATTGCTAGGTTTTACCCTATTTCGAAGGTATTATATTGCACCTATTACTCCCGATTGTGACACTATCATTTCTATCCAATGGTGATTCACACCAAACATACCGGATACTACAAGACACATGTTCATCATCTCACATTGAGTTAAAAGGCTAGCTACTCTTAATCAACGTAGCAAAGAACATTGGATAGATCACAAGACAAGCATAATCATATTAAACCAAAAAGTAATTATAATCACAAAATCATTCTAGGGTTCATCTACTCTAAGCATGAGTAGGACAAGTTTGGCTCATAATGCTATAAAATAAACACAACAGAATCAAAAGAAGACTAATAAAAAAATTATCCATCTCTAAATTGCTTCTCCTTCAAGAAATCTTCAATCTGACATGCTTTGAATGGTGTTGATCATTAAAACTACCTCCAATAGCCTTCTTCCATGAAAACCCTTTTCTTTCTTTGTGTTTTTCTTTTTTCTTTTTTCACTGTTCTCCTTTCCTTTGAAATAACCCAAAGAACCCTAAAAATTAGGGAAACGCGGTTTGGTACATGGCCATGTTAGAGACCGTGTAATGCCTTTAAAACTTAAAATCTCACCAAATAAAACACGGTCTGGAACATGGGCATGTAACTTAGACATAGGCATGTAGTAGGGCATGTAAGGCACTACATGGCTGTGTTGCTAGGTGTGTCTACTCCAAACTTTGCCAAAACTTGTAATTCAGCTCCAAAATTTTGCAAAAATCCTTCCAAACTTGAATGAAGCTGAAATATAGCCTAAAAAAGAAATATGAATCAATTAAGCACCAAATTGTAATAAAAACACATCAAAAGGCACGCTAATACAAGGGAAAAACATATAGAAAACATGACTAAATATAAGTATATTAGCAATCACCACTTCATCGGTTCCACGTAGGATTTAGTCCTTTACCTACTAGGCTAGCTTCAGTAGTCGAGTCCTCCTCTTCAACAAGTCACCTTGGTGGCTCTTGAATTCACGTAACCTTCAGATGATGACCATAGGTCATTGGCTATTCTTTGGTCCATGGCAATTATTCCTATTGCTCAGGTTCTCTTACTACTTTTCTAGCAGTCGAGTTGAATCCTAGCCAGGACTCCACTTCTATTGGCTCTACCCTAGGGCATATAGCTAACAAATGAATAACCTATCCAACTGCTTACTCCCGAACGATTTCCTTACTCCTTGCTTCTTTTATAGTCACCACCTATATTTCATGGGTAGAAATAAAATTAAACTTACCTACTTACCTTTTTAGCTTCTGCCTCAACTTTTTCATTGATTAGCTACTTTAAGGAACTCATCCGTTCAACTAGCCGGCCTTTTTATTACCAACTATGCCAACCAAAATTAACTTGCAAAAGAACAAAACCTATGGAACCTTAGAACATTTTCAATCTAAGTCATTTAAGCCTCCACTTAAGTGGGTTCATGCTCTAGCAAGTAAGTTCTAAGGTTCTGGGTATCACCCCAACACTTGGTGCATCCCTAAGTCCTAATGCACTTAGGTTAACCATTAACACTACTCAAAACTACAACCCAACAAGCTAATTAGAATTATTCCTATAACTAATGCAAGAAATTATGAACAACTAAACCAAACTACTAGCGAAAGGGTAAGGACTTACCTTGCGCTAGCTATTCATTGCCCGAAAGTTCACTACAATTGCCTGTTGTGTCTAGTTGGCAGTTGCCTATTCTAATCACTTGATTCATTAAGCAAAACTCAAACTATTTCTGTGGTGTACTAAGCTAATTCCCGGTGGCAACTACTATTGAGGATAATTTCCTAGGCTGGCTTTAACTTGACCAAGCCTGTGCCTAACATTAGCTTGGTGGCCACTCGGATCGTTGGAAACATTTTTCCTAGGTACAAAGGCTTGGAGCCATGTATCCTTGTACTTTGGGCCTAAGCCTCTCCCCTTGATGATCCACTTCTTGCTGTCTTTTGGTGACTTTTGCACTATGGGCATGTCGCCTATATTCCTACAAGGTTGGGTGCGCCAACTGCTACCTTGCCATTTCACATCTCTAACACCTATAACTTTCTTTCAGAAGCTAATAACTGGGCCACTCACTAGTAGCCTACATTGATGATCAGCAAATGCCTTAGTATACTAGCTTAAGGCCTTAATGGTCTTAGCCTCATGCTTCTACTCTTGTGCGTAAGGGTATAAAAGTGCTCCTTTTTGTTGCTTTGTAGCCAATGTGACCAAAGTGTCTATCATTTAAGTCAGTGCATTATCAACTCTTTTTGGTATTTCCTAACTCATCCATGTTGGTGGGTTCAGGTTCTGAAACTTCAGGAGTAATTGACTCAGCCTTGTGGTACTCCCCACCTTGGAGGTTCCCACTCTTTCCTAGTCTTATGGATTATGTTGCCTGATTTATCATT